>OX101786.1:12676866-12744366 GCA_944452715.1 Ophion slaviceki | reverse complement strand
TGGCGGACATTTTTTTCACCGTTTTTGGCCACCAAAATAGTAAATATCAAAAAAATTTTTAAACCTTTATATGCGCTATAGCTATAGTTGTAAAGAATTTGTTGTTAAAATTTCATGAGGATCGGTTCAGTAGTTTCGAATATTTTATCAACAAGCCGTCGATAAACGTTGTTTCGAGAAAAACGCGTTTAAAGTTTGTTTGGGTTACATAAATACATTTAAAAAATTCGCTTAATGTATTTTCAAAGTGTATTTATTAAGTGTAACAACCTTGATATCAATATCTATAGTATAAAGCTATTAAAAAAAATTCATGAAAATAGCCTTTTTAGCGTCTAAAGTGAGAAGACCCCTTAAGAGTGCAAAAAATACTAAACGATTAGAAAAAGCGAGACATGCACGAAAATCCAAGTGCACATGATGAATCAAAGGGTACTGGACAACGAAAATAGGCCCAAAATGAGATAAAATTTAAATTGCATTTGTGAAGAACCGAAACAACGTACATATATTTTCTTTTTTGCAACGTTTTTATTGGAGTTTTGGCTATTAAATTCGGTGGTTGAGGCTTCAAAAATGTAAATATTTAAGGAATATATGGGCGAATAAAGAAAACCATGCGTCTCATAGACTGCTCCCTCATTGCCACGATTCCGAGTGGCCGGTTGAAGTTTTCGCCAATTCCCAAACGCCATTTACTTCAGGGGATGCTCCTCCACAGACTAAACCTAACATTCCTTTTTAAACATAAAATTAAAAAAAATGGCACCTGAAATTTGAAAAACACCGAAAAACGGATGACATTTATTGTAATAAAAATAATAATAAATTGATTTTTTTACGTAAACGTCGGTTCATTTTGTGGAGAAAGTTGATATCTTCATTGAAAAAAAAATCAAGGCGATATTTTCAATCGTTCTTGAGTTATAGCGGCAAAAATAGTACAAAATGCTGTTTGGCGAAAAACGCGTTTAAGTTCTCGCGCAGTATTACGACAGAAAATTGCAACTTTACGTTAAAAATTGCCGGCACTGTAAAAAAACTTTTCGAGTTCAGCTTTTTCTGTGGCAACAATCGCGGAACGTCGGTTTTTTCCCACCCAAGCTTCTTTTGTCGATTCTTGTGATCTCTCGTCTTAATCTGCCGTTAACTTTTAGCAGAGTATTGGAGTTTTATTGCTCTCCTGAACCCAGTTTTGAATTTTTTTCAGTTTTCGTTGCGCCAAAATGTTTAGAAGAGATTGCAGTAACAGAATACGAAAAAAAAACGGAAATAATTGGAGATTTTTGGCTTCCTAGTCCCCTTAAATAAATAAAAAGTGTTTAATCGAATTTTGTCGAAATAAAATAAAAAAGAGCTCGAAAGGAAAAATGATGAATCTCATTTCCGGAAGTTATTGCTGAATGTTTCAAAGAACACTTATACCTGACTGTCATTGATCCGAAAGACAGCTGAGAGGCGTATTCAGTTTATCACGATCCAGTGAAGACAAAAATCGGCCATTTTTTTTTAATTCGACCCTCCTTTCATACTCGAACGAGCCCAAAACACTTTGATATAGCTCCGACCCCTCCGTACTTCCAACGTTGGACCCTTTTCCTCGTATAATTTCAGGATGAAATAGCTCTATCAGCAAAACATTCCGGGAGCTTTGTGAGAAGGAACAAAGTTGTCTCGTAGGCGTAGAACGGCGTGAAATAATTCAGAACCTTACACATACATACGTATATACGTATGCAGATGGAGGGCTGAATATACGAGCTATAGTAAATGGCGAGATATAGTATATGGTACACGAAGCAAAAGGGTCCGACTAAAGGTTATGTGACTCCCGCGACCAATTCTCACCCAATGTCCTTCAGACAGGATAATAGATCATTAAAATTTGAGGGCAGTTCGCGGGGATTTCACGTTGCTTGAAGAACCCTTAAACAGCCAACCCATCACACCCAACGTACATGCATGAAGGGGATTCCAGACAGTCGGGACATTGTGGGACCATTTTTTGGTACCCAAAGTTCGACGACTCATATCATCATTATACGAATCTGATATCAAAACCCTTCAATGGTACGAATTCGGTATTGAGGATTTTTTAAGGATGTATGGCAGCTACTGCAGAGTCGTTACAGAACTGATTATGCAATTTGCAAAAATCGCATTTAAAGACTCAATAAAATAATTGTAATATTCATTAAAGCTAAAAAGGAGATTTACCACAGCTCAAAGTAAAACATATAAGAAGAATTTTCAATTTTTAACTGCAAATTTAGTTGTTGATTTGATGTATGTTTTCCCTGACGTTGTCGTGGTTACGACATACGAGCTAAAGAAATACGAAATCGGTCCCATTTAACTCGCAATATCTCGCAAAATATATGGGCACATGTCGATTTTTTATTTTTACCGTATCATGCATATTACAGCGATACCGCACAAAAGTTTTTTTTACAAAAGAGTACTCCGGAAATACCTTTTTTGCCAATGTAAAGGGAATTTTGGACGTACAGTCCTATGTTCCCCGTGTTAAATGACCCAACTTTGAATTCGTTTATCTCAGCATTCACGTGGGCAAATTTTGTTTTTTTAATCTCAAAAAGTTCTCGATATTTTCCTTTACAATATCAGTGAGTTTCAATTCGAACAGTAGTAAATAACTTAGTTGCCATACATCCTTAAATGGTCTCCATCGTGCTGGGGAATTTTGGAATTTATTTATTCCTGGATATGAGGCCACAAGAGAAAAACTAAGGAAAGATTATGTGAAGTACCTACAGAAAGTATGGACCCACGTTTCGGGCTTTTTCGACCAAAAGCCTAAAAAATGACTAAATCGTTTTTTCCAAACTAATCTAACTTGTCTGATTTTTTTATCGATCTTTTTCCCTCTTTTAAACATTGACATTTTATTTCAAGTCCCATAGTTCTCGGGTTACAGCACATTTTCGAAACCTGCAATATCTTAAAAAAAGCTAAACAACCTTTAGAATAAAAATCAGAAACCATTTTTCAGACTGACATCGAAGGTAAGTCTCAACTCTTCTGAGTCCTCCAAAGATAACATTTCTATTGCCATATCCAAAAAGTGACACGCGAATTTATGAAAGTAGGAAAAAAAACACAAATTACATGTTCAAAGTACCCTGATGAGTTCAAAGCAAAATCTTTTTAGCCGAGATCTATAACTTTCCGTCCGAATGGAAAATTCGAAGTATGCCCATATTTTACGGCAGTGTAAATGATGGAGATTCAGCAAACTCTCGTTTGGATTTCCTCACCGAGTCGTCGATAATTTTCTCGAGAGGGAAGATTCCCACTCCGGTTCTTGCGCACACGCAAATAGCATGCTACAGTTAATGACGTCAAGTAATTCATTACCGACTGTTTACCATGGAGATAGAAAGAGGGGCTAGACGAAGCGAGCGGTGTATATGGACTTGAGGGAACGTGGAACGCTTTAATCAAACTTTTGCGACAGAAGCCCGCGAGGAAATTGTGAATCTTCGAAGCATCTACACGGGCTTCGTGTGTATTGGTTCGAAAAGATGTACTTAAGAGACAAGAAACTCTCGTCTCGATGTACAAATAAAGTAGCATCTCTTCTCTTTCTATACCTACCTCTATTGGAAAGGTAAATACGTATTTCGTTCCTGAAAATACTCTCTTCGTTATGCCCTAAAAGTTGTCCCGTATTACACGAATCAAGTAATTTAGATTTATCGTAACTCAAAAAAAAAACGATTCCAACGATAATTAATAAATCCGCTATCTGGTTAATTACCGGATTTGTCAATCACCGTTGAGAGCGTTTTTTCCATTAAAAATATTTCCATTAATTCAGAATTATTGTAAAATAAATAAATAAATACTTTTGCAGTCAATAATAAATTGAGTAATTCATTAATTGTTGGATTTATTGATAAACGCAGTAATGGATCAATAACTGGATTGCTTTTGGAATCAATTACTTCGATTCATTGCCGTTTCAATCGTTTTTTGTTTACAATAATGCTGAATTATTGTACCCCTAAAGGACTGAACGTCGAAATTTGTCAAGCATAAAGGAGAGATTATTTGAAAGCCCGACGGCGGTCGTTTATTATTTAACATTAATTAATTCGTTTAATTAATGCGATTCAATTCGATTAACTAATTTTATCCTTTAATTTATTTGAACGATTAGTTCGATTCGATGGATTTATTTCATCAATTAATTTGACTCAATTCGATCATTCGAATCGTTCAATTAACTAGGGTAGACTAATTAATTCGATTCATTCGATTAATTTTTCAATCGTATTAGACTTTGCAAAAAATACCTAATTGTCAGAGAGATTTATCCGCTGAGCTCAAAGGAAGCCATTCATTTCCACGTACCAAACGTAATTGTAATTAAATCCCATATTCTTCTCCCAAAAAAAATCGACCACCAAATTATTTTTCGAAATTCCCTGAGAGTGAGGGGCGAAAGTTCCATCCTCGCTGAAGAGACAATAGAGCGTTGGCTCGCCCGATCGAACATGAAGTGTATCACAAAATTGAGTTTCGTACGATACCGAGCAGGGCTGGTAAGACGCAACATTTTATTCTCGTTCAAGGTGCAGCAGTGATGATAGAATTGGAGTTCTTACTTTTGTGGGCTTTGAAAGGAGGTTGGTTTGGAGCTTTCCCTCCTTCGTTGCGTGAAAATAAATTTTTCGAGATTTTTAAAGAAGTGTGTATACGTGCATCTATATACTTCGAACAAGCACTCGAATTCTCGAGTGCATTCGGAAGCCCCGTTATTCTTGTTTTTCACCAAGAGCTCTCGCACCGAGAGCACGTATTTCGTAAGACTCTTGACGATAATAATTTTAATACGGAGCACGTAAGACCGAAGCGAATGGGTTGAAAAGCTTTCGATGCAAAGTATATTTCGAGTTGCATGTACCCGCACTCTTTACATGAATTAGTATTTGCCAACGTTTGTTTTTGTGCTTTTCATATATATATATGTATGTATGTATGTATGTATGTATGTATGTATGTATGTATGTATGTATGTATGTATGTATGTATGTATGTATGTATGTATGTATGTATGTATGTATGTATGTATGTATGTATGTATGTATGTATGTATGTATGTATGTATGTATGTATGTATGTATGTATGTATGTATGTATGTATGTATGTATGTATGTATGTATGTATGTATGTATGTATGTATGTATACATATATATTTAAAATTCGAAAGGGTAAAGAACGTATATTCAAACGAAAGCCGAGTTTTGGCTCTGAAGTACGGAAGCCAACGGTATAGACCGGGAAACACAAAGGAAAATCTCTTCGCGGAGAAGAGTTCGAGAGGGCGACTGGGGGAAAGAGGGCTCAAAGAGGGCCGCGGGGCCGGCTAACGGCGAGAGACCAAGCCCGCGCACCCTTCGGCCAACAAATTTGAGGGATTTTAAACCGAAAATAATTGGCTGACGAACTCGAGAGCAAGGTGTTTACACGAATGCTGAATTATTATTACCAGCCTTCAATGTCGAAGAATTTCGCACACTTCAATGTACACGACGATACGACCGGGGAATTTTAAATATACAAGGACTTTTTGCTCGCTCGTAGATAGAGCGAGATTTTCGATCGGAGGAAAACCCTCGAAACTTTTCTAAAGTCGTAAAACAAAAACGGGAACATTACGACCGCGCACGAGGTACGAGGGGGACGGAAAGCGTTTTTCACTTTCGGTAAATTCTGACTTCGCGGAGAGTCTGACAATTTTATTTATTTTCCTCTTTAGTCTTGTATCGAAGTCATTTGTATCGAGAAACTGGAAATTTAAAATGAGAACATCGGCGTAAGGGGTAATTGAAAAAAAAATGAATTCAGACAAATAAATTTGGTTTGCTAATGAGCGGAGTCACTTAATAATCATTATTATTATTATTATCGTTATTATTATTATTATTATTATAGTTATAATGCATACGAAAAATTATCATAAAAGTAAAATAGTGACGATTATAAATAAAGTAATAATCCCGATAATAATAATGTTTTTAAAACTTCGACAACACCCAAGTGAAGATAATGAAATTTTTTTTTTATTCATCTGCTGAATAAAACGATAATAAAATTACTAAAAATAAAAATGAAATGTTCTCTCAATCCGTTCGTCTATACAAAAAAAGCAATATCACCAAATAGTCCACGGTATCATGAGCCATATGAATTTCCAGCTTTTATCGGAGAATAAACTTCGACGTGGACGAGCCCTCGTGTGTATACGATAATCCAGAGCGTTGCTTAAGCCTTGAAAATGTTCCCGGATTCGATAATTTACACGAAATCTACGGAAATACCGAAATATTCGTTGCGACGCTGAGACGGATAATCCACGAGGAAATTTTCTCGAGCTCGCAGATTCCGGAATTTCGGTAAAGGATTGAGGATGGAGAACTCCGAGGATGATACTGGGTGAGAGTTCGGGAAAAGACTTGCGCGAGTGAGCCGCGAAGACACGATAGTCGCAAATAAAAGTGAAACGAAGCAAAATAGATAAGTGATGGAAAAAGAAAAATTGAGATTCCGTTGGTGCGAGCATCGAAGTATATGGGATTTAACGATTCGACGGGCAAGAGATTTGTAGCAGGAGGTAAAGATACTCGATGCTGAATCTAGACAGAATTAAACTACATTTTATCCAGCATAAATCCAACCTCAAACTTTAAACGCGTTTTTTTCAAAATAACTTTTTTCAAAATCGGTGATCACGATATCTCAAGAATCACTGCACCGATCAACTTCAAATTTTACAAGCTTCTTTCGCACATCAAAAAGCAGTGCTTGAATAAAGGGATTTTTTCGAAGCATTTTTTTTAATCGCCGAAAATAGAGCATTTTCCACCGAAAATCGGTTCTTTTACTTTGGACTGCGGTCATTTTTTTTCTCAAAAATCAATGTTTTATTAGGTGTTGAAATTAATTCGCAGCGCTTTACAAGAGATGGCGTAGGTAGTACAGTATTTCGTTGTTACCGACAGTAATATATTCATCGTGAAACAGCTATCATTGAATGTCATTTGCTGTCCATAACCTCTATTTGAACCGTAAATAACAACACTTTATAATTTATTGAATATTTCAACATTTGTGCCGAATAAAGTGTTTTTGCGGGGAGTGTTACTTCCCGCTTTTTGCATCGAATTGTCACTGGTGATGAAAAATGGATCCATTACGACAATCCGAAGTGCAAAAAGTCATCGGTTAAGCCTGGCCAACCATCAATATCAGTGGCAAAGCCAAATATCCATAGGTCTAAGCTTCTGCTCTGTATTTGGTGGGATCAGAGCAGCCCCCTGACACTGGCCTACTAATCCTATACGATAAACGGAAACGCGTTTTGTCCCGGCTTTTTAGTTCTTGAAATCGCCACTACCTAGCGTTGGCTGTTATGTGACAGCCTTCTGCTCTAAATACTCCGATAAGCTGAACAATTCGATACTTTCGTGGCTTTCGCCTGTTATCGTTATTGCGACGTTATTTATTGTGCTCGAACGGAAAATCATTAGAACGGAAAATCATTCCAAATATAACAATAGACTTTTATTTGTGTAAAATATTCGAAACACCAGCGCAGCATACATAGATAGCATGCCTGTCACACGACTACTAGCGCCACAGTGCGGCAAGGACATTTTGCGAACAGCATTTATCCACCAGTGTCAGGGGGCTGGATCAGAGGGATGTGATTTATTATGAACTGCTGAAACCGAATGAAACCATAACTGGGGATCGCTACCGACTGCAATTGATGGGCTTGAGCCGTGCATTGAAAGAGAAAAGCCGGAATACTCCGAAAGACACGACAAAGTCTTTTGCTGCACGGAAATGCTCGTCCGCATGTCGCAAAACCGATGCAAACATATCTGGAAACACTTAAATGGGAAGTCCGACCCCACCCGCGGTATTCTACAGATATCGTTCTTCTGATTACTATTTATTTCGTTCGATGGCTCATAGCCTGTCTGAGCAGAAGTTCACTTCAAAAATGGGTCAATTCGTGGATTGCATCTAAGACGTGGCGTTCTTCCGACACGGTATTCGTACCCTGCCCGAAAGATGGTAAAAAGTAGTAGAAAGCGAGGGGCAATTCTTTCATTAATGTATTTTTTATTTTCATTTACAATAAATATTTTTTGTTCATTAAAAAAACGCTAGGAATTAATTCCAAGTCCTTATATTATATTCTTCGTTCAAGCACTAGATCATTTCATGCAAAAACTAAAGCCGTTTGATTTTTTATTTCGGATAATTTGTTCCCGAGCAGCAGGTCGGAAAACCATTGTATTTACCACATTCATAAATATCTTTTAATTTAAAAAAATGTAAAAGACACTTAAAGCCATACTTTTTTATGTTAAGCAAACATGCACACGTTTTCACAAAAAAAAATTACGAAAATTCCTCCTTTTTCCGGTCACGAGCTAGGTGTAACCCGTTAATTGTGAGAATACCAAACAATTTGTTTGGGTTTGTTTGGGTTGTACAAGAAAAATAAATGGATCAATTAAGGCTACTGTGAAAATGACGAACACTCATTCATTGCTTGAAGCAATTCAATTTCAAGAGGAAGGTCCAAGATATGGTGCAGGAATGGCAGATTGTAGGTAAACTTATTATTACAACGATAAAACTGCTAGTAAAACTTTAAGAATGCGGGATATACATTTAGACTGGAGAAAATTAGGCAATTTTGGGGAATTTTGTAAACTAAGGAATAATTGTTCTATATTTATCAAACTGTAGATATACTTAAGGTCTTCTATACGCGATTTCGCCGATTTTCGAAGGTAATTTTCTAGACGCGGTTAAAAAAATTGACGCATATATTGACAACATTTTTTTTACAGATAATTTATGCACATGGCTAAGTATATGTAAAAGAATCAGAAATATTAACAAATAGCGGAGATATAACATAATAAAGCAATGTATTTTTTTGCGCGCGCGTTGATGGTGAAAGTTCGCGGCATCGATGTGGGTGTCTGAAAAATAAAATGAACATATTTATAATTGCATAATGAATGTATCTTCAGTGAGAAGCAACAATATTATTTAAAAAAATTGTTATAATAAAAATTCAAAACTTAAAATTGTTTTACTCAATTTTCTGTCGGTATTTTATTTTTTGTATTTTTTTGGGTCATTGAAATGTTTGTTTCTGTGGTTTACCCGATAGATGATGATAATTAGAATATTTTGTAAAAATTTCAAAGCGATCTGAACCTTCGTTCAAGAGTTAGAACTTTCACAAAGTTCAAAAAAGTGAATCGTGGAAAAACGGCTTTGAAGTTGGCGGTCGGGCGCGCCGCGCGGTATTTATTATAAATGAAATCTTACCTTATTTAATAGCATCCTGCGCTATATGTGGGGCCTTCCTCGGCATCTAAAACGTCTCCAGCATGTTTTTTGTCGTTTCTGGCGGCAATTCTTGCTTCCTTTGTTGCCTTTTCAAATTGAATTCCAGTGGCAGTAATGCGTGATTCGACCAGATGTTCACAAGTCTCCATAGCGTTCGGCCCAATCGTAATACCAAGGTTTTTCATAATTCGGAGAAGGGCGACTGTTCCGTCGTTAAAAGTGCTAGCCGAAATATATGCGGCGATTTCAACAATCGTTAAACAACTCCATGAGTTTTTCGGAGCAATTTTCCAAATCTTTGTCAAACACTGGTTATTATTTTGTGTGAATCCTCCTAAACATCTCTCCAGTAACTCATCGTTACTAAGTGCTTCATACACTGGTTTGATCGCTTCTGCCACAGTTTTATCGAGTGCAGGCTTATGGGTATATGAGTCGAGCGTGTTTGCAGCTTCGGCTTGTCGCCACGTGCACCAACTTTCTTTGCCAGAAGGACAGTTGTCATGCCGAGGATTTTCATCGGTTGAGCACTTGTGATAATATGTTGCCCAGATTTCTTTCTTCGTGTCATCGATAGACGTGCAATTATTTTTCACAGCCAATCCATAAAAAACTGTCAATTCGTGAATCAATTTTGCAGTCCATTTGCCTCTTCCTCCGAGATCTTTTGTTTATTTCTTGATGTTGCGGAGTCTGCTGCCCATTCGTTTTTGAACATGACCAATGCATTCTCGTTTACGTATCATAATGTTCTCTCCACACGGATTGGCTTCTGTTATGCTCTTGAATGTTTTTGCATCGCCATCTCCAACATAATATAAGGAGTACAACTTTGCAGTGACCGTTTTTTTCAAAAGTTTAAGGCTTTATTATAAAAAAGTGGCTACATATTTTTTAATCAAAGTACTGCCCGTCGCTAGCTACGACCTCGGCCCATCTTTCAGGTAGCATTCGAATCCCGCGTCGATGAAAGTCTTGGTCCTTGGAGGCAATCCAGGAATCGACCCAATTTTTGACTTCTTCGTAAGTACCGAAGTGCTGGTCAGCCAAATCGTGTGCCATTGACCGGAACAAGTGATAGTCGGAAGGGGCAATGTCTGGAGAGTACGGCGGGTGGGATAAAACCTCCCATTTCAGCGTTTCCAAGTACTTTTTCACGACATTTGCAACATGGGGTCGGGCATTGTCATGCTGCAGTATCACCTTGTCATGTCTTTCGTTGAATTGTGGCCGTTTCTCTTTGAGTGCCTTACTCAAGCGCATCAACTGACGTCGGTAGAGTTCCCCTGTGATGGTTTCGGATGGTTTGAGCAGCTCATAGTACACAACGCCCAGCTGTCAGCCCGTCTTCAAAAACTTTCTGCCTACCGCCACCATGCTTGTTCTCGACCTCAAAATCTCCACTTTTGAAGCGTCCACCGCCGACACGTTTTCTCACTAATAGAATCCTCCCCGTAAGCATCTACAAGCAAACGGTGGGCCTCAGCCGCAGATTTCTTGATGTTGAAGAAGTAAATCATAACCTCCCGCAAATGCTGAGAATTCGGTTCGTAGGTTGCCATGTTTGAGTGCCTATAACTTTATAATGCATACACGTATCCGTTAGCTTATTTAAATTGTTTACATTGGCAGAGCCTCTAGTTTAAAATGCCACTTTTTTTTATTGAGCTAGGGCCACTACCTCGGCCGCAGTGGCTCTCTAAGTAAAACGGTCACTGCAAAGTTGTACTCCTAATACAAATATTTTTTATCGTGTAAATCTTCAGATCTGCTGAACATTTCAACCATACCATCTACCTCCATCTTTCCAGAACTTCCTTCGTGGTTACTTGTCCATTTATCTTTATGTTCTGCGTGCCATTCTTCATATTCTTCTGTTCCCTTTTTTTCACTCCACGATTGGCAGGCCTTACAAAATGACGACTTGACGATAATGTCGACAACTTTCCCAGACAAAATTTCGATAAGTGTCGCAACACCCTGCAGCGCAGAAAAGCCTCTTTTTCTCCAAGAACCATCCCCGGAGACGGCGATTCCATTAGCGTCTTTGGTGCTCTCGTTTTCTGCCCGTTATTTTTTCTGTTATTTTTTTTTCTTCGTCAGCTGCCATTAGCATAGACGAATCTGCACCTTTTTTGGCTGCATCTCGTATTTGTTTGGTAATTTTGTCGCAGAGCGTTTGAGTGAAGCATTGTGGGGGGTTCATAATACCGCAGAAAATGTTCATTCCCGTCAATCCAACACCTAATATTCGCATAACCAACGTGAAGCTGCGGTTGATTTTGTAACAATAACTTTTAGGCGAAGGACTCGAACGTATCTCCTTTTGCTCGCACTTCTCGCACTTGATAACTAAGGTAAATCCCAATCCTCTAACTCGTGTTTCAGAGAACTTGATGCCACTGTTACAAGTTTTGCACTTTACGAGAGAAGCAATTGCAGTGAACACGGATAAGAAATTTACGCTTACGTAGCCATGTGCGCGGTCAATATCTACATCGAGTGCTGTCGACACTTTTAATTTTCTTGCAGACGCACGTGTGTTTAGTTCGGCTTCCCATTTTTTCATATACTGATTGCCGTGAACGTTTTTTACGAATGCCTGGGCGTCCTCCCATGAATCGTGAACGCTTCCTATCTAAACCAGTATAGGTTTCTTCGCAATCACTCATGTTAAAATATAACTGTCGCAGCTCACAATTTAGTCTTGCCTCTAGAATGTCTCAATTCGGACTAAATAATTTTACTTCCTCCTCCTGGTTTTATGCTTGTACCGAACCGAAAAAAGACCGTTACTTTTATCGTAGACCAAACCGACAAAACCCGTTACCTTTACCGTTGCACGATTCTATGTAGGGATAATAAGTGAACAATAGAAAAGGGTAGTTGCAGATCTAGCGCACCTGTCTCCGTATAGCGCGGCCGGATACCGCCGCTACGTGCCTGCTTCCAAAAAAATAAAAGTTTTTACGCCCTAAATGCTGTAACTTTAACAATTTTTGGAATTTTTCAATTCTGTTAAGCTTAAAATATTCCTAACCGTTCAAGCTAATGGAATCAGACATTTAAAAAAATGAAAATTTTTGAAATTTTTCGCGTAATAAAGCCTCAAGGGGAGGGTAGGGGTTTGCACTTTTGAAAAATCGTTTTTTTTTTGTATTTTCTTATAGTTAAACATTCCAAGAATATAATCCCAAAATTTCAAGTCAATCAGAGCAAACTCTCGAAGTTATTGACTATTTATCCCCGCTCCTCTAACACTGTAGCTCCGACTTCTCTAAACTTCAAACGCGTTTTTCTCGAAGCCACTTTTTCAAATTCCGTGTTCACTGTCATATGAAAACTACATAACCGATTTATTCCAAACTTGGTACACACTTTCTACATATACAATACCTCCCCCCAACGGTTAGTTTGAGATTTTTTTTACATTAAGGGGGTCTTCCACCCCAAAATGGCGGAATTTTCCGTGAAAAATAGCACATTTCACTTTACATGACCACTCAAAATTTAGAAATGAAAAAAAAAAATTACCAACGACCGTTGGGGCGAGGATTTGATGATACTTTGACTAAATTTTAATGGTACTTAATTTCAGATAATTTCTAGCTGAAATGCAGTGAACACCGCAAATTGTGTTTTTCCAAAGGCGTTCTTGGAAAAGCTTTGTCACCGGCTTGTTTGTGGATATTTTCGCCTACAAATTTCACGGAATGATCTGGAAATGATACTTAAGAATGTACAAAAGGTTTCAATAAATTTACTCTATCCATATAGATGAAAAAAAATCGCAAAAAAGTGTTTTTTTTTCACGATGAAACCCCTACCCTCCCGTTAATAAAACTTTTACAGTCATACAGTAATCTCTGTCACGAACTATGCACTCACCTCCTTTTTTTCCGATCCCTTGAACTGCACGTACCGCGGATAAATCCTCGAAGCGAGGATCCCCAGTTAACGCTAAGAATTCACAATTTTTCGTGTGTACATTCGAGAGCCTCGAGCTGCTCGTATGAAACATAAATAAGGCTGTTACCGCTAATCGCGAATTGTTCACAGCCAAGTAAAGTTTCGCATTTCCTCGTCGCTTCCTTTTTTCTCCCCTGTAACTCGAAGCTACCTTTTTTCCTCATTTATATCACGTCCGGAGGATTAACGGAGGTGATTTTCGATTGGGAAAATGCGGCTCTATCGAAGCGACCATCGATTGGCCATACGTGGCGCGAACAAAGGAAAAGCTGGAACCACCGCTTTCTCTCTAGGGCTCGAAAGAGGGCGGCCGGTAGAAAGGTCGGACATACGCTCGTTCAGAGTTCGTCGACGAAAAAGATCGACGAGTTTTCGAATATACGTCGCTTATCTCGCCCTCTCTCTCTCTCTCTCTCTCTCTCTCTCTCTCTCTCTCTCTCTCTCTCTCTCTCTCTCTCTCTCTCTCTCTTTCTCTTCGTCCCCCTTAAACGCTGCATCAAAAAACGGACGCTGGCACAAAAACGCTTCATCCATATCAATGACGTCCTTTCTAAGGAGGCTGCTCTATATGCTACGATTATCTGTAATGCACGATCGTACGAACACGAGTAAAACGATCACGTACCCGTACTTCTCATCCCAATTTCTTCGAAAATTCTCATTACCAATTTCAATCGAGCAACGCTCTATAGACGTGACGATGATCAATCGCGAACAAAAGCCGGATATTGCACGCGCGAAAGGTATTATTATACATTGTTTCGACCACAGGGGGCCTGCGATGTTTCCGAAATATATTCTCCTTCAAAGTCCAAGCTGATTTGTTCTCACTCGTACTTTTTCTCGCCAGGTGTTTCATTTTAAACACCACAGTTCTCGAGTCACTGCACATTTTCGAAAATTGCACTAGTTACCAAAAAGCTAAACTTTGTGGAAAAAACGACGAAAATTTTCGAGATCATTTCGAGCGTCGTCTCGGTCCTTTTGGATGGGGCAGAAAAAAAATTATTTTGTCATTTATTCCCATTATATTAGGTGAAGGAAAAAGTTCGTGACGTTTTTTTTCAATAGATCTATTGGGGAAAATGCAACGAAATTTTTTCTTGGCCTAATAGTATAAAACAATTTAAAAAAACAATTAACTATCGAAGACGTAGAACACTCTATGAACGAGGTTTTTCTTCACTCGACATATTCAGACTTCAAAACGTTACGTTTGGAAAAAAAAAACTCGTCGAAAAATAGATTAAAGTATGTACGATAAAGGTTTAGAAACGATCGAGAGCGATCAGCAACCTCACATGTAATTGTTCATCGCAAAAAATAGCCCCATGGAAACAACATATAAGGGGTTAGGGTACTGTGAAAATTTCAAAAAATCGTTCTTCGCGTCAGGCAACTCAAAATGAAGAGGACGGTCCAACATGTGGCGCAGGAATAGGGATTGAAAGTAAACTTATTATTACAACGATAGAAAAAAATGTTTAGGGTACGTTTTATTACTACTTTTGGCCGTTACATGGTATTTTTTTTTTTGTTGATCCTCAAAACAGCGGAGGTATGGTACAATCTTCCAAACAGGTTGCGGCGGTTGTTGTCAGATGGCGTGACACGTAGCGTCGACGGGATTAACCGGAAGGAAACCAACGAAGATATTCCTTTTAACACTCATACGCAGAATACGAACCAAGAAAAAGTTAGCATTGTGGAAAATCGATGAAACGGTACGCTTTAAAACAAAAAGATTGAATTTTTCGAAAAAAAAATTCTAATTTAGTCATTTTTTAGACAATAAGTTTAGAAATGTTCAACGCCAGTTTTGAAAATGCAGTTTAGAAGACTGTGCCATATCTCCGCCATTTGTAAAGATTAATTTTTAAAAATTCCATGTCGTCGCCAAAATAAAATACCCTATGTCTCAAAATACATGTCCCTAATAAATACCCTATGTCTCAAAAATGGTGGAGAAATATTTCCTGTTGAAAAAAAATTATGTATATCAGCAAATTTTTCCCTCGCCTAAAGGTATCTCCCCCCTTAAACGAAATTTTCTCGAAACCATGTTTTTCAAAACGCTGTACACGATTTCTCGACATCTAACGAAAGGATTGA
This sequence comes from Ophion slaviceki, assembly GCA_944452715.1. NCBI lineage: Eukaryota > Metazoa > Arthropoda > Insecta > Hymenoptera > Ichneumonidae > Ophion > Ophion slaviceki. Next base: position 12,728,875 of record OX101786.1, on the reverse strand, counting down.
CCTGCAATTTGCTACACTTATTCAGCATGACAGTCTTGACCGACGTTTTTCTTCTCAACATTGTTTTTTCATTAGTTATTAACCATAATAATTCCATTTTTCCTCGAAAAATCGAGAAAAAAAATTCAACCATTTTTTTGTTGATTTCAACACGATAACAAAAAAAGCTCGGTCGAGTCTTAAGGGATAAGGCCACAGTAGAATTTTCAAAAAATCGATATTTGTCGCTAAAACGGTGTTTTATCATCATAAGAATACGTTACTATTCGATTTGTAGCAGAAAAATAAGTTTTCACCGATTTTCAGCGTACAACGTAAGCCCACCTCTGGTACGGCCATAAAGTACCTAAAACTTTAAACGCCTTTTTCTCGAAACAGCTTTTTTCCAATTGGCGTGACAAATAACTTCAACAATTTTCACTCGATGTACTTCAAATTTAAAAGTTATATTCCTAATTGCATTTCGCAGAGACGTACGTACGGAATTTCTGATTAATCGAAAACTTTTCATGGTATTACCAGTTTTATACGAAATTATTCACTGAAAATCCATTCAAATACCTACAATCTTTTAATAAAACCAAATTTTTTTTTAATTCCGTACGTACTTCTCTAGGTATTCTAATGTAGATTGACGGGACTTTTTTGTTTTTTGTTCTAGGTAAAAAATTGTGGACGCTAAATGTCACGCCGCGGAGCGCCTAAAAAAAGATAACAAAAGAAAATATTAGTAGACGGCCATTTTGTACATCGAAAAAAATATATATATATTTTCTAACAGCTTGATATCCATGCTAAATAGATGTGTAATTAATTTTATGAGTGAATCACTTTTTCATACGAAAAAAAAATTGTTAAATTCGCAAATAATTTTATACCCGTTACTGTGCCCTAACCCCTTAACCAATATTATCTATTTTCGGAAAAAAAAACTCGTTTTTCATGTTCCAGATTAAACGAGTGGCCAAAATCCAGTACGCTGTCCAGCCTCTCACGTTCAAAGCGTCTTCACGAGATTGTTTATAACTTCTTTAATTATTAATAATATTTTATGAAATTTGATACACAACTCTGTTAATATACATATAAAGTAATGTCCAAGCGATGTGTCAATCCTCCTACTTATTCCTTGAAAATTAATTTCTTCAGATAACCCTGATTTTCGTGTCATCACAGTAGCCGAACCCCTTTAATTCTACAATTTCCTTCGAATCGTTCTTCGCGTTAAACTAAAAACTAACCCCCCAATAATTCGTTTCAACTGACTCACGACTTACCAAAGTGCACCAAACGCGACACGCGTATTAGTATAATTATTGTGATTTTTATTTGTGCCCCGAACGAGGCTCTATATACACTACAAATGTCGAAGAATACACGCAATTATTACAGCGGGAAGACAAATGTTCATCGTCGACTCATTGTTACGTACACACGAGAGATTTTCTTATTTCTTTCATTTTTTGTTGTAAATCGATCAAAAATATCCTGAGAGTGTAATAAGCAATCACGATTGTGTGGAACAAAAACAGGCTCGTTACATTAAATATCTATATATATGCTTTTGCTTTAGTGTGTAAGGCACTGGAGAAATTGCGTTTGTGTGATTGAAATGAAAGTTGAACGAACGCCGTTATGAATTATCCCACAAACATTAACTAGATACAATTACGTACGTAAAGTTCGCCAATTTCATCTTTTGTTCTCCATCGAAGTAGAATTTCCTGCTCTCGGCCTACCACACGGTGACGAAGAATTGTGCGAAATTTTATTATTATAGAAACTGTACAAATTCACACGCTGTGTCGGAGCTGGTGTCACAGATCATTGTCCTTTCGATGCAGAGTGACGGCGAGCCATATCCTGAGTTCCACTCCACCACTGTGCAAAAGTAAAAACAAATCCAACAGTCATCGAACGTGTCAACGAATCGCGGCGAAAACGAAAAGTTGCAATAGAACGTGAATGGAGAGATAGTTTTATTTTACATGGACGTTTGCATCGTTGACATGCAACGATAATATTCTTTCTTCGTATTGGCCAATTTATCCTACAAACGTCATTGGAACATTTTTGAAGATCCTCTTGAAAAATAACCGAAAGTTGAAAAAGAAGGCTTGAGATAGTAAAAAAATTGAAGAAATGAAAATACAGAGCAGAATTTTCGTTGCATTCCAAAGATGCAAACTTCAACACCATTATTTTGCTGAAGTTTTTGGTGACAAGCGTTCCTGTGTCAAATAGTGTATCAGGGTTGGCCTGGGCCAATACTTGGATGGGTGACCGCTTGGCCGCTGGTCAGTCTGGACAGTCTCAGGGGAAGTAAGTGAAGCGACATGCGTGAGTTAAAAGGATTGGGATCGCAAACATCAAAATGGAAACATCACCGTATCGTTCTTCGATCAATGTCTAAAGAACTTTCGGAGTAAACTTTCTTCATTTTTATCGATTAACAATTATCAATTATAGTGAATAAATACAGTAAGCGGAATCATTTTCGTCGATAAGCATTGACGAAGTTTCAAGACGAAACGATCCATTTCAATTGTCCTTCCGATCGTTTTTTCGCAATATTTCTCAATGTTATTATCGTGCAACTTAAAGCGGGATATACATTTACGACGATCAAAACATCGATTTCTTTTTTTTTTCTTTAAACGATAGGACTATATATGTATAATATTTTCTGAAAGTTTCAAAGCGAAATTCGAAAAACTTTAAACGTTACAGCCCGTCAACGCTGTGCCTCATCGCTAAGATTCGGAGCGGGTGTGAACTTCAAACGCGTTTTTCTCAATACTGCATTATCGAAATTGGCGTGCAGGATTACTCAAAAACTATTAAACCGATTGAGTAAAAACTTGGTAGAAATATTGATAATATTGGTACCTCCTACTCGACAAGAATTGCTTTTGAAAAATTGGCAAAAAAAACTACTTTTTGAATCCACATTTTACAAAAATGTTGCGTGAAATGTCGATTTTTTTTCGAACTATACCAGGTGTGTAAGTATGAAACCGGAATTTGCCCATAGGTGGCGCTAGATGTCGATGCAGTTACCGACACATCACGTCAGCGGTGTCTTGTTATTGTATTGATATCCGACAAAGATTTCCAACTCACAATAACACGAGTTTCATTCAGTAGCATTAGTTTATTAGAGATAAACATGTCGAGTTTTGTGCCAACAAATTACGATTTGCGGACAGCACTACTTTTCTGTTTTCATCTGAAGAAAACCGCAGCCGAATCGCATCGAATGCTTGTGGAGGCGTTTGGTGAGCATGCTCTCGGTAAAACACAGTGTTTCGAGTGGTTCAAACGGTTCAAAAGTGGCGATTTTGACGTGAGGAACGAAGAACGTGGAAGACCACCGAAAAAGTTTGAAGACGCTGACCTGCAAGCCTTGTTGGACGAAGACGACGCTCAAACACAACAACTACTGGCGGATCAGTTAAAGGTGACCCGAGAAGCCATCTCCCTTCGGTTGAAAGCCATGGGAAAGATACAAAAGGTGGGGAAATGGGTTCCACATGAACTCAACGAAAGACAGCAGGAAAACCGCAAAACATCATGCGAAATGCTGCTCGCCAGGTTCAAAAGAAAGTCATTTCTCCATCGAATTGTTACTGGCGATGAAAAGTGGATATATTTCGAGAATCCTAAGCGCAAAAAGTCATGGGTTACTCCGGGTGAACCATCAACATCGACGGCAAGACCAAACCGCTACGGACGAAAGACAATGCTGTGTGTTTGGTGGGATCAGAAGGGCGCAATCTACTACGAGCTGCTGAAACCTGGGGAAACTGTCAATACTCAACGCTACCGACAACAAATGACCGATTTGGATCGAGTTTTGCGTGAAAAACGACCAGAATCAACAAAGACAACACAAGGTGATTTTGCTGCATGACAATGCACCAGCACACAAAGCAAAACAGGTCCAGGAAACGATAGAGTCGTTCCGTTGGGAGATTCTTCAGCACGCGCCTTACTCACCGGACCTTGCCCCATCCGATTACTACTTGTTTGCATCGATGGGACACGCACTTGCCGAGCAGCGCTTTACTTCTTACGAAGATGTACGAAAATGGCTCGATGACTGGTTTGCCTCAAAAGAGCAACAGTTCTTTTGGCGCGGAATCCACAAATTGCCAGAAAGATGGGAAAAATGTATAGATAGCGACGGACAATACTTTGAATAAGTTACTTTGTATCATATCATTACAATAAACGTGTTTTTTCTGTACAAAAATTCCGGTTTCATACTTACACACCTGGTACATGTTCTAACTGAAAAAATGTTTGAACTTTTTTGCAAATCAAAGTCCACGGGAAGCTTGCTGTAACACTCTGCCACAGCTCCGTCATTTTGAAGATGAATTAATTAAAAAAAATGTTATGTATACTTAAATATACTATTAAAGTATACCCAGAGTTTGATAATTGTAGAATAATTATTTCTTGGTTTACAAAATCCCTCAATATCGCTTATTTTTTTCCTGTCTAAATGTATATCCCGCCTTAAGGGATCAGCACAGTGTACAATTTTCAAAAAATCGATTTTTTTGTTGTCGCATTATCCGATAGTATAGGCGGTTGTAAACATGGACCTGGCATCGCCAATTGATCGTAAGTCGAAAATTTATATGAAAATTCCGCACTCGAAACTTTAAACGCATTTTTTTCTCGAAATGTCGTTTTTCAAAACGGAAGTTTTCAAGCTGTCCGTCTCAAATTTTGACACAACATTCTTCACGCCATTCTTTATCTTGCTATGGAAGCTTTTTTAATCTTCATATTTTTTTAAGTAAAAAAATGTCTAAAAAAGGCTTAAGGAGAGAAATCCCTTTAGAATTTTCAAAAAATCGTTTTTTTTTACGTATTTCGAAAGTATAATACCCAAAGAATATACTGACCAAAGGAAAACTCAAAATATTGAATATTTGCGGAGTTATCGCATATAGTCTAGAGCGCGGGGACAGCATGCGGTCAGGTAGCGAGTCACATGTTGAAACTTTAAACGCGATTATCTCGAAACTACTTTTTCAAAAACTGCTCGTGCTGTAGCTCTAAAAGTTATCGGCCGATTTGGATGAAATTTTGGGAGGTTACTCTCAGTGATATTATCGGAAGAACATACCTAAAATTTGAAAGGTAGCGTGTAAATAAATGATTTTTTTGGGGTCCAATATGTCGAAAAAATGGTCGAAAATTCGAACTTTGGAGTAAAAAGGCTCCCAAATTTTCAATTTTGCACTTTTTCATCATTTTTTAGGTACATCCTTCCCCTTAATATGTCAGTAAACGAATGACACTTGAATCTTTTTCAGATCAACAGAAAAAGAGTGACAACTGCAGCACTTTTCGATGTCGCGGAAAACAGGCGTCCGAAGACCCTTAATAACGCCGCCATTTTGTTGGTCACCCCAAAAAAAATTTTTTTTTTAACTTGACAGTTATAATAAACTCATGTCCACATTTGAAAATGATCAGATTATTTTATCCCCTCCAAAAAAACTCCCGAAAAATACCTATTTTTCACGCTCCTAAAGGGATTTCTCACCTTAATTCGATATTTTCTTCAAGCAGCCGCCATTTTGTTGATTTTGATTTTAAAAAACCCTCCATAGCAAGATAGCGGCTTTCATACTGATTAATAATCTTTTTACAAATTGTGTGTCAGATAATATTTACGGCCACAACCATGTACACCGTGGGGACTCCTTTTTTTCGAAGACATTTTCAACCGTTGAAAAATGTAAAAATAAAATTAAAATAAACGTTCAAAAGTTTATTTTCTGTTCTTCATGAGTGCTTTTATTTGACATAAAAAAATCAGACTGAAGAGCGTATTTTAACCATCGAAAAAAAAAATCGCGAAAATCGGCAATTTTTTGACCCGTTACACTGTGTAGATACCTTAATTCTAATCGTGAAATATTGTGCTCACCGTAAATTGAGCCTTCGCAAATCATCACGAGACACATGGAACAGTACGTCTTCTAGGGTATACTCCTCGTATAAAAACTGTTAGAACAAACGATTGATTAACATCGGACAGTACATCGGGCGTTTTTACAGGGACGAGTCATTTCAGGGTGTTTGAACTATCTACTGTGATTTTTAATCAAATTCGTATTTAAAAAAAAAACTTGCCAACTGCCTGCCGTCTGCGATAATCGAGCAAAAAACTCGAGAATTTTTTTTAGAAACGGTGTACTGCGTTATACAACTAGACCTCGAGAAAACCACGTGACAGTAAATCCCAAACAGTAAACTCAAAAAAAAACAAACTCAATGACTTTGAAAAAGTTTGCGAATTGATCGGTTCATTGGGAAAAAGTGTTTTGCAATCAGTGATAATTATCGATACATAACGTGTAGACTTTGTCGACGGTGGTAGAAAATCTAACGGAACCTTGTGAAGTGGAAAAACGCTTCTCTTATTTAAAAAACAAGTGCAGTAGCCGCGCTAATTTTACTTCAAAATACTCGCGGAATGCTATTCTCACCGATTAATTTCGATTTCCAAATCAAAGGGTTACGATAATAGAGAGGGGGAACACTGTGACGTACGGGTGGAATAGACAACATTGTTCCCAGTGACTGCAGAAACCGGAAAAGGGAAAAACGTACCCTCTCGATGGAGGTCTCGTCGATCCCGAGACCTTCGAGCCATTCCACGAGTCTCGCGTCCGCGTTATTAGTCGACGTGTGATTGTGATCCGTCACGCTTATTTGCGGTACTAGGAGTGGCTGTGGTGACGCGTTGTTAGGGTCGGGAATTGAAGAATGGTACCTGAAACATTTGCTCAAAATTAGTCGAGGATTTGACACGTCGATCAGCGAATAATCAATATCATAGTCAAGGGGTTTAGTCTTAACGACGTTTTGTTTTCTTAACATTTTTTTCTATTATTAGTTATTAAGGGGCCAGTCCACTTTTAAATTTCCAAAAATCGAAAGCAAGCAAGACTTGAAGAAATCGACGATGATGAGCAATCAGAGGGGATTTTGTACGGTGCAGGAATTGCCGATTGAGTTTAGGTAAGAGTTTTTCATAGTAGAAACTTCAAACGCGTTTTTCTCGAAACGTTTTCAAAATCTAACTCCATCGTATCTCTGAAACTAATAAACCGATTCTCTTGAAATTTGAACCACATATTGTAAACGTGATTCGCAACAAGATGACCCATGATGGTTTTAACATTTTTATTTTTACTCTTTTTTTTTACGAAAAACTGCGAAAAAAACGCGTTTTTTAATACTTTTTCCGTTTTTTATCTGCCATTGTTTTATTTTTTGATAAAACTTTATATCCGAGGGTCATTTTGTAGCTGGTGTCATACTGAATCTGATGGACTTTTTTGTTGGACTTTTTTGTTACTGGGACTTTTTTGTTACTGAATCTGATGGATTTTTTTGTTTCAGACAAGCCGTTGCCGAGTTGTGATGGAGCTACCTAGCCCACCTACTTTTGAGGCGTTACGTTAAACTATAGTTTTTGTACTTAAAAATAAATAAAAATGGATTAAAATTTTTTTTATGCATTTCAAAACTGTATTTATCAAGCCCAACAACTTTTATATTCATATTTTATAAAATCCTCAAAAAAAATCGCGAAAATAGCCTTTTTCGTGGCTCCAAAGTGGACTGGCCCCTTAACAATAATTATGTCATTGTGCCGCGAAAAATCGAAAAAAAATCATTTTTTTTTTGTTTTGATGATTGATACCCGATAGCAAAAAAAAGTCGGTTAAGTCTTAGCCAATGTTACTCTTTTTAAGAAAAGAAAAAACTCGTTTGTTTTCGTTTCAGATCAACCGGGCGGTCAAAATCAAGTGCACGATTGAGCCCCTCACGTTCAAAAGCCCATCACGAGATTGTTTATAACTACCTTATTAACTAATATTTTTGATGATATTTGGTACACAACGTTGTTAATGTACATGCAAATAAATGTCCAAACAATTTTTCAATCATCTCAGTTATTCCCTAGAAATTAGTTTTTTTACGGGATCATCACAGTGTAAAATTTTCCAAAAATCGATTTTTTTGCATTATCCGATAGTATAGACGATTATAAACATGGACCTGGCATCGCCGATTGATCGTAAGTAGACAACTTATATAAAAGTTCCGCACTCGAAACTTTAAACGCGTTTCTCTCCGAATGTCGTTTTTCAAAACGGTGTACACTCTCGAAGGAAGAGTTTTCAAGCTATCCATCTCAAATTATGACACAACATTCTTCACGCCTTTCTTTATCCTGCTATGGTAGCTTTTTTAACCTTCATACATTTTTTAACGAAAAACCTTCAAAAAAATCGGCTAAATTCGATACTTTTTTTTTAATCGCCGCCATTTTGTCAACTTTGATTTTCCAAAAACCTCCAGGGCAAGATAGCGGCTTTCATTCTGATTAATAATCTTCTCGCAAATTTAGTTTCGTCTCCTTTCGACTCCCATTTTCGAAGACATTTTCAACCGTTAAAAAAAATGTCAAAATAAAAATAAACATTTCAAAATTTATTTTCTGTCCGTCATGAGTGCTCTGATTTGACATAAAAAAATCAGACTGATTAGCGTACTTTATCCATCGAGAAAAAAATCGCAAAAATCAGTTATTTCTCGACCCGTTACACTGTGATAATTCCTCAAGGGGAGATATACACCTGGATGGTCGAGGTCGAGGATTTAGAAGCTATAAACATTCCGTCGACCGTAGAAGACCTACACTATGGGCCTGGTATCGATGATTCCATGTAAGTTGACAAATTTCATGATTTATTCATTCCCAAATTTTCAAACGCGTTTTTCTCAAAACCACGTTTTTCAAATCAGTACCCAAAATTTCTCGAAAACCAATGAACCGATTGCCTTGAGGTTTTTTGTGGTTATTCTATACGCCATTATCTAGTACTTGTCATAGGATTTTTTTCCGTTACTTAGTTTTTGTTTTATAGGCAAAATAATAACTAATTTTTGGCCCAAAAATCACTATTTATGTTCAAACGTCCGCCATTTTGTCATAAATCGATATTTTCAAAATCGGCTATGACAAGTCCTAGATTATAGTATCTAATTTAATAATCTTTTTGATTTTTTTTTTTTTTTTCAGATTATTTTCAAAGAAACGCCAGTGGGTACCGTATACGCAGATTTTTTTACGACGCTCCAAGGATCATGCAATATCCTTGTATATTTTTGATATTTTTAAATAAAGAAAATTAAACATATTTTTCAATGTATATACTTTTAGTTCATTAAAACCCCGATCCGAAATTTCAAATAGTTTTCCTTGAAAAAAATCACAAAAATGACCGTTTTCCGGCTCCTAGGTGTATATCTCCCCTTAAATAGCCGTGGTTTTCGGGTGGTCACAATAGCCTAACGCCTTGAGGATGTACGTCCAAATTTGAAATCAGGACAGATATATTCTAGATATAAAATGAAAACAAGCCTCAAATTTCCCGTTGTGAGGTGTTTTTTTTAACGATTGCTTCACCGTTATTTGTCAATCTTTAACTTTATCATTGCAAAACTCTTGAGAGCCAACATGCTGCGCCCCGCGACTGCGGCAATTTTCGATACATCTTCCCATACATCCTTGAAATGTCATGTGCAATCATTCCCGATCGCTTCGCCGGAGCAACTCCAATCTCACCCTGATTCCTGTCTGACGAATCGTCGATTGATGCTCTCGCATAGTTGCGTCAAGCTCCCAATTTGGGCTTTCTGTTCTTCGAGCGCTTGATGCAACATGGTCTGATAAGTTTTCTGGCAATCCAAGAGCTCTTGAAGCAACCTCATGTTCTCGACCTTCAGCACGCCCATCTGGTCTCTGTACTCTCGCCAATACTTGTTGTCGATCGAATCAACGGTTTTCTGGGACTTCACCGAGTTGACGGTCGACACGCCGGACGTCGATCCTTCCTCGGGTCCTTCGCCGGCCGTCTGGACCCTCTCGTGTCCCATCAAATTTGCCCCGAGCTCTGTAACATCCAAACGCCGGAGAATCAATTTTAAGTCGATGCAATCCCTCGAAATATTTCTCAAGCTCAACCTCATTGATTTTTTTTTTTTTACACACTCATGATTCTTGTTGCAGCCTTTTAACGTTTTAGTCGAATATTAAATTTGAGTACCGTCAGATCGCACGGTGGAAAAAAATTAAGCAGAGGTGCACGTTCCTTTTTTTTCTTTTCTTATCTTTTTTTTTTTAAGGGAATGCAAGACGTTTCGTTGATCGAGGGTGAGCATGAACGGAGGCCGGGGAGTATCGCGCGCGAGACAACCTGGTCACTGAGAATCATATCCACCCGGAGTTCTCGGGTCCCTTATTGTTCGTGATGAAGATTTCCCTCGAGATATTTTTAGCGTTGACACGTTAAGATTCTTAATCTGCACATATGGCGATGTACAACTTGATTCACACAGCACGTATCTCGCGCGCTTACGCATGACGAAAGTGAATCGTTCGCTATCGCGACCGATACATCGCGGATATTCGTGCACGGGCCTTTTCACGCCACCGCGACCAACTCGAAATTCGTGCATTGGAGAAAAGAAACTTCCCCTCGGGTTTTACGAGTGTTACTTTGCGGACACTTAACGACGAGTAAAAACACCCTCGAAACTGTCGTATTTAAAACGCCGGAAGCGTAGATTTCGAAAAATGGTAATACGGAAAGTGGTCATTGATAAATTCGTTTAGAAAAACATTGCACTATTTTATTCACGATGTAACAACAAAAAATAGTAATTTTTCGGACAAGGAATACCTAGGTCTTTAAAAAAGTTTTTCGTTTTAATTTTTCTTGCAATTTCGAAATGATGAAAAAAACCATCAGGATTTTTATTACTGCAAATCTGGATTGAGAAAAGAAATAGCTCACAGCGTTATGAAGTTAGCAATTTTTTACATTTGAATAATTTTACATTCTTAATGATTTCACATTTCGATAATATAATTTCGTAATTTTTTTGACAATGGATACCTGGGTCTTAAAAAAATGTTCCCCTCTTCATTTTTCTTGTAATTCCAAAATGGCTCATTGTCATCATTAATGAAAAAAAACGACAATTGAGATTTTCATCACCGTAAATCAAGATCAAGAAAAAAAATAGCTAACATCGTAATCAAGTTTGTCATTTAATGACTTTTTAAGAATATATTTCGTAATTTTTCCGGACATGAATATGTAGGTCTGCAAAAAAGTTCCGCGTTCGCGTTGTTTTTTTAATTCCGAAATAGTTCATTGCTATCATTGCTGAAAATAAAAACAATTAGGATTTCTGTTACCATAAATCTAGATTGAGAAAATAAACAGATCTCGCCGTAATGAGGTTAGTAATTTTTTTAATTTCAAAATAATGAATTTCGTCATATTCCCGACAATGAATACGTCGCTCTTTGAAAAAGTGCATCCTTTTAATTTTTTTGTGATTCCGAAATGATCGACCGTGCTCATTAATGGTGAAGAAAAAATAATCAGGATCTTAAGTACCACAAAATCTAGATTGAGAAAAAAATCTCTCGACGAATAAAGTTAATAAAGGTTTTTTTAATTTCACTTTTTCAACAATGAATAGGTAGGTCTTTAAAAAAGTTTGCCCCTTCAATTTTTTTATTCCGAAATGGGGGTCATTGTTATCATTAATGATGAAAAATCAATTGGGATTTTATTTACCGCAAATCTAGATTGAGAAAAAAATATCTCCCAACGTAATAAAGTCTTTTTTTCTGGTTACGAGGTGAGGAGGTTGCCTGAAAGGAATTAGAGTTTTATAATTGTGTTTGATAAAGGCGCCGCTGTGTCAATTCGATCCCAATATGGTAGGGGTCAAAGCTTCTCATGGACTTGATTACCATGTTAATATATGTATATATATGGAGTGGAATATGGTGGGGAATGTAATAAGGCGAAAGACCCCGTACAATGGAAGCTACAATAATTATATATATATATATATTTATATAATATCAATATACATAAATATGTATATTGCTGAATGCTACGCCGAATATATAAGTATGTTAAATAAAGTACTTGGAAGACCGAGCTATGCCCAGTGAAGAAGACCAAAGGGCATGAAATATGTATGTCTCGCTATGCGATTTTTAAAGATAACAATCCTACGTCTAAATGATCAAGATGAACAACACAAAACGAATCAAAGAAAGAATAATTCGATAATGCATGAATTATCATCTCGTAAAAACTAATCCGGTCATTAACACACACCTAGTTGAAATTTTTGAAAATATCGTTTTCTAGGTTTCGACGGTTGCTCAAAGTATAACATATCAAAAATATCGGCGAACTTTAAGGGGTTACCACCACTTGCGATTTTGAAAAAATCGATTTTTTTTATTGCATTTTTTTGAAGTATAAGTATCCGGGCCCATACTTCTGTATGGGCCCGGAATAGATGACTCTATGTAAGTTTACAAAAAAAAATATTTTCTTCGTGTAAACTGAAATTGAAACTTTAAACGCGTTTTTCTCAAAATGGCATTTCTGAAGTCGGTGACCAAGATTACTCGAACACTAATGAACCGATCTTCTTGAAATTTTGCAGGCTTATTTAATACATAAAAATGTAGTCTTTAATCGTTCGATTTTTTTCGTTAAAATCGAACCATTAACTTTGACTGTCCGCCATTTTGTGAAAAATGAATATTTTTTAAAATCCTTCGATTAAAGACTAGTTTATACTTATATTTGACTAAATCCATCCGCATTTTTTTTCAGATGATCCACTTCGCCGCAATCTTGGTCACCGCAAACCGTGTATATAAAAACATTATTTCATTGACGGCCATTTGCCACTAAACAATGTAATATTTTTCAATAAAAAATTACTGAAAGTTCTTCAAGATGTGTTCTTTAAGATGGTATATTGATCGATTAAAAAAGTTTTGTAGTTTTCTTTAAAAAAATTCATGAAAAAGGCCTTTTTTTGCGCTACAAGTGGGGGTAACGCCTTAAGGGGCTATCACAGTGTGACACTTTCAAAAAATCGATTTTTTTTGCCTGTTTCGACAGTTTATACTTTCAAGAATATCATTATCATTTATATCATTTATATCAATATCATTTTATCTTGCAAAAATCGATAGTTAAATCTCAAAACGCGTTTTTCTCGAAATGAGATTTTAAAAATTTGCTGACATTGCAACTGAAAGAGCAATTATCCGATGGACTTGAAATTTGAACTGAGTACTCTTGAATATAATTACTCTACAATGGCGTAGGATGTTTTCGATTGGATGAAAATTGACGATTTGGCATTGAAAAAAACGACCATTTTATAAACAAGAAAACAGAGTTTTTTTTCATAACTACGGCATTTTGTTAGATTTTGATATTTTTCGAAAATCCTACGTCATTGTACAGGAAATACCTTCCAGTTTAACGACATTTTTTCCTTTTTGGTTTCAGCTACTCAATCGGCCGAAATCATGTCAGCAGTGGAGGAACTTTTTTTTTGGCGCCTCCGAATGCAGCGCGTAAGTCGCGTGGATCTCAATATTTTTCTATAAAAAAATTATTTAATATAGGTCAAATATAGCCAAATATATTCTTAATTTTCCGAAACACTTAATTGAGTACTTTTCTTCCAAAAAATTCGCGAAAATCACCCAAATTTTCAGCGTTCACACTGGTATAGCCCCTTAAACGCGTTTTCCTCAAAATAACTTTTTCAAAATCGGTCACCACGATATCTAAAAAATCACTGCACCGATCAACGTCAAATATTACAGCTCTTTGACATATCAAACAACAGTGCTTGAATGGACCAATTTCTCTTCAATGTATTTTTTTTATCAACGAAAATAAAGCGTTTTTTTTCACCGAAAATCAATACTTTGACTTTGGACCGCGGCCATTTTTTCAGCAATCAATATTTTATTAAATCCTCCGTCCAAGCACTGGATCATTCCATACATAAACTAAATGCGTTTGATTTTTTTATTCCGGATTTATTGCCCACCATATTAACGAATATTTTTCAATACAGAAATTGTAAAAAAACTACTTAATACTCTTTAAAGCAAAAAAAATGTTAAACCTGCCCACGTTGTCTCAGAAAAATATCACGAAAATTCTTCTTTTTTCCGGCCACGAGCTAGGTGTGACCTATCAAAAGTACCACATGACTTTTTCCAAATCCGAGGCCTCGATAAATCGCCAGATTCGCCCCATTAAAAAAAAATGTCTGGATCCTTTTTCAAGATAAGCTCTACAAATATTCAAGAACTGCTCGTTTCAAAGTGTATGGGTTACGATGCCTTTCATTGAGTCAATATTTGAGATAGCGCAATCCTCGATAATCGATCGCTCACGGCGGCAAAGCTGGCCGTATGAGCAATCGCAGAATAAACAGACCGGTTCGTCACTCACCTGGCGATAGGACCGTGATTGCAGCCTGAACCGCGTTTCTGACTAGATTGTCCAGTGCGAACATCCAATGGGGCTTTATACTGTGCATCCTCAGTACCTCATTGACGGCCGTTTGAAACAGATAAATAGCGAGATGCAGATGATTTATGGCGGTGGAGTCGAAATCCAGTTCCTCCTTGAGCGTTCTTATTGCCGTCGTTATGACCTCCTGGCTCTGATCGGAAATGTAATCCCGCAGGCTTCGCATCAACAACTCCAGATGGCTCTGTAAGAAGCAAGGGTGAAAATGGGACATCGTTCCAACGTCTATTGTACGCATTATCGACTCAGAAATTCCATGACTTTTCCAGGTTTTCCACACAGCTTCTGCAAATATTCCCAGCATATTGGGGTCAAATAAAGAACTTTTTTTTACATCAAATATATGAAAATGTTAAAAATTTAAAGAAAATGAAACAAAAAAAACTGAAATTTGACGAATAATTCAAACACTGTAGGGTCGAAGTGGGAACAGTGGCAACAGTGGGTACACTGAACCTTTTCTGTTTCTCAGAAGTGGACATGTATGTATGTGCGTCTTTTTCACATTAGAACCGCCCTCGGATGCCAGTAGGTTTGAACCTGTCTGTGAGTCGCTCCCGCGCGATTTGCTTATGAGAGGTGATTTTATATTATTTTTATATAAAAATAGAAACGTGTCAGTACCCGCTTTAGAAAAAAAGGGAGGCTCGGTGCACGGTGACTCAATTTTTCGAGGTACACAGAGGTAAGTCATAGTATGAATATTTTCGCGTTGTGATTTAGATAGGTACTGGTACTACCTCATTAGGTAGGTACTCATTGTTGATTAATATTCAATAAATGATTGCGTTTGATCTCATAATATGCTGTCTTTTTAAAATTAATTTTTCAATAGTTTACTCTACAATACTCCCCATTGTATAGAGAAAAACTCTTCATTACCTACAAATGTACAGTGGATCAGGGTAATTTCCTTCAAATTCTGCTTGATTTTGAAATTTTGTTTGACTGTGAAATTAAGCAGTTTCACTGTGTACACCCCCAAGTACACAGTGGATCAAATCCCATTTTTTTAAATGTTTATTATCTCAATATCTATTGGGTAAGGCCGTTCAGTGTATTTTAACAAAATGAAGCCATTGAATACACCTCACGTTTAGTCAAGGTTTCATTGAGATTGTGTGAACCGTTAGGCAGCTATAGACGTCTGAAAAAAAAGCCACTCATCCCACTCTGACCCTAAAGTAAACAAAATTATATTTTAAACGCAAACACAGAAGCTGTTCTTTATTATAAACAGAAACTTTTATGTCGGTGCCAATAAATCAAAAATAAATATAAACACGCATCTACAATAATGATTGTGTGGTTGGGTATCGACAAATCGAACGCAAACGTATAGAGCTTTAGGGGCGTACACAAATTACGTAACGCAAAATTTGCCAATTTCTTACCCTCCCCCTCCCCCCACGTAACGGGACCGTGACGCTTGGCCAGCGTTACCCCCCTCCTTGCTCCGTTACGTAACGGATACTTTGTCGTCAATAATTGCGATTTTTTCATAGACATAACTAATGATGAAAGGATCGGGTTTATACGCATTTTATGAAGTATATATTCATCGAGTTTTACACCAATTTTTATGACAAAATCTTGAAAATTAACCGAGAAATATGCCTTGATTTGACGACGAACAAAAAAATTCTCTTCATTGTCCCATCGATATCTTTATGAAAGGTTATCTGCAAATTAAAAGTCAACAATTTATCGATATCTATACAAATGTAGCTATCGTTATGCGTAGCCGTTTTTTTAATTTCTTTTTTTTTTACAAAATGTCGACAGTTTGGACATTTGTTTTCTATTTTCAAGACCCTTTTTCTGTATTCAAGCAGTCTTCAAAAATAGTAATTATCAAATGTTAAAAACGCGAATACGTACAACCTTAGTCACTGCGATTACAAAAATGTTTGAAAACAATTGAAAATCGGTTGATAAGCTTTTAAGTATTCGCTCGGACAAAGTCGAAAAAACTAGTTTCGAGAAAAACGCGTTCAAAGTATTCGTTTCGTGTTTCTTGATATAAAGTTATGTTTTTTCTAGAATATCGTTACTTACAGTGAAGTATCCAGTCGCGGGCGATATGACGGTTCTTCATCTTCATGATAGTTCACAAAATAATAAGAGCCTGTACTTTATCTATTGTAAATGATGCCACACCTGTAGGGACTGAGGGCACTAACCGGTCGCGCTACCTGTTCTCACTAAAGTGACTATAACTCCGTCAATTTTCGGACTTTTGAATAAAAATGTTGCCAACATATTTTTCAATACATGTACTTTCGAGAGTAAAAAATTCCTTCAAATTTTGCTTCGGGTGTGTGGGAAAGCTACTGTGCACAGTGCAGATATTGCACAGTGACTTTCCCCCTTAACTGACATTGCGTATAGAAAGCTGTGGGCCGTCCACGGTAAAATTGCACGCGAGGTTTAAATGAAAAACTTGAACATGCAGAAATTTTGCTCTTTCTGGCAGTTTTAAAATCGTGACGTAACGCAAACCTCGACCCCCCCACGTGCGTAGACCGTAACGCCTGGCGGAAATCCCCCCCCCCCCAAATTGCGTTACGTAATTTGCGTACGGCCCCTTTAGAGTAAATTAGTTTTTAGTTCAAAAAATGTTTAATGTTTGGCACTGGTATAACTTTTTTTGTATATGTAATGAAGAATAGTATAAATATTGCTCCTATATAATAATAATAATGTAATAATAATAGAATAATATGAATATGATTTTTGATATTTGATAATATAATCATTATTTCATAACATAATAATAGAATATAATAATTCAATACTATAAATATTACTGCTATACAATGAAGACTATATTGAAGATAATTGAACTATAATTATATTGAATTTATTGAACTTGAATTGACTATATTGAAGAATGAAGATAAATATTAAAAATACACAAAAATATTTATTTTTATACCTTGCGGGTTTTTTTTCAAGTCGGTTTTAATTTTTCGTAATTCTCGCAAAAAGTAAATTCAAGAGAAATTTCTCCGAATTTTCCAATTCCCTGATTATTTCCGGAGAAAAGAAATTCCTTGAGTTTTCTCGATTTTTCCTGTTTTACATATACGTAATCGCCATGAAATTCTATTTTTTATGAAACGGCAAAATGAAGAAAAAAAAAGTTGATCGGTTCCAAGTGAACGTGAGTGTGTATGTACATCGACCTCACCTTGCGGAGAACGGTCTGTCCGACGTCCTGACGTATATTGCGCATCCATACGTCGCAGATGGTCGTCTCGTCTTGACTCAAGACCCTCGTGAGTGTCATACGACGCTGACTGTCTTTCTTCAACAAGTAAAAACCCTCCTGCTCTTCCCCGGATTTTTGTCCTGCTTGGCCTAAATTATTTATCGTGCGAGAAAAAAATAACGTTACGTTTTTGTAAGAATTTCAGATTCAATTTTTTTTCTACGCCCTTTATTTTCCGTGTGACTGACGATTTTGCTCACCTGTCAATTCCACCTCGGGGGACAATAGTCCACCGGAGGAACTTCTTCGAGTCATGGAAACGCCTGCGGTGTCCGTTTCGCTGGTTTCGATCGACGGCGTGCTGCCGATCGTGCTGTCGCCGGTAAAAAAAATCACACATTCCGCACTTGTAAAATTGAAGAAGTCGAAGATAAAAAACTTTTTGTTCTCTTCACACACGAACACCCGGTCGAAAGCTCGGAAACCGGTTATGCGTCCCGTGGGAAGAAAAAAAAGCGGTCAAGTGCGCGCCGGGCCGCGTATTTAGCGACGCAGACTTCCGGAGCTCGTTAGGAGTATGCACGTAATTTCTAGTATTGCGTTTGAACTCAATTGCTTTGGCAAAGTTTGCGACTTAGACGGTTCGTCACGAAAGCAACGATGTTTTGCCAACTCGGATAATCATCGATATTGTACGTGTAAAATTTTTCGAACAGTGTCAACAAATATGGCAGATGAGATGACCCTTGTCAAATTAAGGGGTTAGGCTACTGTGGAAATGTCAAAAATCTCGTTCGTCGCATGAGGCAACTCAAATTGAAGGGGAAGGTCCAACATATAATGCGGGAATCGCAGATTGAAGACAAACTTATGATTACAACGATAGAACTTCTGGTAAAACTTTAAGGGGCTATATACAGGTAAAATTTTCCAAAAATCGATTTTTTTTTCGTAATGTACATATATTTAAGTACACACACAGAAAATTTCTTGTCAATCCGGCGAATATTCTCGCGGTTACACGCACATTTGTAATTATTTTTTACTATACGTAAAGTGCTTTTGAAACTTCAAACGCGTTTTTCTCAAAACTGTGCTTTTAAAGTCGGCGAGCAAGATTTCTGGGAAACGACTGAACCGATCGGTCTTAAATTTTAATACAATCTTTTATTTACTAACTTTTTACTAATTTTTAAAACCTTTTACTGACTTTTTATTAATTTTTAATAATTTACTACTTTAATTACTAAGAATCTTATATTTGTTAGTAATTAATCGAAGGTTTTTTCTCACCGATAAATATTTTCCATTTTATGAACAATTTAAGGCCAACATTTTTGTCAAAAATCGATTTTTTTTCGAAGTCGCCAGTTCGTTAAAAATTATTATTTTGCTTATGCCTTCGAACAATTACAAGATAATCCATTATATTAACGGAATATTTTTGGTTTTTTTTTTTCATTTAAGATGATCCATTTGTAAAAATGATTATTTTTACAAATAAAAAATGTTAAAATACAGTTAAAAGTTACCGTAATGTGTGTACAAATTTTTACGATAATAGATTTAAAGGTCTGCTCAAGAAAAATTCTTGAAAAATCGATTTTTGTGGGCCTCCTGACTGTATATAACCCCTTAAGGTAGTACGAGCGCGCAGTCTTGATTTCTATAGATTTTGTTCATATTTTAACCAGACATTGTTCATATCATTATGCATGTTTGAGTGAAATTTCAGAACAGTCGACTATTTAGATTGGGAGATAATGGGTTTTAAAGTTGCAACTTTTAACACTGCAGGGTCTACATTGACATTTGGACAAAATAATTTTCTGTAGAAAATATTTGTCCCCTATAATAAGAAGACAAATGGCAACACTGCACCGTTCCACGTATACAATGACGTGAGTTTGCGCGGCATATTTCAAATAATTACGCAACATACATTTTCATTTGGAAGTAATTTTTAATCGAGCAAAGTTTTTAATTAGTTATGAATAAACCAACATTTTTATTTGTTAATGAAGATAACATAAACAATATAAAATATTAATATTTATGATGCGAATATTTTTTTATGACAAAATTTTTAACTTTAGGAATACGATAATTATTTTTTTCTCGAAATATTGAACAATATTGTTTTGCGGTGTTGCCATATGTCTTATTATTATAGGGAACAAATATTTTTTACGCAAAATTATTCTGTCTAAATTTCAATGTAGACCCTGTAGTGTCACCAGCGTCACCATTTTGTATATTGTTTCTTTATCCACTTGAAGATATGACTAATAACATTCTTGAATATTATTATCCTCTTACTTGTCCTGCCACCGAAAAAAAGCGAAAAATCACTCAATTTTAGACGTTTACAGTAATGTAAGCCCTTAAGAGAGAAAAAAACTCGTTTTTTTTTGTTTCAGATCAACCGGGTGGCAAAAATCAAGTACACCGTCGAGCGTCTCACGTTCAGAGGTCCTTCGTGAAATTGTTTATACCTTCTTCAATTATTAATATTTTTGAATGAAATTTGGTACAAAAGTTTGTTAATGTACATACAAATATATGTCCACACGATATTTCAATCATCTTGCTTATTCCTTCGAAATTAATTTTTTCAAAATAACCCTTATTTTCGGGTCGTCACAGTAGTCTAACCCCTTAAAATTCGTTTTCTCAGTTTTGGCCGAAACTAATCATTTTACAGTGACCGCGATAATTTTACTCATTATCATCGCTAATTATTTTTTATTATCAAACCAAAGGCTTACAAAGGCGTGGGCGGGGCGAGGGTACTCCGTTGGGACTGACGGGCGAAAATGACGAAATTTCAACATAGGTCTCGTGCTGCCGTAGTGTGAAAAATTTTCTCTCATAGCACATGGTCAAATAAAGGAACAGGTGAAAGTTGAGCGTTGAACTTTCGATTGAGTCTATAATGAGATAGTTACCACACTTGAAATAACTGTCCATGGGACACACTCGTACACTCTTGAACGACAATCGTCAATTTCCCGCAACGAGCCTTGGTTAAAATTACATCGTTTTCGCGACGGTACTTATTTCGGAAACAAATTTGTCGATAATTTTTTTTTCTTTTACCTTATCTGAAATTCTTTTAAGGGGTAAGGTCACAGCAGATATATATATATATATATATTCTAACACTTGATATTCATACTAAATAGATGTGTAATTAATTTGATGAGTGAATCACTTTTTCATACGAAAAAAATTGGTTAAATTCGCACATGATTTTATTCCCGTTACTGTGGCCAAACCCCTTAAATGGAAATAAATCTACGCATTCATTCGTAATATGAGAAGCACGGGGCTAGCATTCGATACACTTGCTGTAGGCTATAGTGAAAAGTTGCTTTGATTTCAAATATCTCGAATCGGAAACTGTAAAGGTCCTTGAAATTTTCCCTAACAGTTCTTTTCGTTCACTGTACATTTTAATCGATTTTTTCAAAAGTGGCATTCGCGCGAGAACCACCTTAAGGTTTCCTAGTGGTTATGGAACACCAGATCATGAAAAAATCGTCGTTGGCAAAGAAAATCGACTAATCTATTTTTCGTTCTTAATCTCTGCCCCTTTTCAGCCCTCATTTTCGAGCCTGTGTGTTCCAATTTGCGTCTTCGTCTATGACTTCCATGGCATACTCATTTTTACCTTATATATTGTATTTTTCCAAGCACTCGAAAAACTACGAATGAAACAGAAATCTTCCAAATTACGTAAACCTCCATCTTGAAAAGTAAATATAAATATGTTTTTTTTTCTTTTAGGCGGAAAACCAGGTTAGATGACTCATAAAATCGATTTTTAAAAAATTCCATACATTATTAGTAAAACTATTCAAGAATATGTTTCCCAAGTAGTATAAATAATTCATTACTGCCTTGAATGTTTTGTTTTCGGTAATTTTTTTTTCAAACGCGTTTTTCTCTAAACGACTTTTGTTCGATTTGTGTACATTCTAGCTCAAAAAGTTTCTAACCTATAATTTTATAAAATGATAGTTTCTTCATACAATAACGCTCTGTATGAACCTAAATTTGGGGTAATATCATTGTTTAAGGGGTTATATACAGTTAACATTTTCGAAAAATCGATTGTTTTTAAATTTTTTTTTCGTAATGAACATATATTTAAGTACATACAGAAAATTTCTTGTCAATCCGTCGAATATTCTCGAAGTTACACGCACATTTGTACTGACGTGTCAGATCGTTCGAAAGTGCTTTTGAAACTTTAAACGCGTTTTTCTCAAAACTGTGTTTTTAAAGTCGGTGAGCAAGATTTCTCGGAAGCGGCTGAGCCGATCAGTCTCACATTTTAACTCAATCTTTTCAAGTTTATTTTTTAGTAATTAATCGACGGTTTTTTCTCACCGATAAATATTTTCTATTTTATAAACAATTTAAGGTCTAAATTTTTGTCAAAAATCGATTTTTTTGTTTTGAGAAGCCGCCATTTTGTCGAAAAATTATTATTTTGCTTATTCCTTCGATCAATTACAAGATAATCCATTATATTGACGAAATATTTTTGGTTTTTTTCATTTTAGATGATCCAGTCCAGAGATATCGTGCTCAACGCAAAACGCCCTTTTTAGAGGTGCTTCCGGAGATCGGCTATAGCAGCTTTCAAAATAATTATTTTTAAAAATAAAAAATGTTAAAATACAGTTATAAGTTACTATAATATGTGTACAAATTTTTACGTTAATAGATTTAAAGGTCTTCTCAAGTAAAATTCTTGAAACATCGATCTTCTTGCGCCTCCTGACTGTATATAACCCCTTAAAGTATATTTATTGTAGCAAAAAGCTTATAAAATAATGGTAAAAATTTGTTTAAACACCTTTTGTTTAAACACCTCTAACAAAATTCAATTTTCAATTTTTTGTCAGAGTCCGTTCATCTAGAAGGAAAACATGTTCTTAAAGTGATCTTCAAACCGTATTGATTTCCGAAGAAAACTGTGACCTCCAGAGTGTACACAAACAACAAAGTCTGATGGCGTCCGTCAATGGGCGGTAAAAATGTTTCATATTTTCAGAGAAAATGCTTCGAAAAAATTAAAATATTTGTTTGAAATTATGTATAAAATATTCCCAAAGATTGAATAAATTCTATTAATTTATTCCTTGTAAAAAAAATCATGAAAATCATTTTAAAAAACGCCTAAACTGTTTTCCCGCCTTAATAGAGAATGTTTATTCCCCTCATCAATTTTCGAACACATTATTTCTCCCTCGCCCTTCCGAATGGTCGGAGGCCAAGGGAAACTTCAAACGACCACGACGACGAACAACACTCGACAAATGAACAAATCCACATTCCCTCCTTTTCCACCAGCTCCGATGAACGTTCAATGGTCAGCGATTAAATAAATAAAGGACCAAATGTTTCGTCGGTTTGTTTTGCTACGATGAAGCTGAGCGCATACTTTACTGTGTAATGTTAAACAAGTACCGTACCTGTTGAAAGACAAAGAGGCGGTAGGCATACTGATGGGTGACAGAAGATGGGCCGGACTTCGCTCTCGCAACGGACTCGATTTCGTCATAGCTCCGCTGCACACCACACTTTTAGCGTTATACGATTAATACGTGTATAGTGGCCAGCGATGATTTTACAACGAGAACGTTTTTTTGTTTGTTTTTTTTCCAACTATGTACATGCATCGCCAATTTCATTTCTATCCAACCCCTCGTCTATTATCTTTTCGTATAGATGCATGAAAAAAGGTATTGTCGAAATTGTTTGGCATCGTACGCCGAGAAATCTCAATGTACCGTAATTTTTTAATTAGGGTAGTGCGCCTTTGGAGAAGAAGTTTAAGGGGTTAGGCTACTGTCAAAATGGCAAACGCTCGTCCGTCGCTTGAGGCAACTGAAATTACGATAGAACTGCTAGTAACACTTTAAGGGGGTATACCAGTGTGACACTTTCGAAAAATCGATTTTTTTTGCCTTTTTCGACAATTTATACTTTCAAGAATATCCTGTAAAAATTTCAAGGCCGTATCTCTAATCATTTTATCTTGCAAAAATCGATAGTTGAATCTTTAAACGCGTTTTTCTCGAAATGAGATTTTATCAAATTTGCTGACATTGTAACTCAAAGAGCAATTATCCGATTGACTTGAAATTTGAACTGAGTACTCTTGAATATATTTACTCTGCAATGACGGAGGATATTTTTGATTGGATGAAAATTGACGATTTGGCATTGAAAAAACGACCATTTTACAGGCAAGAAAACAGACTTTTTTCATAACTACGCCATTTTTTTAGATGTTGATATTTTTCGAAAATCCTACGTCATTGTACAGGAAATACCTTCCAGTTTAACGACATTTTTTTCCTTTTTCGGTTTCAGCTACTCAATCGGCCGGAATCATGTCAGTAGTGGAAGAATTTTTTTTTGCGCCTCCGAAGGCAGCGCATAAGTCGCTTGGATCTCAATATTTTTCTATGAAAAAATTACGTCATATAGGTCAAATATAGCCAAATATATTCTTAATTTTCCGAAACATTTAATTGAGTACTTTTCTTCCAAAAAATTCCCGTAAATCACCCAAATTTGCGGCGGTCACACTGGTATAGCCCCTTAAACGCGTTTTTCTCGAAAATACGTTTTTCAAAACGGTGTACACGATTTACCCATATCTAATGAATGTATTGACTTGAAATTTGGTACACTTTTTCACTGTAATAGTAGTTTAGTCTTGACCGACGTTTTTTTTCCTAACACATTTTTTTCATTAGATGTTCACAATGTCATTTTTTCTAAAAAATCGAAGAAAGAATTCATCATTTTTTTTATGATTGAAACACGATAACCGAAAAAAGCTCGGTTAAGTCTTAGTCAACACCATCTATTTTAAGACAAAGACTGGTTTTTTATTTTAGATAAACCAGGTGGCCAAATCAAGTACACCGTCGAGCCCCTCACGCTCAAAGGTCCTCTGAGATTATTTATAACTTCTTCAATTATGCAGATTTTACATTGAAATTTGGTACACAACTTTGGTAACATACTTGCAAATAAATGTTCAAACGATTTTTCATCTTACTTAATTCGTCAGGTAATTTTTTAAAAATAACTCTGATTTTTGGGTCGTCACAGTAGCCTAACCCCTTAATACTTTTCATTTTGTTTCCGAGGTTCCTTCGTGCGCCCTTGCGGGCTCGTACGAACCCAACCCCCACTTTTGCCCCACGCTTGTCACTTCGCTAATCCCCGTTCCTCAGACTTTCCTTTTCGATCTTTCAGCTGTTGATTCGTGGATGAGAAAGAACATCGACAATGATCGGGCACTAAACTCATTTTGTAAAAGTCTCAGCCGCATCGATCGTTTACTCTTGCAAGTAGAATTGGTGAAAAAGCCTCAAAGCTAGTAATGAAAAGTAAATTAATATTTTTTTTCAACCGCGTCGGTAATTTCACAATTTCCGTTTTTCTCGTATTTTTCTTAAATTCAAACCTCCTGATTTTTCGCATGAAGCGCAAGAAAAAAAAGGAATTTTTTAGGTACGTGACTTTTTCAAAAAATGAGCCTAAATTTTGTTTTGTTGCTCTTTCCTCATTTGTTGGGTTATAAGTGATGATATTCAGTCTAGAGAAGCTGAAATTCACCCCCCTCCCCCATACAAAATTATGGGGTTTTGAAGTTTGCGAAAACACGTGATAAAATAGGGCATTTTTTAACGGGGCCGGGTTGAAATTCCGAACTTTGAATGCTCCGACGGTTTAAAATTCCGAATTTTAATGTTCCCAAATTCAAGATGGGGCCGGGTTGAAATTCCGAACTTTGAACGGTCAGAACGCTCAAAACTCCGAAAGAATAGTACCCCGCAAGATCAAAACTCCGAAAGAATTTTACACGAAAGACCAAAACTTCGAAAATCTTAACACCGTCAAAATAATTCGGCTATGGAAGTTTTAAGTTTCAAAATTTTCAATAAATCGACGAATTATTGAAAAAAAAAATTTTAATTAGGAAGCGATTTTGCGTTAATTTTGAAATTTTTCTAGACAATGTTATACGTTCCACATTATTTACAGTCGACTGTTTACACTTTCGCTGGCATGATCTTGACATGAGGGCCGGGTTGAAATACCGAACTTTGAATGCGCCGACGATTTGAAACTCCTAATTTTAATGTTCCGAAATTACAAGGTTCGTCAAAATTATGCCAGCGAAAGTCTACACAGTTGACTGCAAATGATGTAGAACATATAACATTGTCTAGACAAATTTCAAAATTGACGTAAAATCACTTCTTAATGAAAAAAAAAATCTTGAAATAATTCCCAGATTTATTGAAAATGTTGAAACTTTTAAAACTTCCATAGCCGAATTATTTTGACGGTGTTCAGATTTCCGGAGTTTTCGTCTTTCGTGTAAAATTCTTTCGGAGTTTTGATCTTTCGGGGTAGTATATTTTCGGAGTTTTGAGCGTTCTGATCATTCAAAGTTCGGAATTTCAACTTTTTGAACATTCCGACGCCTATATTAGGTTTGTTTGGGTTTTTTAGAAATTCAAAATTATTTTTAACCATTTTTTACTCGTAAAATAATTGTTTGGGTTTTTTGAAAATTCGAAATTACTTTGAACCATTTTTTGCTCGTAAAAAATTTGTTTCGGTTTGTTTGGGTTAATGAAAAATGTCATCTTCTCCCGACCGAATATCACTATTCGCAACTGAACAAATGAGAAAATAGCAAAACAATGTTTTCGTTAAAGTCACTTATCTAAAGAATTACCGAAAAAAATGTATGTACCCGAAAAACTCAGCAATTGGTCAAAGTTCCTCAGCTTTTCGATCAGTTGTAAACTGCCTAAAAACGATGTTTCTCACACTTATCGCAGACTCGAAAGTGATGAAAAAAAAAAAACATCGAAAGGATCATCGAATGATGCATTACGAAGATAATTTACGGGGCCCACGTCACGAATAATATCACTCGGAAAACGAGAGCAGTTACTACCTGCATAATGGAATGGCATCATAAATCCAAAAGCCCGTCCGTAAAAAGAGAAAAATCTTCAAACTCGCCGTGCACATTCGAAGGCAACGATACGTTCGATTGTTTGGCATGCAAAAAAAACCATTGCAGCGTGCTGCCCAAGCGATTCGAATAAGAAGCGTCGGCGAATGAGGGCAAAACGAAAGCGCGCGCATTTATTCGAGCCACCTCCCTCAACCAATTTATCTTCCTCGCCCAAACCAGAGCGCAAGCAAAAAATGAAGTGAGTGCTCCAAAATATCGTATATCTCACTTTTGAAAAAATTGCAAATCTGCTGCATTATGAAATTCGAAAGAAAAAAATCCTTTTTTTTCGTTCTGGACAGATTTCTCACTATTTAAAAAACAGCCAGTATACCTGTCATCCGACTGGGACGTCTGCATTGCAGTGGCCGACGTGACGATATGATTGTTATTGGTTTTGTCGAATTTACCGAGGGCCCGGTCAGCGGGCACGGATATGCTTCGACTGAAGTCCGGCGGCGCTGCGAGCCTCGAGCTCTTCTTTTTTCTGTACGAAAGTTGAGAAAAAGAAACGATTTTAAATTCCACATCTTCGAAGTAACGTTGATCGACGAAATATCGACCGAGGCAATGTGTGTCTCTATCTCTCTCTCTCTTTGGGAATTCCTTGATACTGACTCCGTGAGGAAGGGGTCCTCCAATAATTCGGATGCGGTTGCTCTGATGTCGGGATTCGGCTCGAAGCAGCGAAGTATAAAGTTTTTCGCTCGTTCGGACAATTCCGATGGAATTTCCGGATGTATTTTGTAGTAGCCTACTTTGAAGACCGCAGCTTCGGGGGAGCCGAGCTCTATGAAGGGTGGTTTGCCGGTTGCCATTTCGACGATTGTGCAGCCCAATGACCAAATATCAGCCTAGAGGGAGAGCGATAGAGTTTCAAATATTATTTAGCGTCATATTTAGTTATGATTGTTTTTCAAGGTGAATATTTTATACACTTCAGGCTTTATGTATAACATGATAGATAATTATAGATAACTTTTTACTCATTCACTTCGTATTCACTCTGTCAATTTAAGGGGTTAAGGCGGGATATGTATTTAGACGAGAAAAAAATAAGCAATTATGAGAGATTTTTTAAACGAAGATATAATTATTCTACATTTATCAAACTGTAGATATACTTTAATAGTATATTTAAGTATACAAAACAATTTTTTGACATTCATTTATCATGAGAAAGGCGCAGCTGTGGCAGAGTGTTAGAGCAAGGCTGTAGACTTTGATTTGCAAAAAAAAATCAAATAATTGGTTCACTTGGAACATGTAGATTGTATTTGTATTGTCGACGTTTTTTCCTCTTAACACTTTTTTTCATTAGTTATTAACAATAATGATGTCATTTTTCTCGAAAAATCGAGAAACAAATCCAATTTTTTTTTTCGATGATTGAAATACGATAACGTAAGAAATCTCGGTCAAGCCTTTGCCAATATTATCTACTCTAAGAAAAAAAAGTCGTTTTTTGTTTCTCTTTTTCAAAACTTCGTTAATTAGCAATATTTTTAAATAAAACTTGACACACATCTTTGTTAATGTACATACAAATAAGTGTCCAAACGACTTTTC
The DNA here is from genome assembly GCA_944452715.1 of Ophion slaviceki. Taxonomy (NCBI): domain Eukaryota; kingdom Metazoa; phylum Arthropoda; class Insecta; order Hymenoptera; family Ichneumonidae; genus Ophion; species Ophion slaviceki. The sequence goes on along the minus strand of OX101786.1, from coordinate 12,700,527 downwards.
AATCAGCTTACTCGTTCATTTAAAATTAATTTTTTCAAATCACCCTGATTTTCGGGTCGGCGTAACCCCTTAAATTGATGAATTTTCGTTTTATTTTATAGCATTTATTATTTGCACATCGAGGTAAGCGCATTATCCATAAAACTTACAGGAGCGCCATAACCGCGTTGGCCTTTGTCTATGACTTCCGGTGCCATGTATTGCAACGTTCCGGTAAATGTCTCGGTGCTCGGGCACAGGCCAGCCAACCTTTTCGACATTCCAAAGTCGGAAATCTTCACGACCCCGCTGTACGTGTTCACCAAAACGTTGTCACCTGATCGAGGAATCAGTTAATGAAAATATTGCATCAAGGTTTTACGCCTAATTGAAATTTTTGGAAATATCAGTTTTTGGTGACGGATTCACAAAATATAACATTTAAAAAATATTCTCTAAAAATTTCAAATCGTTCCGTTAAAAATTGAGGGAGTTATGGGCGTTCATAGGTAGGTTCCGCGAACCGGCGAATCGCGATCTAGCAAACGTTAAACGCGTTTTTCTCAAATTACTTTTTCGGGACCAATGATCACGATTTTTAAAAAATCACTGCACCGATCAACTTCAAATTTGACAAGCTTCTACATATGTAAAAGCAGCGCTTGAACGAAAGAATTTTTTTTAGAGGCATAGTTTTTTTCAACAACGATGATAGAGCGTTTTTTTTCACCGAAAATCGATATTTCCAGAATAGACGGCGATTTTTTCAAAAATCAATATTTTATTGCATCCTTCGTTCAGCACTAGATAATTTCCTACAAAAAGTGAATGCGTTAGATTTTTTTTTTTGATGATTTGTTTCCGAGCAGCAGTGGCCACCGCGACCTTTTTCAATACAAAAATTGTGAAAGATATTTAAAACCGTACTCTGTCAAATGTCAAAGAAAAAAACATTGAAAACCCGCATACGTATTTTCCACAAAAAAAATCACGGAAAATTCTTCTTTTCTCCGACTTTCTTTCATTTTTAATGTATTTTTTCAGTTTTAATGTATTTCTGAGACTTTTCCATCCGAAATAGAAGAGTTGTAGCATTCATTATTTCAATTACAAAGAATTTTATTGAACTCTGTCAAATAATCGTCTGAAGAACAAATAAAAGCAGACGTGACTTTTGGCTCCTCACCCTTAATATCTCGATGAACAATTTTCTGATCGTGAAGATATTTCAGTCCCTCCAAAATTTGTTTCGTGTAGTACGATATCGTGGACTCGTTCTCCTTCAAAGGACCCCATTTCGACCTCAGCAAAGCCGATAAGCTGCCTGAATCGAGCACGAAGTATTTTCATCGTCAGGACATCATCGATACAAAGATATTCGTACGAAACTAAAATCGCCATCTCTAATTAATTCCATGGGCACATTTACCTCCGGGAACTTGTTCCATGTAAATCTTGAAGAATCCTCCCTCGCTGATCGAGCCCAAATACTGAACGATATTTCTGTGTCTCAGTTGGCTGTGCAGCTTGATTTCCTCGTGGAGGGGTTGCACGTCGCCCAAATTGCGTTCGCGTATCTCCTTCGCGGCTATTCTGACCTGAGTATTTAGATCGCGGGCCGCGTACACGACACCGTACGTGCCCTTGCCCAAAACGATACGTTTGTTCAGATCATCCAACTCGTATTCCACCTGAAATCGAAGTTTTTTCACATTCAACGTGATTAGCTCATAAAAAGAAACAAGCCCAAGCATCGAAAGCCTTTCGACTGCCGAAAGAGTGAGTAGGTAGATCTACACAGGGTTTGACCCAGTTTCGGACCCAAACGCGTGTTCTCAGTCAGTTTCTGACCCAAACGGAGGTTCTGAGCCAGTTTCGGACCCAAACGCGTGTTCTCAGCCAGTTTCTGACCCAAACGCAGGTTCTGAGCCAGTTTCTGACCTAAACGCGTTTCTGAGCCTGTTTCTCATCCAAACGCGGGTTCTGGGCCACTCTCTGACCCAAATGACCCAGAACCCGCGTATGGTTCAGAAAGTGCTTCAGAACCAGTTCAGATCTACCTGCTAACGTGATGAAGAATGTACGCTCACTTTCATCCGATCGTCGGTCATGTAGGCATCAAGATCGGCCACCATGCCTTCCTGATCAGCAGTCATTTCCAGCACTAGATCGTAGAATCTCTGTCTGCATTGTATCGAGGGAAAGTACATTTGAAAGTCATCGGAGTTTTGATGCACGTAGAGGAACAAGCATCTCTCGTCGCGTTTGTAAAGGCTGACACTGCGGATCATATTGGCGGCGAAGAGCCAGTCGTGCACTTGTTTGCAATTGTTCTTCATACTGTCGAGGCACAAGTTCCAAATCTGTATGGATTTCTCCTCAGCCCCGAGATTGACGTTGACGTAGCTGGGCATCAGTATCTTCGTTGGTTCGAGGACGAGAAGCTGCCGAGAAAAATAATCGTTCGATTCGTTAAAACCGGAAGTTGAAGGGCCAACATTTATGGCTATACGGAGGGTGGACGCGCGATCAGTGCGCGGCTTCGGCGATCTCCCATGTCGAGAAGCGTCGGTTCGGACCAACCCTCGGATGGGTGACCGCTTGCATGGCTGTTACGCATTATTGACTCGGAAATTCTCTGAATTTTCCACAAAACCTGAGATTTTGCAAATACTTCAGGAAGATTAGTGTCAAATAAAGAACATCATTTTTTTAAATCAAATATACGAACATGTTAAATATCAAAATAATTTTTTTTTTCAACTAAAATTCGAATAATTTGAAGAGTAAAAAGTTTTTGAAAATACATTAAAAGCAAATACAGAACCTGTAAATACAGAATTCTGTTCTTTATTATAAACAGAAATTTTTACGTTGGTGCCAGAAGATAAAAAATAAAAATGAACACATATCTACAATAATTGAGTGGTCGCGCATCGACAAATCGAATGCGAATGTATGAAGCTTTAGAGTAAATTAGTTTTTGAAATTTTCAATGTTTGACACTGACATAACTTTTTTTTTCTATTTAATGAAGAATATTATAAATATCATAAATATATACAAAAATATTTATTTTTATACCTTTTCCTTTTTTTCAATGGGTTTCATTTTTTGTAATTCTTGCAAAAAGTGAATTCTGAAAAAAAAAATCTAAAGAATTTTCAAAACTCCCTGACTTTTTCATGATTATTCCAGGATGAAATAAATTCCCTGAGTTTTCCCGGTTTTCCCTGTTTTCCATATGCGTAACGACTATGGCGTACAAAATATTTAAATATTCAAATATACAAAAATATTTATTTTCATACTTTTCCGTTATAAATATTGAAATATACAAAAATATTTATTTTTATACGTTTCCGTTTTTTTTTCAAGTTGGTTTCGTTTATTGTAATTCTTGCAAAAAGTCGATTCTGGAAAAAATCCAGAGAATTTTCAAAACTGACTGACTTTTCCCTGATTATTCCAGGGGGAAAGAGATTCCCTGAGTTTTCTCGGTTTTCCCTGTTTTCCATATGCGTAACAAACATGGCTTGGCCGCACACTGACTTGCGCGCCCTCTACCGAGCGAGCGCCGCTTTCACGGAGTTTCCGATCGTGGCGCCAACGGGAATTCAGTAAACGCCTTTATCGGCACAGGTTTTCCACAGTTTCCCTGTGCCCCCGTGCGAATGCGATAAGGCGGTGCATTGGGTGCATCTCTCTGAGGAACTGGAAAGGTCACGTGTGGGATAAAAGTAAGTCACCGGATGGTACAAGCCGGCTAGGGCATACGAAGGAAGGAAATAAACTGAAAGTAGCAAATGGCGCATTTAAAAGATTCTTACTTCGATCCTAAGCGTAAAGTAGTTGGCTGCATTGAAAAAGCATCGATGGTAAGCCTTTTAGTTTTCATTATTTGCGTGTTGTTTCGATCGCTTTGCTTATTATGGACTCGCACAGATAAATCTGTGCGATTTCTATTCGTGGCTTTTTTTAACTCACCGGAAACCTTATACTATCGCCGACTTCGCTCTTGGTAGCCTCGACGAAGTAATCCATCCAGAAACTGAATACCTGCTCCTCCGCCGACACCTCGCCCTCCTCGTTCTTCTTCCGAAATCTGTCGATCAGCGATATATTGCCTATCGTCGATTTCAAATACCTGCGAAATATATTTGAGCCCAGTCAACGAAGATAACGTTTCTTCAAGATTAATGTCAATTAAAAACTGCGTTGTATTATTTCCAGACTATTTACTTTCTGGTAACAATTTCGCGAGCGTAGCTGCTAGCTAAAACTAATAATGACATTCATTTGTGGCTGACTCGTCTTACATCATCAATGTTGATGGTTCTGACTCAATATTATAATGTTTGGGAACAGCGTATAAAAATATACATATTTTTACGCCCTCGGACTTACGCCTACGGAATGTTAAAGATCATGTTGGCGTAGCCAGGCACGGATGGGCACAGAAATCCCGGTGCCCCCAAAGAAAAATTCGATCCAAAATAATTAAATTCATAGAGTCGATTAATTCTATTTGTTTCGCCCAAGCAAGCATGAAGAAATCATTTTAATAAACTTGAATTATTTTCTTCGACGTTATGTCGTCACTTATATAGAAAGTAGCTATTTCGTTACGTAAATTAAATGGATATTCAAATTTCACAATTACGGCCTTAGGCCACAGTAACGAGTATAAAATCATGTGCGAATTTAACAATTTTTTTTTTCGTATGAAAAAGTGATTCACTCATAAAATTAATTACACATCTATTTAGTATGAATATCAAGCTGTTAGAAAATATATATATTTTTTTTCGATGTACAAAATGGCCGACAACTCGAAACTTCTCGAAACAGCTTTTTTCCAATTGGCGTGACAAATAACTTCAACAATTTTCACTCGATTCACTTCAAATTTAAAAGTTATGTTCCTAATTGCATTTCGCAGAGAAGTACGCACGGAATTTCTGATTAATCGAAAACTTTTCATTTTATGAGCAGTTTATGAGCAGTTATAACGAAATTTTTCACTGAAAATTCATTTCTTGAGTTCAAATACCTACAACTTTTGAATAAAAACAATATTTTTTCAATTCCGTACGTACTTCTCTAGGTATTCTAATCTAGATTGACGAGAATTTTTGTTTTTTGTTCTAGGTAAAAAATTGTGGATGCTAAATGTCACGCCGCGGAGCGCCTAAAAAAAAGATAACAAAAGAAAATATTAGTAGTCGGACATTTTGTACATCGAAAAAAAAATCTAACAGCTTGATATTCATACTAAATAGATGTGTATTTAATTTTATGACTGAATCACTTTTTCATACGAAAAAAAATTGTTAAATTCGCATATGTTTTTATGCCCCTTACTGTAGCCTAAGACCTTAAGTTAACTGGGGGCGAAAGAAATACGTTAAATTTGCCGGTCGATAAACAATCAGAAGAATGCTGGAAGATCGACATTTAGTACGAAGTAATAGATAATATCATTGTAAATCTAAAACGCCGATTTAAGAATCTATCGTTCATGCAGTTAACGCACTTTTTTAATTGATTATGAAGAACGGAGAGAATTTCATCAATAATTATTTTAAACTCTTAAGGAGTATTCTCACTTTACACACTAAAAAAAGACTATTTTCATGAATTTTTTATGGGCCTATATTACAGATATTGATATAAAAGTTGTTACACTTAATAAATACACTTTCGAAATACATTTAAAAAAAATATATTTATTTATTTTTAATCACTATTTATAGACGAAAGTGGTAGTTAAAAAACGTCCTAAAAAAATGGCAGGTCTGTGCTGTTGCTGAAATCTCGGAGATGGATCATCCGAAACAAAAAAAAATCGAACGGTTTTAGATTCAGTATGTTGATGGCTATAGCGCATATCATACGATTTTTCATATATGCAAAAATAACAAAATGGCGGACATTTTTCGAAAAAAACGTGTTTTTTCACCGTTTTTTGACAAAAATAAAAAAGTAAATATCAAAATTGAAACAAAAAATCGTTGATATGCGCTATAGCTATAGTTGTAAAGAATATGTGGTTAAAATTTCATAAGGATCGGTTCAGTAGTTTCGAAGATTTTATCAACAAGCCGTCGAAAAACGTTGATTCGAGAAAACGCGTTTAAAGTTTGTTTGGGTTACATAAATACATTTAAAAAATGTATAATGTATTTCGAAAGTGTATTTATTATGTGTAACAGCTTTTATATCAATATCTATAATATAAACCTATCAAAAAAATTCATGAAAGGACCCTTTTTTTAGCGTCTAAATTGAGAAGACCCCTTAAAGAATTGTCTGATATTTTAAACGTTACTGAAACGGCTGTCAGCAACCGTTTACATAATCTTGGACTGATTCAAAAAGCGGGAAATTGGTTACCACTTAAAAAAACAGCGGGAATGAAAGTTTAAAACCCAATTAAAAAAAAAATCATTGTGAACAAGGCCACTTTTTGTCAGGCCAGAAAGAATCACGGAGCCCGTAATGTTCCGCACTCACCAATTGGGGGGCTTCAATTTGAACATGCACTCGGCAGCTTGAATGGCCTTTGAATAATCCTCAGCGAGGACGCTTATCTCGAAGAACGTCGCCACGTCCCAATAATCTTTGAGGCTCGACAAGCTGCCCTTCTTCCCGATCAAATTGTTCAACACCATTCCAATGTGCTGAAGCTCTTCGCTCTTCGCGAACTCGTTTCCCGCTATAACGAGCAAAGTCGCGAGATTCACCCCCGCGTATTCGTTCGGTTGAACCTGGAATAAAATAAACGCCATGTTCGAAATAAGATCGTCTCGAATCAGTGGTGGGTTGCGGTGATGATAACGACAGCAATGACTGCAGTCGACACGCGGTGCCGAGTACCGGATGGACGGTAGTTTTGCGGGAAATAGCAAAACGACGAGATTTGCGGATAAGGGAAAGGTACGAGAGCGTGAAAACCTGCAAGGAACTTACACTACCGGTCAAAAGTTTTCGGACACTTCAGATAATTGCAAAACTTTCGATCACCGGCTAATTCCCCGATAATGTTAGAATAATATAATTAAGGCCTTAGGCCACGGGTATAAAATCATGTGCGAATTTAACAATTTTTTTCGTATGAAAAAGTGATTCACTCATGAAATTAACTACACATCTATTTAGTATGAATATCAAGCTGTTAGAAAATATATATTTTTTTCCGATGTACAAAATGGCCGACTACTAATATTTTCTTTCGTTATCTTTCTTTTAGGCACTCCGCGGCGTGACATTTAGCATCCACAATTTTTTACCTAGAACAAAAAACAAAAATTCTCGTCAATCTACATTAGAATGCCAAGAGACGTACGTACGGAATTAAAAAAATATTGTTTTATTCAAAAGTTGTAGGTATTTGAACTTGAGAAATAAATGTTGGGTAAAAATTTCGTTATAACTGCTCGTAAAATGAAAAGTTTTCGATTAAACAGAAATTCCGTACGTACTTCTCTGCGAAATGCAATTAGGAACATAACTTTTAAATTTGAAGTAAATCAAGTGAAAATTGTTGAAGTTATTTGTCACGCCAATTGAAAAAAAAAAGCTGTTTCGAGAAGTTTCGAGTAGTCGGCCATTTTGTACAACGAAAAAAAAAAATTCTAACGACTTGATATTCATACGAAATAGATATGTAATTAATTTAATGAGCGCATCACTTTTTCATACGATTTTTTTTTAATTCGCACATGATTTTATACCCGTTACGAAGGTACTATGTAGCTCTGTATTAGAGTGGCACGATTTTGAGCTCTTTCTTTTCCTTTTTTTCACCAAACAAATATCTTCTTAAAAAGAAAATTGTCGCGGAAACTGCGAGCAGTCAAAAAATATTTAAAGGTCACTCAAGTCTCCCAAAAATTCAAATTTTCATTGAAAAGACGATTTTTTTTCGTCCACGTCTCACCCATGAGTTTTACGCTCTATAATTTCAAAATTAACCTCGCGACAGCTCTAGCCAGCCAATGAATATTTAGTGGTCGCTCGAGAGCTTCGAAATTTCCAATTTTCGCCAATTTTTTTTACTCTTCTCACTTATAAATTTGACGCTTTGTAAATTTTGTAAAAAACAATTAATCCTTTTTCTTTGGAAAGAGATTTTTCAAATTTACCTCACTTCTAACCCAAGAATTATAATCTTTGTTCTCATAAAATAATTTTTTAAAGCTCTTGTCCGTAAACAAAATTCTAGATCGTTTGACTCGTAAAACTGAAATGGCAGCTGTACTCTGTGACGAGCGACGCCACAATACAATAATACATAGTAATACATAATAACGCATGTCGTCTAATTGGTGTTTGTTACAAATTATTATAATAAATTATCCAGAGAATGTAACACTTCGCTGTTTATTTTGTTTTTATGATATAAAGAATTATAGTGCATGCGAAATTTATTTTTCGGCGGAAATTCTGACTTTCGGAAACGTTGAGCGACCACTAAATGTTCGTTGGTCGGCTAGAGCTTCCGCGAGGTTAATTAAAAAATTATAAACCGTAAAATTCAAGGGTGAGAAGTGGACGAAAAGAAATCGGTTTTTAATGAATATTTGAATTTTCCGCGACAATTCTGATTTTTATTTCTAAAGAAGATAATTAGATGGTGAGAAAAAGGAAAAAAAATAGAGCTCAAAATTGTGCCACCCTACTCTATATAATGAAATAGCTTTTACCCGCGGCTTCGCTCCCGTGCTTCTGAAGAAAAATAACGGAGTTTTTCCAGAACATTATATTAAAATGTTATTATATACGATGTTGTAGTTTCTGCCAATTATAGAGGTGGTTATAATTACTATTCCACAGGAACTGTGCATTTTTTCGGGATAAAAATTACTTTATATGTCATTTCAGGACCTAGGAAATCTCTATACCAAATTTCATAAAAATCCGTTCAGCCGTTTTAGCATTAAGAGGTAATTACAGAATTGCGCTCCAGATCTATCCCACAGGAACCGTGCATTTTTTCGGGATAAAAATTAGCCTACGCCACTTTCCGGCCCATAAACTATGTCTATGCAAAAAATCACGTCGACCCGTTGCTCCGTTGCTGCGTGAAAGAAGAACAAACCAACAACCACATTTTCGCATTTATAATATTAGTCGGGATTATATTATTCTAATGTAATTTTGCAATTATTCAAAGTGATCGAAAGTTTTGCAATTATCTGAAGTGTCCGAAAACTTTTGACCGCTAGTGTACATTGGCTATGTAGAAAAAAAAAAATTCTTTCGTACTTCGAAACCCTTTCGGTACCAGTGAATGGCGTTCCTCAAGCTCTCTTGATCGGTATGTCGGCTCTCGACGAATTGATCTTTGTAAATTCTTCCGCACAGGCACAGCATGTCGGGCACGTGATTCTCCTTCTTCTCGAGTGCCTTCTCGATCACGCGGACCGCCCGTTCGCGATCGCCCTCTTTGTTACGACGACTCAGCGCGAAGCCGTACAGGTAACGTATCGCCGGTGTGTTTATGTAATTTTTGTGATTCGGAATCGTTCGCAGATCGTCGACCAGCTGCACCATCGCGTCGTAACCCTGCAATTGCGGTCGGAGATCAGAGTCTGCGTTATCTATTCTAATAATGTTTATAAACAACGAGAAAAACGATTTTTTCATTCGGCGATATGGAATGCAAACCTATGCAAATGGGGACTGGCAATGAAGAGAGCCATGGAGGAGGTAGGAGTGGGAGCAATATGGTAAAGGGTAAGAGACGAATATGTGGAGGGAGTAAGAAAAGTAATCGAAAGAGCTATACGAATAAGCGACCAGGAAACACAAGAAGACTGGAACAAAATTGAGAATTCGACTTATTGTGGGGAGTACAAAAATAGAAAATAATGTATAAAAATGGAAGAGTACTGGGAAGAGAAGGGCATAGAGGGAAGAACTTAAAAAAAACACATGGGCCAGGTTAATAGGCTACATCTACCTAGACGGATAAAAAAATTGCATTTTCCGACAATATCTTTATAGTATCACCTTTTAGCTATATTTCCTGAAAATTTCATTGAAATATTCCTAACATTGAATAAGCTACAGCTTCTAACAGTCGGCCGGGCGAGCGGTAGCAGCACCATACTTCAAACTATAAGTTTGTTAAAATTTATAAATGAATAGTTTAAACAAAAATTTGTTCAAAAAATCTCCGGTAAACTTGATTTTTTGTGACATATAATGAATTATTATATTTTTCTGATTACAAATGATTTTTTAAAGAATTTTCTCTCTATTTCGAAAATCCCGTTTTTAGCATTTTTCAGAGGCATTGTGACACTGTTCGTTCAATACCCCGGACACTTCTTGGATTTAATATGGAACATTGCTCCGAAAACATATTGAAAATTGGTGACTCTTCATACATTTTTTTAAATTCGAAAAATAAAAATTGAAATGGAAAGAAAATTATTTAAAAAATGCATACCTATTCAGAAAAATCTACAAATTCATTTTATAATATAAAAAAGTACTTCACCGGACATTTGTTGAACTATTTTTTTTCAACGATTTATTTATAATTTTTTTGCATTTTTATTGCCGGCAATTAATGTTCTGAGCATGTTCAATGTGGTTGATCTTGTTAAAATTTTTAATCTCATCGCAAAGTACTCAAAATTCCCGCCAAAATCACTTTTGGTGGGGAATGTACGGGCAATGCATACTTAAGGAGCTATACCAGTGTGACACTTCAAAAAAATCGATTTTTTTGTTGCCTTTTTCGACAGTTTATACTTTCAAGAATATATCATTAACATTTATATCATTTATATCAATATCATTTTATCTTGCAAAAATCGATACTTAAATCTTTAAACGCGTTTTTCTCGAAAGGGGCTATACCAGTGTGAAAAGCTTCAGCCTCTCAGCAGACATTATTCGAGGAAGAGGAGGGTCCATTGTATTGGCCAGGTATAGGTGATTAGGAGTGTTTATGGTATATATAATTTTATCTTGCAAAAATCGATAGCTAATGTTTAAACGCGTTTTTCTCGAAATGAGATTTTTCAAATTTACTGACATTGTAACTCAAAGAGCAATTATCCGATTGACTTGAAATTTGAACTGAGTACTCTTGAATATATTTACTCCACAATGACGTAGGATATTTTTGATTGGATGAATATTGACGATTTGGCATTGAAAAAAAACGACTATTTTATAGGCAAGAAAACAGACGTTTTTTTTCATAACTACGCCATTTTGTTAGATTTTGATATTTTTCGAAAATCCTCCGTCAGTGTACAGGAAATACCTTCCAGTTTAACATTTTTTCCTTTTTCGGTTTGAGCTACTCAATCGGCCGGAATCATGTCAGCAGTGGAGGAACTTTTTTTGCGCCTCCGAAGGTAGCGCATAAGTCGCTTGGATCTCAATATTTTGCTGTGAAAAAATTATGTAATATAGGTCAAATATAGCCAAATATATTCTTAATTTTCCGAAACAATCAATTGAGTACTTTTCTTCCAAAAAATTCCCGAAAATCACCCAAATTTTCAGCCTTCACACTGGTATAGCCCCTTAAATGCGTTTTTCTCGACACACTGTTTCCAAAGTCGGTGGACGTGATATCTCGAGGACCACTTGGTGGATTGTTTCCAAATTTACAGGAGATACGATGAGAAACATTTAAGGATGTTGTATCCAATATTGAAAATGGTAATAAAATTTTTAAAATTCGATGCGTCATTATATAAAACATTTGAAAGGTTGTGTAAAAATTTCACGACGATTAGGAAGCTGGCGACTGAGAAATTAGAATTCAAAAATTACACGCAGCCTTGTGGAAACTGAAGTAACTTTGCAATTATTATTTCTGTTTGTTTGTATATAAGTTTGTGTATAACTTATAAGAAGCATTGTGTAATTTTTTAAACACATTTACGAAGCTCGTGTCCTACAAAATAAATAATAAAGACGAAGTACGTGGTTTTCACCGCAAGAAACAAGAATATAGCGGCAACGTTGTATAGATCGAAAGTAGCGGGAAATTCAAATACTCATTTTCGTTCACGGACGACGTCGTTTCTTGCACCATAAAGCCACCTTTGTTTTTGATATATTTGAAATAAAAAAACGATCATTCATAAATATTTGCAAAGTTACTTCATTCATAATAATTGCAAAGCTACTTCAGTTTCCATGAGACTACGTGTAATTTGTGAATTATAATTTCTCAGTAGCCAGCTTCCTAATCGTCGTGAAATTTTTACACAACCTTTCAAATGGTTTGCATAATGACCTATCAAATTTGAAAATTTGATAACCATTTTCAATTTTGGACACAACATCCTTAAAGGTCGGTGACGATCTCACTTCTTTAAAATCGATCTTCGTTTTTCAATAGTTACGTAAATATGACGACTTTTTTCATAGATTTTGTATGCTCGAGTTCGAATGCCGCCGGCCATATGTTTTTGTTTTTCTGTATTTTTTGTGATTTTTTTAACGCTCTCAATATATGTACCTTTGTGTTTAAAAAAAATGCATTTCCCTTTTACCAATTTATAAATCTTTCGTTAACGAACAACGTTATTAGTGAGGTGCACTTCCCTACGTTATGTTTGTATTTTCTTCGAGACTAAACTCACCTGTATTTCACGAAACGAAATTAGAACATTGAGTACCACTTCACCCGACAGAACGTTCGGGTCGTCCAAGCGCTTACGCATATTATTCAAGACTTTGGCCAGTTCCTCGCCCGAATACATTTCACGAGCTTTTCGAAGATCAGCCAAAAATTTCTCCTTCATGTGCGCCCTGAAATAAAAATCGACGCATTTTAATTCGCTCGAATCTCGTCCGCCGACGAAAGTTTCGAAAACTCACTACCGAAAAAACGTATGGATGCACTTTTCGAATTTTCAATCAAGACAGGAAGATACTCGGCCAAAAGAAGCGCAATTCTTCGAAACATTAAAGTATTTCAAAAAAGCCCATTGTGGTTTTTTAAATTCTGTATTAGTTTTGTACTAATTAGGTGACTTTAAACGGTTCTTTTTTTGCGATTTTTCGAGCCTCATAAACTCGCGTGTTATTTTTTGGAAAATGACGATGAAAAATGTTTCTTGTAGGACTTCCAAATTGCTCGTAAGGAGTTTTTTCCTTTTTTTTCCGCAAAGTTATTCGTCTTTTCGTAAAGTATTGGAGTTTTTGCAAATTTCGCTGTAACTAGAAAACCGCGGGCTTTGAAATATCCGGAGGGAAAGAAGTTCGATGTAATATTTTAGAAAGATTGTTTTCATGACTGCTTGTGATCGAAAAATCGCGAAAGGCGTGTCGAAACATTTCGCCGGTAGCGCAAGTGTAATGTTAGGAGGGACTGACTTTGATTGTACTTCGACATCCTGAAATAATCTCTTCAGTCTCATTGTTAACTGCTGCTTGGGATCGGCGACTTCCTCGCCTGTGACGCGACTAGATGCGAGACTCGTCGCCACACAAGAACCGCAGTCCAGTACACGATACGAAACGAACGTGTAACTGCCGCAAGATAACTGCAATGAAACGACGAAAATTAATGAACGATGGAGCTCGGAAAAAAGGAGAGATTAATATTTGCAATAAAAATAATAATTTAAATTGGAGAAGGTGACACATAAAGTTCAATGAACAACTGAAATGAACGAAATATGTTCAGTCTGATAATCCAACTTGTGTTTGACTTTGATTCGATTTTTTTTGTCCTGAAACTCAAGAAGTTTCAGGACAAATGACGAAATGTTACCGTTTGCTTCAAATTTATACAGCAAATTCTTCGTCATATGCTGAATGCACTTTCAAAATTGTAATTCGATCGTCTACACCGTTTCCATAAAATGTACAATTGGAAACACACTTTTTATCATAGGTTATTTTATCAAATAACATAAGGAGTACATTATGACAGTGATGACAAAATTGTCATAATGTACTGAGTAATTTGATGGTTTTGCATGACATTTTAAACATTTTTTCATACGTAGAACTGCCATTCAGCGATAAGCGTAGGCATCTCCCTATGTTGATAGTGTTATTCTAATTAAAATTTTTTATAGGAACAGCGTAGACGATCTATTTAAACTTTGGAGGGCACATTCAGCAAATGACAAAGAATTAACTGTAGAAATTTGAATGAAATGGTAATATTTTGCCAATTGACCCGAAACTCCTAAATGCTGGTCATTTTTATTTCGTACTTTTTTATTTGATCGGTGATGAATAGTTTTTATTCGCATAGCTTGTGAACTGAGGCGTTAGGCTACTGTGAAAGATAAGAAACACTCGTTCGTCGCTTGAGGCGACTCAAATTGAAGCGGGAGGTCCAACATGTGTTGCAGGAATCAGTTTTTCTCGAAGCTATGTTTTTCAAAACGATGTACGCGATTTTTCGACATTTATTGGACGGATTGACTTGAAACGTTTTGACCGACGTATTTCTTCTTAACAGTTTTTTTTTCATTCCTTATTATCAACAATAATGTCATGTTTCCTCGGAAAATCGACAAAATTATAAAAAAAAATTGATGTCTGAAACACCATAACAAGAAAAATCTAGGTTAAGTCTTAGCAAAAATAATCTATTTTGAAAAAAGAAAATTCGTTTGTTTTCAGATAAACCAGGTGGCGGAAATCAACTACCCCGTTGAGCCTCTCACGTTCAAAGGTCCTTCACGAGATTGTTTATCTTATTTAATTATTGATATGTTTCTATGAAATTTAGTACACAACTTTGTTAATGTTCATACAAATAAATTCATAAGATTTTTTTAATTTATTATTAAATTTATTATTAAATTTGTAAGATTATTATTAATGTATATTAATTTATAAATATTAATAAATTAATATTGACGAATAAATATAAATCAATGTAATAAGTAATTATTCCTTCGAAATTAATGTTTCAAATAACCCTGATTTCCGGGTCATCACAGTAGCCTAACTCCTTAATGCCTCCTGCTAACTTTTACTTCTTACTTTTACATTTTATCGGTGATAAAAAATGTTTCATTTGCATAGCTTGTGAATTAAAGAAACACTCGCGAACTACTGACAAAAAAATAGTTCCCCATCAACGAAAACACTAGCTTCGATCATCGCAATTTTTTTCTTTCAGGTACGATCGAAAAGTTCGAATCATTTATCAGAAATACGATTCGTCAATACACCGACAGCGAAAACTCGCTTGTGAAAATTCTCATTATCCCGATAGCGAAAATTTGATCAATGACGATTACAAATTTATTAAATACACCGCGAAAAAAAAGAGCAGTCTTGGACTCTTCTATCGATCCATGGATTCTCGATCGTTCCGAATTAATATTTTCCCTGGCAAAAGTTCGTTCAACGACGAGACATTGATGCCCGTAGAACTATATACATATTTACCTCACTGCGATCGCTAACGTTCGATACAGTGGGAAAGAAAACCAACTGTTGCTTAGAAAAGTCACAGGGAAAAACGAGGATTGCTGAATGAGAGTGACTCATGAACAAGAAATAGTATCCGAGCTGCAACTATTGCAAAATCGCGCTAATAACTATAAAATAATTACTTCACACGCATACGTGGAAAAAGCAGGTGCGCTTTCTTGCCCGTGATCTACAAAACTACAAGCTACTTGTTTTTATATTTTTATGGGTGCACAAGGTGCGTCGAAGGGTGGGAACTACTTTGTTGAAAACGACCGGACACCACACGAGGGACGAACGTCGCTGGGAATGGTGGAAAAGTTACTGGCTGCTATTTGAACTTCTGCCTACGTAATCTCGAAGAAGCAATGTGCCTTTTTAACGAAGGATTCAACATGACCTCATTGCCATTGCGTAACTGTCGCCTCTCTTCGGGATGTTCATCTTAAAGTCGATTTATCAATCACGAAATTGAAAAAAAAAAAACCTCGTTCGACTGCTTAAAAACATTTTTTTGCGAAAAAGGACCATCATTTTTCGAATGAGTTATTCTTTTTTTTCTATATCCAGTATTTGAGTTTTAAAAAAACGGAGCCGCAAAACGAGAAGCCAGAGAAGAAACAAAATGTTAGCAATTACTGCCGAAATATTCGAGTCCGTGGGACTAAGTCAAACAAACCCAAACAATCACTTCTAATAATTCTTATCACTAAAAAAACTCAAAGAATTACTTTCGAAAAGATTTTTTTCACTCAGACAAACCCAAACAGATACTTTCAAAAAGATTCTTATCTATTGGACAAACCTAAACAAACTTGAGCAATTGCTTAAAAAAAAACTTCTCGTCATTTGGTCAATCCCAAACAAAACCAAATAATTACCCCCCCCCCCCCAAAGATTCTTATCAGTTGAACAAGCTCAAACAAACCCAAAGAAGCCCATATAGTTACTTTCGCAAATTGCGTGACATTTAAGGATTTTTAAGGCAAGGAATGGGGATTTTTTCATGACTCTTAGTATGACTTTCTGGCATAGAAGTATATACTTAATGAATCTACAGTGCGACCGATTTTCTAAATTTTTATATGTTTATCTTGCTCTTTCAAACAGATGTGTGTTGTATGCCAATAAAAAGTATACGGAATAAACGAAAAGTCACCAAACTGTACAATTCCACATGTAGTAAAAAATGTGAGACAAACATAATTTCAAGATTGCTGTAAAGAAATATATTTTGGGAACATCCAGAAAAATATTACATACATTTAGGAACTTTGAGTAATATCGTCTAGTCGCTTTACACGAATAACAAAGAAAAACTAATATGTTGAGATAACGCATCATTTTCTTTTACCTTCTTCTATTTTATTTTCTATCGATTCGATATTCCCTTCTCTATCGACAAGTACCACAAAGTTAGTTCATATTGAATATAGACTCAACGATAATTTAGTAGGGTATAATAATTATTATAATTATTATAATTATTATAATAATAATTATTATTATATAATAATTATATAATAATTATTATATAATTATTATATAATTATATAATAATTATTATTATATAATTATTATATTATTATATTATAATTATTATTATAATTATTATACCCTACTAAAGTATCGTTGAGTCTATATTCAATATGAACTAACTTTGTGGTACTTGTCGATAGAGAAGCGAATATCGAATCGATAGAAAATAAAATAGAAGAAGGTAAAAGAAAATGATGCGTTATCTCAACATATTAGTTTTTCTTTGTTATTCGTGTAAAGCGACTAGACGATATTACTCAAAGTTCCTAAA
This sequence comes from Ophion slaviceki, assembly GCA_944452715.1. NCBI lineage: Eukaryota > Metazoa > Arthropoda > Insecta > Hymenoptera > Ichneumonidae > Ophion > Ophion slaviceki. The sequence goes on along the minus strand of OX101786.1, from coordinate 12,683,312 downwards.
TGTATGTAATATTTTTCTGGATGTTCCCAAAATATATTTCAGGTAGACTGGTAATTTTTCATGACACTTCATGACTTTTTCAGGGTCGAGTGTAATTTCATGACATTTAAGATTTTTCATGACTTTTCAGGTCGGTAGACACCCTGTAATACCTTCAATAATCTCCCCAAAGCTGACACGAGAACAATATCACGATCTCTTCGTTTCCTCATTCGGTACATTTGAGTCACACCTTCCGAAGGATTCTTCGAATTCGTTTGTTCGCGCCAAAAAGGTTTGTTTGGGTTTGTTCAGTGTCACTGGGACGGTTTTCTGTGTGGATATGTTTGGGTTTGCCGTCTCATCGAAGAGGCATGATCGCGGGCGGAGAGAAGTGCGGGTATCGCAGGCCCGAATGATCGGATCTTTTGGCACAGGCTGGTTGTGGACACGAGTGATAGGTCATGGATCGATACGAGTGTTTTGGCGCGGTTTGCCGCGTGCAATCGTGAAACGAAGCGGGGATACGCCTCGCGCGATCCTCGCTTCGTATCTATTAATAACGTATTTAATTGAAGCCACACAGCTCCGAGAAGTCTGTGACAGATATAATGAATGGTCAAGGACATTCGCATGCGTGTATTCTATGTTAACGGCGACCCACGCGAATCCTATTTGTTAGTGATATACGTGTACGTTTGATCGTGCACTTTTTTTCCTCCTCGCTACACATATGCGTATTTATAGTCTCTTGTAAAAAAGCACATGTACATATATACGCGTTAATGAAAATTCTTCGTAATTCGCAGCCTTCACGAGGCTCGAGCGTGACGACGATCGCATCGCAACCGCAATAAACGATCGCTGATGAATAAAAAAAGAGGAGATGACAACGGTAAACGTTTTGGCGAAAAGAACGCGTTGATTCACAGCAGAAAAGGCCACCCACGAGGCAGAGCCGACCACGGGTGAACGTTGAAGTTTGCATCGTTGGAACGCAACGAAAATTAATTCGTTTCAAGTGTAAACATTTTATTCGGCCAATTTAGGCTGTGAAAATTACTTAAATGTTTTTATGTATTCTCACTGGAGATGCATCTTCGAAAGGTCGTACCTTTCGATGATAAAAATAAAGAAATGCAAGAATTGAAAGAAAAAATCGTTGGTTTCCAACGTTGCAAGCTTCAACGTCGTGGATAACTGACCTTCAGCCTGATCGTAGCTTCGTTATCCATGTCGTTGTACAGCAAAATATTTTCCTTCATTCCGAAACTCTCCCTCACTCCGAGATGATAGAACAACGCGGATTGTTGGAGTTGCACACTCAGATCGACAACGGCGACGTCCGCGTTGTAAAACGTGTCCAGAACGTTCGTCTCCCCAAAATCGAGTTTCTCGAACTAGACCGAAGAAGCGAGAATGTAAAAAAATGGTATTGAGTTGCATATGGAGAATGATTGTGAAGGGCTTAATCGGGTTTGGTGCATTTGATTTTGTTTGGGTCTGTTTGCGTTTGTTGTGTAAGGTGATTTTGTTCGAGTTTGATGGGGTTTGAAATGTAAGATGATTGTTTTTCATTGTTTGCTTCTACATTGCAACTTCTTTAAACTTCACGAAGTTTGAACTTCTTTGGACTTCACAGCGTTTAAAATGTTTGAACTTCGCAGAGTTGAGAACTTCGTTCTAAAGTTTGCACTTTTTCGAAATTCTTGACAAAGTTTGTGCTTTAAACTTCTTTAAAAAGTTTGAAATTCTTCACAAAGTTTGGACTTCTTTAAACTTCTCTGAAAGTCTTCAAAGTTTGAACTTTTTTGAAATTCTTCGCAAAGTTTGAACTTTTTTGAAATTCTTTGCAAAGTTTGAATTTCCTTGAACTGCTTCACGAAGTTTGAAATTCTTTGAAATCCTTCGCAAAGTTTGAACTTCATTGAACTGCTTCACAAAGTTGCAACTTCTTTTAACTTCTTCACAAAGTTGCAACTGCTTTTAACTTCTTAACGAAATTTCAACTTCTTGGTAGTTCTTCGCAAATTTGCAACTTCTTTAAACTTCCCCACAAAGATGAAACTTCGTCACAAAGTTTGCACTTCTTTAAACTTTGAAATTCTTCACAAAGTTTGAACTTCTTTGAAATTCTTCACAAAGTTTGAACTTCTTTGAAATTCTTCACAAAGTTTGAACTTTATAAAATTCTTCGCAAAGTTTGAAATTCCTTGAACTGCTTCACAAAGTTTGAACTTCTTTGAAATTCTTCGCAAAGCTTGAACTTCATTGAACTGCTTCACAAAGTTGCAACTTCTTTTAACTTCTTCACAAAGTTGTAACTTCTTTTAACTTCTTAACGAAATTTCAACTTCTTGGTACTTCTTCGCAAATTTGCAACTTCTTTAAACTTCCCCACAAAGATTAAACTTCTTCATAAAGTTTGAACTTCTTCGAAACTCTTTACAAAATTTGGACTTTAAACTTGTTCACAAAGTTTGGACTTCTTTAAACTTCTTTGGAATTCTTCACAAAGTTTGAAGTTGTGAAAAATTCTTCGCAAAGTTTGAACTTCCTTAAACTGCTTCACAAAGTTTGAACTTCTTTGAAATTCTTTTCAAAGCTTGAACTTCATTGAACTGCTTCACAAAGTTGCAACTTCTTTTAACTTCTCAACAAAATTTCAACTTCTTTTAACTTGTTAACAAAATTTCAACTTCTTTTAACTTCTCAACGAAATTTCAACTTCTTGGAACTTCTTCGCAAATTTTCAACTTCTTTAAACTTCTGCACAAAGATGAAACTTCTTCACAGCGTTTGAACTTTGAACTTCTACACGAAGTTTGTGTTACATATGGAGTTACCTGAATATGATGCATGTTAGAATTGACCAAATTGCAAGCTTGTTTAACTTCGTCCAGAGCTCTCTTCCTCTGTGGAAGGTGTTCCGGTTGTTGAAGATCAAGTACGCAGGCCACGTCCATTCGGGGCCTACCCGATATCGTCGTGTTGCCGGACACATCGCTGTGAGTCCCAACACTGTCGGTGCTGGATACACCGTCCACTCCGGACTGGACTGCCAGAGCTGCCAAACAAAAAGAAGCCATGACAGTGACACCTTATATCGAAATGTCAACGAGAGGAAAAAAAAGTCGAAAAATTCGCGATTTTGCGTCTGGAAATTCTGGTCTCTTGGAAATTCCACTGGGATTTTTTTTTTGTCTATTTATATTCCAATCTTCCATGACGGACATGACATCTTGGATGATAACGGGAGTGTTCATGATTGAAATTATAGAGCGGGAAATCTCACCGGACACCTCCTGAGGGTCACCGCAAGTCGACGGCATCTTTCGGTCTGTGCGCACCCGAGAAGCATCAACCTCGAGATCGAGAGCCGCCGCCACTGACTACTGCGCTAGAAACCGGGCCGCTGTATTTGACCTTGATTGCGCAGCCTCCCAAAGATCAACGGAATCGAATTCACCTGGATACAAACAAAACGCAATTACAGGGCGGAACTTTGCAGCAATGATCCACAAGCACCGAAATGTGCATATATTGGCATTATTATTCTTCGTTTGAACCTCGGGGATAAGCTATAATCGAATGACAGAACTTCGACAGAACTTCGAAGACTGCAGATTTTGTTTAGTTTCTGTATGTAGCTTGGATTTTGTTTGAGTGTGTTTGGTTTAGATGCATAGGACGATTTAATTTGGATCTAGTTGGATCTGACGCATAGGATAATTCTATTTGGGTTCCGTTTGGGTTTAAAACGTCGTATGGTTCTGTTTGGATTTGTTTGAGTTTTTTGCCGACAGCTAATATAGAATAAAATTGAGATGTCCTTATCTATGCAAACAAATGTAGCATTATCAACTCTTTCCGCCGTATAGCGACGATTCATAGAATTTCGATAAATAGCAAGCCTATCAGCGGATATCTAACTACATCGATCGATATCCGTTATTTATTTATTTTAGATGTACTAAATTTAGAATTACGCATAAATAACTGCGGTACGCATCTCAGAGGCTAAAAAATCGACCGGAGCCACTCGGGGAAAAGCATTTTCTGCATGGACCAAAAGGACAAAGTTGAGCCTAATTTTGCATCAATTTAGCGCTGAAAATGATCGTCTCGTTTCGATGTTAAAGGGCACGAGAAAAAAGCCTTGACGAAAACGAAGACGCATTGGAGTGTACAGCTTCGACTTCCCAAATAAGTTGCACGATAAAAATTAACACTTGACAACGTGAATAAACAATCCAGCAGCTGTAGCAATATTTAACGATTAATTCCGACCATCGTTCTCCTCGTACCATTTCGCTATTTACCCTCAATTTCGTTTTCAACGGGACGGAACAATGTTTTATCTTCCGAAATACACTTACCGATGTTTCGAGCGTGGGCAACGAGAATAGAAAAATTCTACTCCGAAACAACAGAGGCAGAAACATCTCGTACCGGATGAGGCCGCGCGCGCAAGATTTTTAATAACTTCGTATTTCACCGAGTCGCGAACGAGCCCCTCACCACGCACCAACTCTGCCGGCGATTGGATTTTTTTTTAATTGAACGAGATATTCGCGCAATGTTTATCAATAAAAACTCTCGATCGGACACATAGCCTCCATGGGACACATCGTTAACGCAATTGAGGCAAATACGCGCGTGCACTCGTTCTAGAAAATGCACGTCCGGGGCACACCGCTCCACTCGCATACTGAACGAGCATAGAATTGATAATGTCACACTCGCGGATACGCCACGACGGGTTGCCGCAGAGCGCGCACAGATGGCGCGGGCGTAACGTTTCGCACCGTCGCTTCTACGGAGATAATTTGAGGCAAGGAAATGAAAATTCATCAACGTTTTGTTAATAATGAAGGAAAAAAAGAAATATGTATATCAAGATGGAGATTTTTGAGTTGGCGTCCTTGTCGCGGACTCGAGACTTGACCGAGAAACATCGTGGACTCTTCTAGACCCTTCGGGAGCTGTTAGTACTGCAGATTCCGACGTTACCGACGGCTGTCACTCAGCCTTGTGTTGGCTAGCTAGAAATACCGTGATACTTTAACGGGTTGCATTTAGCTCGTGGCCGGAAAAAAAGTAAAATTTTCGTGCATTTTTTTTAATGCAAGGGTGTGCGGGTTTTTATTTTCTTTTCCCATCAAACAGTATGGTTTTAAGTGTCTTTTACGACTTTTGTATTGAACAATATTTATGAATGTGGTTGATACGATGGTTTGTACAGGTTGCCGTTTGAAAAACGCCCTTCGCGGTGACCACTGCTGCTCGGAAACAAATCATCCGAAATAAAAAAAAATAAACGTAAAAAAACGTTTAAAAAAGCTTTAATTTAAATGATACTCTACTAAAAAGTAAAAAATAATGTTCAGTAAAATTGAAAATCAAACGTAGATATTTAAAAAATATTAAATATACATTTTAAAAGCTTGAGCCGTCAAACGTCATAAGTACTAATACTACTTCAACATTTCTGAAGAAAGCCTCAAGCTTATAAAATATATATTTCATATTTTTTGAATATCTACGTTTATGTGCTTTTCAAGGGGCTATACTAGTGTGAACGCTGAAAATTTGCGTGTTTTTAGGGATTTTTTTGGAAGAAAAGTACTCAATTAAATGTCTCGGAAAATTAAGAATCTATCTGGCTATATTTGACCTATATTACATAATTTTTGCATAGAAAAATATTGAGATCCAAGCGACTTATGCGCTGCCTTCGAAGGCGCCAAAAAAAAAAGTTCCTCCAATGCTGACATGATTCCGGCCGATTGAGTAGCTGAAACCGAAAAAGGAAAAAAAATCGTCAAACTGGAAGGTATTTCCTGTAGAATGACGTAGGATTTTCGAAAAATATCAAAATCTAACAAAATGGCGTAGTTATGAAAAAAGTCTGTTTTCTTGCCTATAAAATGGTCGTTTTTTTCAATACCAAATCGTCAATTTTCATCCAATCAAAAATATCCTACGTCATTGTAGAGCAAATATATTCAAGAGTACTCAGTTCCAATTTCAAGTCAATCGGATAATTGCTCTTTGAGTTACAATGTCAGCAAATTTGAAAAATCTCATTTCGAGAAAAACGCGTTTAAAGACTTAACTATCGATTTTTGTAAGATAAAATTATTAGAGATACGGCCTAAAAATTTTTACAGGATATTCTTGAAAGTATAAACTGTCCAAAAAGGCAACAAAAAAAATCGATTTTTTTTTTTAAGTGTCACACTGGTATAGCCCCTTAAGTAGTTGCACCTATGATGAGTGACCAAGGAAGGAACTTTTTTGTAGTTATACTGTTTTGATTTTCAATTTTACAAAAAATTATTTTTTACTTAGTACAGTACCTTTTAAATAAAAACTTGTTTAAAAAAAGTTTTTTACGTTTATTTTATTCTATACTTTTTAGTATAAAAATTTGTGTATTTATTTGCCATGCCAGACCCCCATGC
>OX101786.1:12419366-12671866 GCA_944452715.1 Ophion slaviceki | reverse complement strand
GAATTTACCGTATAAATCAAAATCAAATGGTAAGATTTCGTCAATTGTTCCGAAACTCGGAACTTTTTTTTCGATGTACTATATATATTTTCTTTTATCTTTTTTTAGGCGCTCCGCGCCATGACATTTAGCATCCACAATTTTTTAGTGAAAATTGTTGAAGTTATTTGTCACGCCAATTGGAAAAAAGCTGTTTCGAGAAGTTTCGAGAAGTCGGCCATTTTGTAAATCGAAAAAAAGAATATATATTTTCTAACAGCTGGATATTCATACTAAATAGATGTGTAATAAATTTTACGAGTCAATCACTTTTTCATGCGAAAAAAAATTGTTAAACTCGCACATGGTTTTTTACCCGTTACTGTGGCCTAAGGCCTTAAAGTTTTACTAGCAGTTCTATCGCTGCAATTATAAGTTTACGTTCAATCTGCGATTCCAGCACCATATATTGAACCGTCCTCTTCAATTTGCGTTGCCTCGAGCGACGAACGCGTGTTTATCATCCCGAGTAAAAATGAATATATTATAAACATATATAATTGTATATAAACAGGCCAATTTTTGTATACAATTGTATATGATCAATTAATATACAATTATATATGTTTATATATATTCATTTTTACTCGGGATACTCCCAGTAGCCAAACCCCCAAATTTCGAACTCTTTCCGTATCTCTCTCCTCAGCGCCACTGTTTGTTGATATCTCCGCGACACTCGTCATCCGCACATAACCTTGTATTTAAGTCGAGCATGAGACGAACTAGTACTCGGATGAGTACTCGTATAAATTCGATCTCCGAGCATTCAATACAATTCAAACAAATCGAGTTCTCAGAAAGTCGTCAATTCCTAAACAAGCGTGACGAATGTCTGTGAATTATTAATGCATCAATGCTTCGGTAAAATCGAAAAAGAGCAGAATATTCCACCAAATCGTCGAGGCTCGAATTCTCAACGTCGAATTGTGAAAACCAGAGAAAACTGAGAGTGAGAGTAATCGAGATCGAAGCTCAGAACTCTCGAGTCCACGATTAGGAATTCATGAGTGAGGAGTCGGTTGGCTGACGCCCTGTCCCGATTTATCTTCGTAACCTTGTAAGCCCCGACTACGCATTCGTAAATGAGAATACGAGTGTGCTTGGTTCGTGGAGCTCGTCAACGACTCGTATTTACGCTTCGATTATTTCTCGAGACGTGCCCTCGACATATGGGGCTCCCAACCATTCGTCGCAAAACACTTTTGTCGATCAAGTAGAGTCGCCAAATGATCAGGGAAGCAGGAAGTGCTGGCAAGTCCGTAGGACCGATGGACGAGAGAAATAGAGAGAGGAAAGGGAAACAGAGAGAAGTGTTAGCGAGCTCGGCACGAGAGCGGAAGTTTGTGGGTCACTCGGGTTCAATTGAACCCGGTGCTACAGCACGGAGCACCGTGGAAACGTACCAATGAACTCCCGACGATTAGGCTCGCATAAGCGACAGAAACTCGCGCGCATGTAGTGCTCGCTACACGCACGAAATTCGTGCGCAAGCACGTGACTCCTGTCACCGTCGGTGCATACTTCCGAGAGTCGAATCGGTGCCGAAGATTCGGTCGATTCGGCGTGCGAAGAGGAAAGGCTTGGTCGGAAGTTTGGAAATGTTTTTTTTTTCGACTTTTACACTATTTCAAGGCTCTATCCTATGGGAAATTTCCCGCTGATTACGAATATCATGGAGTTTTTGTCGAAAGCTCGAAATTATGGCGGCTAAACGCGAAAAACCTGTTTTCATGAACATTTGACGATTTTTCATCGAAAATGATGGTTTTTGGGAAAATTAATTTTCAAACGCGTTTTTCTCATAACCACGTTTTTCAAATCGGTACCCAAAATTTCTCGAAAACCAATGAACCGATTGCCTTGAGGTTTTTTGTGGTTATTCTATGCATCATTATCTAGTACTTGTCGTAGGATTTTTTTCCGTTACTTAGTTTTTGTTTTATAGGCAAAATAACAACTAATTTTTGGCCGAAAAATCACTATTTGTGTTCAAACGTCCGCCATTTTGTCATAAACCGATATTTTTAAAATCGGCAATGACAAGTACTAGATTATAATATCTAATTTAATAATCTTTTTGGGTTCTTTTTCAGATGATTTTTGAAGAAACGCCAGTGGGTACCGTATACGCAGATTTTTTTTACGACGCTCCAAGGATCATACAATATCCTTGTATATTTTTGATATTTTTAAATAAAGAAAATTAAACATATTTTTGAATGTATACACTTTTAGATGATTAAAACCCCAATCCGAAATTTCAAATAGTTTTCCTTGAAAAAATTCACAAAAATGACCTTTTTCCGACTCCTAGGTGTATATCTCCCCTTAAGTGCATTTTCCGAAAAAACTAACTAGGCTATCGGGATAAATTAAGCGGCATTCTCTAAGTCTATGAAAATATTTTTGAAAAACATCCCATTTAATTTATGTCGCTCAAATAGCAGCGGCGCTACGGCCATTTGAAATTTTGCGATTCCGACAATGTTGCAAAAGTGGCCAGAAGAGTCGAGAAAATAAAATTCGACTATTACGCCATTTTAAGTGTCCATCCGATGAGAAATTTTTCGCCGATTACAAAAATCACGAAGTTTTTTTCGAAAACTCACTGTTAGACCGACTAAATGCGAAGACCGTGTTTTGACGGAAATTCGACGATTATTAAGGGGTTAAGCCACAGTAACGGGTATAAAATCATGTGCGAATTTAACAATTTTTTTTCGTATGAAAAAAGGATTCACTCATAAAATTAATTACACATCTATTTAATATGAATATCAAGCTGTTAAAAAATATATATATATTTTTTCAATGTTCAAAATGGCCGACTACTAATATTTTCTTTTGTTATCTTTTTTTTAGGCGCTCCGCGGCGTAACATTTATCATCCACAATTTTTTACCTAGAACAAAAAACAAAAATTTTCGTCAATCTACATTACAATACCTAGAGAAGTACGTACGGAATTTAAAAAATATTTGTTTTATTTAAAAGTTGTAGGTATTTGAACTTAAGAAATGAATTTTCAGTGAAAAATTTCGTTATAACTGCTCATAAAATGAAAGTTTTCGATTAATCAGAAATTCCGTACGTACTTCTCTGCGAAATGCAATTAGGAACATGACTTTTAAATTTAAAGTAATTCGAGTGAAAATTGTTGAAGTTATTTGTCACGCCAATAGGAAAAAAGCTGTTCCGAGAAAAACGCGTTTAAAGTTTTAGGTACTCTATGGCCGTGCCCGGGGTGGGCTTACGTTATACGCTCAAAGTCGGCGAAAAAAAACAATTTCTTGCTATAAATCGAATAGTACTTATTCTTATGATGATAAAGCACCGTTTTAGCGGGAAAAAATCGATTATTTGAAAATTCTACTGTGGCCTTACCCCTTAATAGAAATTGATGATTTTGGGGAGAATTACTTATAAAGGGTGTCTCAAAATTACCTGACATTTTTATTTATTAATGAAACGTATTATTTATTTGAAGAGTACGAATATTTTTATTTTAATATAAGGTACAAACATGGAGGTTATGTGTGAAACGCAATATCTGATAAATGGCATAAACGGCATGGGCTTGGAAGACATATTCTTACCACAAGATGGCGCAACCTGCCACACTGTGGGCGAAACAGCGCAGTTATTGCTGACGAAGTTTCGTGGTCGTTATCTCGTGCCGTGGCGATTCGAATTAGCCACAAAGATCGTGCGATTTGACGCCTTTCTTAGGGGTTTTCTGAAAGGAAAAGTGTATGCCAATGATCCACAGACCATTCCGGAGCTCAAGGAAGCAATTGGACATTAAGATAGATCGGAAGAAAAACCGGAAGTCAAACAGACAATTTTAAAGATTTAATTTTTTCCTTTGGATGTTTAAAATACATGGAATTTAATCTGATAAAAAAGTATTTTTATTTTGGTACCCATTAGAATTAACATTTATGATGATTTTCATAAATACTTACAATCGACATTGGTCATTGAGCACTCGGTTGATCATTGTCGACTTTGCTAGTGCGTCCATATTTTAGGCAGATGGCAACGCGACATAACCTCACTTCAGAAGAATTCAAACAACACCTCTCAACGACTCGACAAACGTCAAAACATAGCACAATTACGTGGAAGTGGTCGTTTCTTTTTTTCACAGAAAATTGATCTGCTTTTGTTCACGCAGATAAATAATGAGATTGATTGGGCAGTTTTTGAAGTTTCATTTTCAGGTAAATACACAGAACGAAAACAGAATGGAATTTTAAAGTCTTCTAAATAAAAATGTTTACAGCCGTTCTTCATATGTACATTTGTATACGTAATAATCAATTTAAAAAAATAAGATCTAAAATCAACATGTTTTTATTCATTTTTCATCCTGCGTTTTATTATTACTTTTATTCTATTCTTATTGTATTTGGCATGATCTGCCGCGTACGCATTCGGCGACATTCATATCGCATTCTGCGTGAATTGACGTCTAAGAATTTCCCCTTGCAATCACAGCTGACGCTCCGATCAGCGTTTAGAGAGAGACAGATGCCGCATAGCAACATTTAATAAATTATTGTGAAAAAATTGTACACGGTGGATCAGCTACAATTTTTGCAGGTGAATTCCGTATTAATCGAAGATTCGAACAAGAAGTTTTGTTTATTGGGTCAAACGACTAAATTTTATGTAAAGTTATGATTTCCGGTACATTTTTCGGAGGTTACGCTTGAGTGCGTATCTTTTAGGGCAACTGTCAACGTTCATATCTCGGAAATGGTACGGTGCAGTGGCTTAATTTTTTTTATTTCAACGTGGTTAAGAAGTTTCTTCTTTCGAAGAAAATAATAGGTTAAAAGTTAGTCGATTTTTGAATTGTTTCTTCTGAACCACCTTAATGAAATTAGTGCGCAATTATGCCAAAATGTTATTGAAAATTTCGTCAAAAGAGTGAACGTTTGCAAACAGGGACGAGGCGGCCATTTATGGGATATTGCGTCCCACACATAACCTCCATATTTGTACCTTACATACAAATAAACATATTCGTACTTCTTAAATGAATAATACGTCTTATTAATAAATTTAAATGTCAGGTCATTTTGAGACACCCTATGAAAGGAGACTTATAAAAAGAATTGTTGAACTCGCGAATCTCAATCCAAAAATACCGCGATCTTGCGATAGCGAACGACGACGTTTGTACGAACGCGAGTGTGCATGCGTGAGGCAACAGCGCGGGTGTCGCTGTGGAATAGTGGGGCGCATTGATGCGCGGAGCGGCCACTCCGCAGCGCTCCCCTTTCACAAGGCATTCATGATGTTGAAGGAGTCGAGAAATCTACGCTGCCGGGAAGTCGTTCGCCACTTTCGAACTCCTGTCGCCTCGTGCTTTCCTGTCCCAGGGGGTCCCCGAGAACTGGCCTGCCCCACGATCGCCAGCCTCGTGTCAACGTCCATACGGTCTTTCCTAAGTCATTCACGAGCGCTCCTACACCGCGACCTCGCACATGCTCGTAACTGAGTCCGCTACGTAGCACGTGTGTACGTGATACGCAATGGCATGGAGTTGTACGTATAGCTGCTCACACTCACACACGCATGCGCGTGTGTGCTTAAAAAAAGGCGGGAAATAAAGGAAATATATTTATTTCCCGCCGATTCTTCAAACATTGTTCGTCTCTGCAGTCGAGGCGTAGTATTTCGAAGATTGTGAACCGCGATTTAAGGACGTTGGAGCGGTCCAGTTGAGTCAAATGACGGTTTATGATTTTTTCGTCCATGAACCTCAAGAAAATTAGTTAAAATTTTGATTTTATTAGTTGGAGAAAAACAAATCGATTTTCGACAACAAAAAAACTGATCATTTATTAATAACAAATGAATAAAGATATAAAAAATCCATCCAGTCATACGATGGAAAACGTTGGGAACGACGATCTGTCCGAATTTGATGTGAATCGGACGAATAGATTCTGAGATACGACTTACCGTTTCGTAAAACATATAGTTTCGAGAGAAACGCAAAAGAAAAAAGGGTAAATCGCAGCGAGGCGGGTCATTGTAGCGCAGCAGGCGTCGCAAAAATCGTCACAACCCGTTCAATTTTTGGAATCTACAAAATCTTCGTTGCAAATGAAAGTTAATATAATATACTATAATAAATAAATGTTCATCTTGTCGGACCCCTTTAAGGCCTCATTTATCTTTGGATCGTCGGAAAACAAGGCTCTTTTGGGTTTCTTTTTTTGAAAATACCAATGAAACAATCAAAATGAGATTTAGAGGGTTTACTTTACATATCCGTAGGTACTCAAATCAATTTTTCATTTTCCAAAAAATATAAAATGGCGGCCCAGTAGCCCGTAGAAAGAAAATGCTTTTTAGACCCTCCACCTAGAAAAAAAGCACCCAAAAAGGAGGTTGGTAGTCTACATGAATTTTACTAGCGAAATACACACGATTATTACAAAATATTTATTTTTGCAAATTTGGCACCATTTTGGAAAAAGTGCCATATACGACTAAAAAAACGGCCTCAATTTATTTATAAAAACCGTAATGGTTAAGTGGTCTCCTCACTTTAGATGCTAGGAAAAGGCTATTTTCATTTTTTTTATATGTTTATATTATAGTTATTGATATAAAAGTTGTTACACGTAATAAATACATTAATTTTTTTTATGTATTTATTCAACCCAAACAAACTTGAAATAAAATCTTCGAAACTACTGAACCGATCCTTATACAATTTTAACCACATATTCTTTACAACTATAGCTATAGTACATATCAAGGATTACATTTTTTTTTATATTCACCATTTTTCTGCCAAAAACGGTGGAAAAACACGTTTTTTTGTTTTTTTTTCCGAAAAATGTCCGCTATTTTGTTATTTTTGCAAATATCAAAAATCGTATGATATGCGCTATAGCCTTTAAACACACTGAATATTAAAAAAAAAAATTGTTTCGGATGATCCATCTCCGAGGTTTCATGAACAGCGCAGACCTACAATTTTTTAAAACATTTTTTTAACTAGCTTTTTCGTCTATAGAGACTTAAATAAATAAATACATTTTTTCAATGTATTTTGAAAGTATGATTATTAAGTGTAACAACTTTCACATCAATATCTATAATATAAATCTATCAAAAAAATTCACGAAAATAGCCTTTTTCTTAGCGCCTAAAGTGAGAAGACTTTTGAATCGATCGTAACAATCGTGTGTACTCCGCTAAAAAATCTATCTAAGCAGCTACAGTTAAAATTTGAAGTCAAGCGGTCGAAAAATATAGGAGGTACGACTGCGCACGATTTTGAAAGCATTGCTTCATGAAAAACGTGTTTAAAATTTCAAAACCATTTTTCTACATGTAAAAAAAAATGTCCACCTACAATAACTTTTGCATACCATTTTCGGCACGTTTATACATAATTTGAGCCAATAAAAAAAACGATACATATTTCTAAAGGTATATAAAATTGCACATTGCCTTAACTGCAAATAATTCGAAAGACAAAAGCTCGTCGGATTTGTATTTTTTTTTTGCGTCAGCCCAGTCGTCCACACACTTTACACGTTTTATTCACAAGCGGGTCGGCTGTGTTGAGTTTCATTCGGAAGATGTTGAGTTGCCTTTAGTAATACGTGCGAAGATCAGGCGACGAGAAAATGAATTTAGTAAATGTATATACGTAGTCTGTTTCTCTTTCTGTCGTTCCTTCCCTCTTCCTCGCCCCTTTCTCCGCCCCTCCCCACTGTCTCTCTCTCTCTCTGAGAGATATTTTGACGGAGAATCGAGTCCAGTTCTCGACAACAGGATGCTGATTGCCTGATCCTTCTGGTGTACCACGGTGTAGGAACTTGTTCAAGGAATGCGTGTCTTGCGTGTACGTACACCTCACGCCCACTGTTCATCAATGTCACGGACGAGCCTTCTTACCATGTACCCGCCGTCTATGAAGCACAGCACGTACAATATACGCGCCCGACACGTGTATGAGTCGCGTATAATACACAACGAGCGCGTCTCTCCCACGAGCTCTGTTCGTGCCCGGCGCGCGCATGACACTCCGGCCAATACAAATCGTCTCCGCGTTGCTCGCGTTTGGAAAAAAGTGCACACGGAACGACAGTGACATTATATTGTATCGGGCTCTCGAGTAGAGCTTGGACTATCGGAGCTTCTTCTAATTACCGGTATTATTTCGATGCCAACAAGTTGTAATATCGGAATACCCGTATTTCGATATTTTCCAATATTTATGGAAACCCTGATGAAGGGCTAAGGCCACAGTAGAATTTTCAAAAAATCGATTTTTTCTCGCTGAAACGGTGCTTTATCATCATAAGACTAAGTTACTATTCGATTTATAGCAAGACATTTTTTTCACCGACTTTGAGCGTATAACGTAAGCCCACCTCTGGCACGGCCATAGAGTACCTAAAACTTTAAACGCGTTTTTCTCGAAACAGCTTTTTCCACTTGGCGTGACAAATAACTTCAACAATTTTCACTCGATTTACTTCAAATTTAAAAGTTATGTTCCTAATTGCATTTCGCAGAGAAGTACGCACGGAATTTCTGATTAATCGAAAACTTTTCATTTTACGAGCAGTTTTATACGAAATTTTTCACTGAAAATTCATTCAAATACCTACAACTTTTGAATAAAACTATTGTAATATTCTAACGAAGGATATAGATGGCGCTCATGGCGGCGAGTAGTTCGCGCAGAGAGATGGCGCGAGAGTAGAGAGACGAGAGAGAAGAGAGACTAGCGACCAACGAGTATGTAATTTTCATTGTTCTTCTATTCCAATTCTTCTTACGAAAATAAAAGGCATCAGGCACGAGAGTTTTATTCCGTCGAGGTTAAATGCTACAACACAATATTTTTTAAATTCCGCACGTACTTCTCTAGGTATTCTAATGTAGATCGACGAAAATTTGTGTTTTTTGTACTAGGTAAAAAATTGTGGATACTAAATGTCACGCCGCGGAGCCCCAAAAAAAGATAAAAGAAAATATTAGTAGTCGGCCATTTTGTACATCGAAAAAAAAAATTCTAACAGTTTGATATTCATATTAAATAGATGTGTAATTAATTTTATAAGTGAATCACTCTTTCATACGAAAAAAAATTGTTAAATTCGCACATGATTTTATATTACTGTGGTCTAACCCCTTAAAAACTTTAGAAGCATGAAAGTGAAGATGGAAGCTGTAGAAATAAATGACGACGAAATCTTTGTCGCTGTATACAGGAGAGCTCCGGCTATTCGGCGGGAGTAATAAGGCTGGTAATTTTGAGAACCCCGTGTGTTAATAAAGACTATTTGTGTGTGCATATACTGTATTCTTCGATAACATTTTGTTGGGGGGGGGGGGGGGGGGTAAAATAAGTTTCCCCAATAAGTCATAGGGGTAATGAGACTGAAAAGGTTAGGAACTGCTTGCCTAGACCCAAACAAAGCCCGTAACAAGGATTCGATTGTTGCGTGCCCTGATGTCATCAGTGGGCGAGATGACGACGTGCAAGAGCGAAGGCATTAGAACGCTAGATCTCGACGACGACGGAAACATTTTTACAAAGCTAACCTTATGGACATAAATATAAAATCATTCATCGAAACGTTATTCGGGCATTATTGTATCGAACTCTCACACTACGTTTTCTATATTTGACCACGTTCGTGCGAAATAAACATTGTTAAAAATCGTACTCGCGACATAATAGTGTACAACTAAGTGAAACCACAGTATATATTAAAAATTACTGTCTTTCGTCGAGACCTTCATTCACTATATATTTCTAAACATACTCTGCTACGTCCTTCGATACATCCAACCCAACATAAAAAAAATAATTAAACAAATTAAATAAAACGAAAAATAGAAACGTTTACGAACATAG
This sequence comes from Ophion slaviceki, assembly GCA_944452715.1. NCBI lineage: Eukaryota > Metazoa > Arthropoda > Insecta > Hymenoptera > Ichneumonidae > Ophion > Ophion slaviceki. The sequence continues at coordinate 12,661,917 of OX101786.1, read as the reverse complement.
AAAAGTAGTAAACAAGCAAAATAAAAATTGGGACGTTTTATGCAAGCGTAGCAGAAGCTACCAGAATGCAAACAAATGGCATAGCTTGTAGCAGGCAGGCAACAGCATGGTAACTTTAATCAACGAGATCGAGATTGTTGAAACAATGAGCGCAAAAACCCGAGGGCATCTGAAGTTTCGTCTTTCAGAGACGATCTTACCTTATTGCAGGTGTAAGTCGCTGAAGAAAAGGTCCTTTCTGATTCCACACTCGTGGATTAATAAGTTGACACTTTGGAAATATCTAGTGTAGGTAATAATATTTTAAAGCTGTTAAACGTAGTAAAAAAACAAGTAAAAATAACTTAAATCAAATAATGATAATTAAAATATTTTTATTTTCCATCTCTCATGATTGTCACGCATTATTGACTCAGAAATTCCTGGACTTTTCCAGGTTTTCCACACAGGTTGCGCAAATATTCCAAGGAGATTAGGGTTAAATAAAAATAAAACAATCGAAAAAAAAAAATTTTATTTCGAAAAATAATTTAAACACTGAAGCAAAGTAAATATATAAAAAATATTATATATATATAATATTTCGGTAATATAAAAATATTACCGAAAACATATTAACAGAACTTATTCTTTATTATAAACAGATATTTTCGTGTCGGTGCCAAGAAATAAAAAATAAATATAAACACTTATCTACAATAATATTTGCGTGGTTGTGTATCGACAAATCGAATGCAAATGTATAGAGCTTTAGAGTAAATTAGTTTTTGAAATTTTCAATGTTTGGCACTGACATAACTTTTTTGTACATAATGGAGAATAATATAAATATTCAAAATATACAAAAATGTGTATTTTTGTACTTTTCAGTTTTTTCACGTCGGTTTTTCATTTTTTGTAATTCTTGCAAAAAGTAAATTCTGGAAAAATTCCAGAGAATTTTCAAAATTCCCTACCTTTTCCCTAATTATTCCAGGCGAAAAGGAATTCCCCGAGTCTTTCCGGTTTTTCCCGTTTTCCATATGCGTAACAGCCATGACTCCGATATCGAAATATCGGTTTTATTCGAGTTCAATATCGGATTTTTGGTCCGATACTCCGGTTTTTCGATGTTATGCATAATTCTTTTTCGTGCCAGCTCTTTTAGGTTCATACATAGGACTTACCTGTATGATGCAATTCTACAATTAAAAAACCACAAATTATTACGATATTTTAAAAATACTAGGAATAACACGTCTAGAATAAGCGGCACGGATTTTTTTTTATTGATTTGCTTGACAATCGATCTAATTTCTCCAAATGATAATAAAGATGACCACACGAGATGTCCTCCGTATTGAGATACATTCTTATCAGGACACCATCAATCGTACGATTCTCTTCGTGACAAATGATCGCCATTGAGGCACCACGGAAAATACTTCCTCGCCAAGTAGTCCAACAAGATAACCAGAACGGCGTTTTTTAACCCTAGAACGGTAACCTGGGGTGAAAAACCACCCCAGGCGAGTTTAAATGTCGCGCCCTTTACGAATTTTTCATTCTTTTCACCCTTTTACCTCACTTTTCCTACTTCAAGCGGAATCGCCGTAGGCATACGTAATTTTGCATCAAAAAACGAAAAGAACGAGCCCAAGTTGAACCCTTTTCGTGAAATTTTAACGGAGATATGAATTTTTCAAAATTGGGGTGGTTTTTCACCCCAGGTTACCATAATAGGTCAAAAAAATAAGGTTACCATTCTAGAGTTAATATTGAAAATATTTTTAGGCTCGTCCGACTGATCTTTTCGCGTCACGAAACGAGACGAGACAAATGACACACACTCGGGTAAATGTGAATTTTTAGCGTCGCGCATTTTGTGAGACGAGTCGCATGTATGTGTATGTAAAAAATGAAGACGCTCCATATATCGAAAAACGTATAATAAACGTTTTAAACTACATCATTATTTTTAATATCCCATTCTCTTGCATGCTGCAAAGACGGTACGTTTTTTTGCGTCGAGTGTGCGTTATCGTCATTAAAACTTTCCGACGTCGAACTTTTTTAAGGTGCTGAAGTTTGCATCGTTAGAACCCAATGAAACATCTTTTTTTATAGATTTATATCGTGAAAACTCGTTTAGGGAACTTTGCAAGCAAAATATTCCAAAAGAAATTAATGGAACTCAGAAATATTAATTTTCATTGCATTTCAACGATGCAAACTTCATCCTCGTAGTTTTTATCTGACACGAGGGTATCAAATATTCGCTACAATTATAATGATGAATCTAATGTTTTTGTGACATTGGATTTCGATCAACGACAACGATTTGATTTTAAGATCGTATTGTTCCTTACGCTTCTATCGTAAAGTGACGCAATGAAAGATATTTCCGGGCAATAATAATGGAAAGTGATCGAATTGAAGCTTCGAATTCAATCGCGTTTTTCCACATTTTTTTCCAAACCTATCTTCGCAGTGTACAAATGAATGCATTTTCTATTGAAGAAACGTCTCTATCTTCTTTTTTTTAATTGCACAGTTTTCAAGATTATCGAAGCCGAGAATCGCCTGGGGTCGACATCTTCTGGCCTACAAGTAAACGCAACGGGTTTGGGGAAAATTAACATTGCTAAAAAAAGGGGACCAGCGATATTCTAATTGGGCCATTTTCGCGAACGCGGGGAATTACTTTCCCAGCAAAATTTTTCTCGTCGCGCCGAAGCTCTGACCGGCCTGGGTCGCTCCCTTGTTCGTGCCAGCTTGCAAGCCGATCAGTCCTTCGCCAGCCCTCAGCTGTTCCTCGGTGAACGAGCGCTTGTTCTCCTCGGCCGGTTTCGGCCCGAGGTAAGGGCCGCGCCACTCGGGATGCCTGTAGGTCTGTGAAAAAGAAAAACGACAAATCGATGATTAAGGGGTAACACTAATTCGATCGATACGAGAGAGAACGATTTTTTTTTAGCTCTAAGTCATAATTCGATTAAAAAAGAGGCGCCTGGTCGGATACCGAAAAATTTCCATTTTAATCCACCGTGGGTACACTGTTTTTCAAGATTTTCTGGCTTTCAAAGAACTTCAAGCCCAGAAGTTGCCAAAGTCAAAAGTTAGAGAAAAAAATTTAGTTAGAGTTGATAAAAATTCAAGTATAGTAAAAAATGCGGAAAAAGGGCGAGTTTAAAATTTCGACTGTTTCTTTAAGGGCTTACACCTAGTCTAAATTTGCGAAAATATCAATTTTTGGTTTTCGACAGATTCGTATAATTTAACATTTTTAAAATATTATCTGAATATTTCTAGTCGAACTTCAAAATTGAGGGAGTTGTGGACGTTTATACTTAGGTTCTGCAAACCGGTAAACTTCGAAAGCGTTTTTCTCAAAATGACTTTTCGAAAATCGGTCACCGCGATATCTCAAAAAATACTGCACCGATCAACTTTAAATTTTACAAACTTCTTTTATATCTATCAGAAAGCAGTGCTTGAATGAAGGAATTTTTTTTCGGTGCATAGTTTTTTATCAACGAAAAAGAGGGTTTTTTCGCCGAAAATCCATACTTTCACTTTAGACTGCGGCCATTCTTTAAAAAATCAAATTTTATTAAATCCTTCGTCCAAGCGCTGGATAATTTCATGCAAAAACTAAATGCGTTTAATTTTTTTTATTTCGGACGATTTGTTTCCGAGCAGCAGTGGCCACCGTGAAGGACGTTTTTCACACAGTGATCTTCGCAAATCATTGTATCTACCACGTTTATAAACATTTATCAATCCAAAAAATGTAAAATATACTTGAAACCCCACTTCAATGTAAAAAAAAAATGAAAACCCGCACACATTTTCCCAGAAAAATGCAAAAGTGCATTAAAGCACGCGAAGTTAAAGTATTCCTTTCGCGGAAAGCCGGATTTTAAAGGGGTATAAGGAGGGCCCTTCTGAATCATTGGATACATTTCAGTGGCGCTCAATAAAAATAAGTCACTATCAATTATCATACCCAACGATAAATTGGAATAAAAAGTTCCGTGCAAATTTAGTAGATTTAGACATTTTTACATTTTCTCTGAAAAGTCGCGGCTACGAAAATTTTTCTGCTACTCACATTTTCCTAAGTTTTATCATTGATATCTTCTGTGCACATTGGTTGACCCCTTGTTTTTATTGTCGTTACGGAATCTTGAGATTTTTTTACACGCGAGAGCAGTTTTATCAGCCATCTATATTTATTTAGTGTATACATTTGTTGTGTCACGATGAACTTGCGATTTGTTGTAATTCACTGGAGTTTTAAACAGCAGCGCATTTACGATAAGACAAATTCAAGTTGACACGTCGGCATCAAAATTAAGGGGAGGTACCTGAGTAAACGGCGAGAAAAACAGGTAAACGTCGGGAATTTTTATCTCAAAAACTATTGTTTCGATTGGATCCGGGTTTTTTTTAATTGGAAAATTGGAAAATATGTACATTAAGGTATGTTTAGGAATTTTTTAAAATAAATTCGTTGACTGGCATCGATTCAAACGCAATTATCTTGAAACATAGTTTTCAAAGTCGGCGCCAGATGTATCTCGAAAACGGCTTGTGCGATTTTGACCAAATTTGGATACAATATTCTTCGATAGTTTTTCTCGTTCGCAACGTAGGATTTTTTTTGAAATTTTCATTTTTGACGGAATTGCGACCGTTTTAATTTAACATTCGTTTTTTGTTCGCAATTCCCGACGATTTTGGATTGCATACACATTACATAAAAAAGCAATGGTTCAATCAAATGAAAAACCCCTTCTGGCGCCGACTTTGAAAACTATGTTTCGAGATAATCCCGTTTGAATCGCTTCCAGTCAACGAATTTATTTTGAAAAATTCCTAAACATACCTCAATGTACATATTTTCCAATAAAAAAAAAACCCGGATCCAATCGAAACATTAGTTTTTGAGACAAAAATTCCCCAAGTTTGCCTGTTTTTCTCGCCGTTTACTTAGGTACCTCCCCTTAAGGGGGTCGTCTAGTGTTTCAGATCAAAAGAAGAGAAAACGGCCTTGCATAACTTCGTTGAAGAAGAGGAAGATGTACTCCATGGTCCAGGCATAGCAGATTGATGGTGAGGCCATTTTTTATTATGAATTATATACAACTTTCAAACGCGTTTTTCGCAAAACACGATTTTTTTTAACTGCTGCCATATCTCAAAAACTATTTGATTGATTCTGCTCAAATTTATACAGCATCTTTAGTACATATATAACTACAAGTTGAACTAAAGTAATTAAGATTGCTTCGTCAGTTTTCTTTTTATCAGCTATATAAACCCCCAAAAAAATACGAAAAATTGAATTTTTTTTCTAACGCGTAAAAAAAAATATTTTTTTGGAATTTTAACTTTATTTTAGTTCCATGTAGAGCCTCATCTCACGATTAAAATTGCGTTTGGTTTTTTTTATTTCAGATAAGCAGAACGGCCGCAATCTTGGCAGCAGTGGAGCACCTCTTTTTATATATGTGTTCATGTTGAGCGGTGTATCTCCGACTATATTCTATATAATGAGTTCAAAAAATTCACAAAGTTTGTTTAAATGTTAATAAAAATGATATACAATTTATAAATGATTTTATTTTAATGGTTTGTCAAAAAAATTCCCCAAAAAAGCATTAAAAAACGGTCTTCACACTAGACGACGGCCTTAATCGACATTGGTTCCGCGTAAATTCATGAGGAGCCAAGACTTTAATGGTACACTTGAAACTTAATAGAGGATACAGTTGTTGGTGTGTAAGATGCAAAGAGTGAAATGACTTTGCTTTGATGTGTAAGGGTAAGTAAGTGTAATATGGCTGACTCGGCAACGATTCAGTTTTGTTGAGAGCTGTTCGCGTTCAGTTCGAGGGTTGGACTGATTATTATTTTTATAGCCATAGACAATTCTTGAATTTGCCCCCCTCTTTCCCAAGTTTGAGGGAGTCGCCTACACTCAGAAAAAAGATTTATTAAGGACAAAGAATTTTGTCTCCTGGCGAATAAGTTTTCTTATTCGTATGTCGGCCTACTACGATTGTATTAACAGCTAAGAACATTTTTTATTTAACTTTATGTTTAAGTTTTACTAAGAATTTTTCTTAACATCTAATAGGATATATAAATTAGAAGAAATAGGCCTTTTATATCCGATAAATAGAGTTTTTCTTAACATCTAATAGGTTTCTTCATAATCCTCCGCTGGTTTTCTTCGAGGAATTGTGTCATTTCGTCCGTCATTATTTTTTCACTTGATCGTTTTTTTCTCACTTTATATTCTTATTTACACTCAAATCATTCCTCACTTTCGAGTTTCTCACTTCCGAAACGCACCACTGACACTTGTGCCAAAAGCATTGGCATAGGAAGAAGCTACATGGTAAGCGTATGCGTGAGCTACATCTGACGAGCGGCCTGCTGTCGGGCCCGTCGCGTTGAAGGGCAAAGTGCGCATGCGCGCATTAGTATCATAGTCGCGAAATAAGAGGTTTTCGTGATTGGAAAGTAGTATTTATTTGATTTGAGGAAATATTTATTTAAAATTTCTATTTTAAATATGGCTTTTAATTGATATGAAAAATCGGCACGTAAGAAAACATATTCAGTGACGCCGAATAAATTCTGTAGTTACAATCACATAAAAACTGTCTCCATATGAGTAAACGTTTATTAGTTTCTAAGAAATTATGTTCTAATGTGCCAATTTATTAAAACATAATAAATCTTTTTTCTGAGTGTACTTAAATAAGTCGCGCACCCTCATTGGATCTTCAAATTCCTGGAAGAATTCAGCTATTGAGTGGTGCGTCTTTTAAAGGGTTAACACCCCCATAAGTATCGGCGCGACGGCCGCGATACGTGGGTCCGCCTCTGCTCGCTGGAAAAACAGCAATAAAATGTTGGCGAGTCAAAACTGACCGCGACAAACCCTTCGTTGCCGCGACCGGCCGAGCGACTCGTGGATTTTTTCAGATAATAAACCATCTGGTTACCAGACTAATTTTCCTCGCTCCAAATGAGTTTTTCAAATTCTAAAAATCAGAAAGCATACGGATATACTAGATTGTACGATTCTTAGAGAATACCCGATTTCTCGAGTAATAACATTTCGCTAGAATGTACTTTTATATAAGTTTGGAAATGTTTGTGTGTCTGAGTGTCTATTAGTAGTATTTTGTTTTGTTATATGTGCTTCAAACAGGCAGCATCTCAAGCGACGCTCCAAAATTATTAGATAGAAATGTAGGCAGCGTGTCATCTCTATAAAGCGCCGTATAAATGAGACGATCTTTAAAGTCGTGATTTTTCGTTAAAAATTCGGTAACTTGGCTTGAAATGTTACCAGAATACTGGGATGTATTTTTTACATCATTTTAGACGTAAATCAGTTAATTGTTGAATATTCGGGTTTGTGAAAGGAATACTTTAAACTAGTCCAATGCGCGCGTATTTTTCTGCCTCTGCAATAGTCTTACCCCCCGACGTCAAGAGTAGAAGTCCGTTTCGCGAAACTCACCGTGCGGCCAATGGCGAAAATGGTGTTCGTCACTTGAGCAATGTTTTTGCGCTCCATGAGGTCAACAGCTTGGAACAGATCGACATCCGGCACGCCGTACTTCACGCAAGCGTTCTGGAATCTGAAATCAAGTAATTCCATAAAATTAATCCTCAGCAGAGTTGTCTTGAAGTTTGATTGAATTCTCGAGATCATCCGCAAGAGTCAAGGTCGGATTCAATGTCACGAGTAACATCCTCGAAAATCATCAATCAAGAGTAAAGTGGCCTTGATTCCAACTCGAACGTTTGGAATTCTCGTTGAAAACGGTTTCAAAAGGCCGTCCTCGTCCTAACCGCTCGTTATGCCGGGCAATGGAGCACGGGGGTGGGAAAGTTCAAAGTTTCACGGCGGCAGAAACAAAAGAGGGGCTAACAGCGGTATGTTCGAGCTCCTGCGTCGTTATGCTTGCTTGAGACCGGCTTTGAGTTAGTGACGCGCTTCTATTGTCTGAACGCTAATTATCACCGAGAAACTAATTAGTCTTGGCTGTGGTGCGTCGCAGAGCCGTAGATGCTGACGACGTTGTACACATTGGCAGCTGCGAATCGACGTGTCCACCCGTCGTAACACCTTGACGGCGAGATATCCCTTCACAGAAATGACGCGTCTCGTGTCCCCGACGATCGGGAGAACACGAGTGGGCGCTCGGTCTCCCGAACGGAGGGACGGTGGCGCCGCTCGCCGCGCGTGCGCACTGCAGCTATCTTCGTCGCGCCGCCGCTGTCTTCGCCGCCGCCGCCACCGCGCGTACAGGAATTTCGCGCATCCTCCTCGCTCGCGTTAACTCCTGAGCCACGGCGCGTCTGCCGCATATGAGCACCATGGCCGGCGCCGCAATTTATTCGGCATGTGTAGAAGCCGCGCCAAGTGTGCGATCGATCCCGAATACGACCAAACTCGTGTTCCGGAAATTCTATATCTCCGTTGCACGGAACAGTGAGGATGCGGAATTTTTCAAAGAAAATGGCCGAACGTAGGAAGATAATATCTGCGACCGGAAGTTAATGTGAAGCTTCCATTGTTTCGTTTTTATTCCTACGCCAACAAATCCAACAGATCTGTAACGAGCGTCAGCAAACGGAAGTCAAACTCAGCTCAGCAATAACACGAGGTAGCTTAAGGCCTTATATACGCGAAAAATTCCAAAATTTTTCATTATTTTTTATTCCATTAGCCTGAACGGTTAGGAATATTTTAAGCTTTACAGAAATGAAAAATTCTGTAAAGCTATTATACCGCGCGGCGCGCCCGACCGCCAACTTCACCGCCAAAAGTTCTAACTCGTGAACGAAGGTGCAGATCGCTTTGAAATTTTTACAACATATTCTTAGTATCATCACCTATCGTGTGAACCAAAGAAACAAAAATTTCAATGACAAAAATATAACAAATAAAATGCCGACAGAAAATTGAGTAAAAAAATTTTGTTTCGAATTTTTATTACAATAATTTTTTTTAGACAAATAAAAGAAAATACATTGCTTTATTATGTTATATCTCCCCCATTTGTTAATATTTCTGATTTTTTTGACATATACTCAACCATGTGCATAAAAGATCTGTAAAAAAATTTTGTCAATATATACGTCATTTTTTTAACCGCCTCTAGAAAAGTACCTTCGAAAATCGGCGAAATCGCGTATATAAGGCCTTAACGGGCTACATCTATCCAGGTGGATCAAAAAAATGCATTTCCCAAAAAGATTTTTATATCATAGCACCTTTTAGCCATATTCCTTGAAAATGTAATTGAAATATTCCTAAAATTGACGGAGCTGCAGCTTCTAACAGTCGGCCGGGCGAACGGCAGCAGCACCATACGTCAAACTTTAAACGCGTTCTTTTCGAAACAATTTTCGAAGTCGCTGGACATGATATCTCGAGAACCACTTGATGGATTGTTTCCAAATTCACTGCCGGCGGCCATGTTTTTGTTGATTTTCTGTATTTTTTGTGATTTTTTTAAAGGTTATCAATAAATGTACCTTAGTGTACAATAAAATGCGTTTTTTTTGTCACCAACCGTTTCCCAGATAAAAACCGGAATTTTCCCATTTTTTAGGATCTCTAAGTAGGTGTAGCCCCTTAAATTTCCGCACCCTGTGGCAACGTAACGACCTAACCTCCAAACCACAACAAAAGAGTAGCGAAATCAAAGACAGCCAAAAGACTCTCCACATTTTTTATGTATATCTCATAAAAATAATCCCAACGAGTTCAAACGATTTAAAAAATTCTAACGCCCGCCCGATTCTCACGCTATCGATAGTCGAAAAATTATCGGGCGAGTCCCCGAGCGGATAAACCGCCTCGTCGAAAACGCGCCGAGCTCACAAAACTCAAGTATCCATTGCGAGCGGGGTTTTTGGCAAGGCGACAAGATATTACGCGTAAGTGTGCCATGCAATAATAGTTGACCGTTTAACCGAGAGGCAGGCCAGTACTTACGATCCCCCGTTCTACCAGAGTAACATGAAGCCGACGAATGCCTCAGTTTCGTCTTCGGCGTTTATCTTCGCCATGGAGCATTCTTATGCGGATTCGTTGCCTTTGTCAACACTCGTACGGATCTATGTCTCATGACGACCCGTACGAACGTGCCGGCTCCAGTCTCAACCACTCCTACTATATCTACAGATCTAGCGAACTGTTCCGACTATACCTATATTTGTAATCGCACTCTCCGCTTTGTGCGGATCTTCGTCTAGGCCGGAGCTAAAGCATTCTAGGCGTCCTTCCTGACTTAACGGTCTACATGTACCTAGGTGGGTTCAAAAATGGCATTTCCCAAAAATATTTTTGTTCGATAGTATCACCTTTTAGCTGTATTCCCTGGAAATTGCATTGGAACACTTCTAAAATTGAATGACCTACAGCTTCCAACAGTCGGCCGGGCGAGCGATAGCAGCACCATGCTTCAAACTTTAAACGAGTTTTTCTCGAAACACTGTTTTCAAAGTCGGTGGAGATATCTCGAGAACCACTTGACGGATTGTTTTCAAATGTTGTCATTTTTTTTTAAATCGTTCTCATTTTTTTTTAAATCCATCTTCGTTTTTCAATAGCTAAGTAAAAATTATAACTTTATCATAGATTTTGTAAGCTCGAGTTTCAATTCGTCACCACGTTGTTAAAAAAATAAATAAAAAGATCAAAGATGCTCAACGACTCGTATTTAGTGTTAACTTGAATAACGCGTTTGGCTTTAAAATTTCGGATGGACCGTTTAAGGGGTTAGGCCACAGAAACGGGTATAAAATGTGCGAATTTAACAATTGTTTTTCGCATGAAAAAGTGATTCACTCATAAAAATATTGTGTTGTAGCATTTAACCTCGACAGAATAAAACTCTCGTGCCTGATGCCTTTTATTTTCGTAAGAAGAATTGGAATAGAAGAACAATGAAAATTACATTCTCGTTGGTCGCTAGTCTCTTTTCTCTCTCGTCTCTCTACTCTCGCGCCATCTCTCTACGCGAACTACTCGCCGCCATGAGCGCCATCTATATCCTTCGTTAGAATACTACAATAGTTTTATTCAAAAGTTGTAGGTATTTGAATGAATTTTCAGTGAAAAATTTCGTATAAAACTGCTCGTAAAATGAAAAGTTTTCGATTAATCAGAAATTCCGTACGCACTTCTCTGCGAAATGCAATTAGGAACATAACTTTTAAATTTAAAGTAAATCGAGTGAAAATTGTTGAAGTTATTTGTCACGCCAATTGGAAAAACGCGTTTAAAGTGTTAGGTACTCTATGGCCGTGCCAGAGGTGAGCTTACGTTATACGCTCAAAGTCGGTGAAAAAAAATGTCTTGCTATAAAACGAATAGTAACTTATTCTTATGATGATAAAGCACCGTTTCAGCGAAAAAAATCGATTTTTTTTAATTCGACTGTGGCCTTACCCCTTAAGCAGGATTGGTGACCGCCAAAAGTCGCGAAAAAAATTCATCATCTGCCGGCGGCCATGTTTTTGTTGTTTTTCGGTGATTTTTTTTAAGGCTCTCAATATATGTACCTTTGTGTTAAAAAAGCGTTTCTTTTTCACCACATGTTTCGTCGAAAAAGAAATTGGAATTTGGCCATTTTTTTACCCCTCCAACCATATCTATATATCCAGTAGGCTGTTCAGCTATACCTGTACATGTAATCGCACTCTCCGCTTTGAGCGGATCTTTGTCCAGCCTACGCGTTAGCTCCTCTCTTGCCCCGTCGAGCAAACGCGACCGCTAGATTGGTGTATGGATGTAGAAGAAGCGTTGTAAGACGAAGATTCGAAATGTCATATTTCAAAAACTATTGGTCATCGGAAAAAAGCCTTTTGGGGATTCTCTAGTTACCGATTCAAAACCTATCCATATATATATATATATATATATATATATATATATATATATATATATATATATATATGTAGGGTAAAGTGACCTTATTTTGGCACCCCGACAAGTATTGAGACTTCTCTCCCACTACACAGTGTTCCTTAAAGTGCCAATAATTGGGCACCTTACCCTATATATATTAGGACGTTGAATAAGTTCTCGCTGTTTTCCAACAGATGTCGTTATCAGAACTGCCTGCCTGTAGTTTAAGATGGTAACGCATCGATAAAGGAGTACGATAAGCAAGCTTTAAATTCAGTGTATGTTATTTCACCGAAGTGTAAATAACTTTTTCTTCCATAGTGTTAACCATGTCAAAGTTTGTGCCAAAAAGAGTACTTGCGGGGAATTTTGCTTCACTACTTTATTTTTTTTTAAATGCACCTGAAGCACAGAATTCTTGTTGAAACTTACGGCGGCCATGTTCTGTCAGAAACAACGGGCAGAGATTGGCTTAGACGCTTCAAAAATAATGATTTTGATTTGTTGAATTGGAGGCATTATTTCACGAAGACTCATATCAGGCGCTAGCTGAACTTGCAGAATCATTAAGAGTTGATCACACAACAGTTTCCAAATGTCTGAAAGCATTAACGTGACTTTTTTTTAATAAAGCATTAATTATCACGAAAAAACAGCGAGAATTTATTCAACATCGCAATATATATACGCGATACCGGTCTTGTAGTCGCACATGACGAGCGATCCACTTGTTCAACTTTCATGTTACTCGCGTAGAAAGGGAGTAATGCGGAGTGGCCGCGCTGCGCATCATTCGCCCCACTACTCGGATTATAATGTTTTTTTAACACGACGCGCGGTACGAGAGACACGACGAATATCAAAGGAGACTCTGTAACTCGCGCGCATGCACGTGACGCGGTGCACGCATGCCCTCTTTACGGAAAGGTTCATAGCAGTGTGTGGTTATGCACAGGCTCTTTTCGAGGCCCCGCAATGGCGTCTCTCAACATTTGTCGTTCGAATTCCATTACCAGCCGAGATTTTAGGCACTCGGAATAAGTTTCAAAATAAATGGGTAGACAAAAAACATTCGAAATTCACATTTTTCATGATGTTTCGCCAAAACCTGCGGAAATGTTATCATCGTTTTTGGATTTCGAGGTGAAAGTCTGCGAGCATCGTCGGGTCACGTGGTCCGTCTTGATTTTTTTTTTCGAAGTAGAGTCGACCGAGGTGGGGGGGGGGGGGATTTTTGGGAGGTTCGCAAGAGGAAAGACTAATGCGCGACGCGCGTACCACCTCCTCACATGCAAATATCTTATCAGGATGGCAGCAGTGCGATAAAAGTAAGTCGAGCATCACACCTATAGAGGTAAGAGTACAGGAGTCCAAACTCCGTACTCTAAAGCGTTCAAAAATTATAAACAGCCTGCTTAGCAGTCAAGCGGTGCTGAGATCGCGACCGATATATTGTGTATATGTGTATGTTATTTTGGCAGCAACGTAAGCTCAATTCGTTTTCGATATTAATCGAAAGTATGCAATAATAAATACGGGTATAATGTGGAGTATAAAGAGTGTAGAAAAGTTCAAAATTATTATGTTTTAAGCGAAACATCAAACCATGTAGATATAATGTATATTCGTAATACTTTTTTGACGTCTTTCATTATCGGCATATGTGTAATAGGAAATAATTTATAATTTAGAAAGTACCAATCTCAATGCTCATTGTTTACATCTGTGAATTGTTTTCTCCGTTTTTTTAAAACTATTTACGTTTTCCGTCCTCCTGTTTCCGGCATTACAGCAATGACGTTACGAAAAACGTTTTCAGAATTATTTTTACACGCGAATTAGTTCTTTTATCGCTTCTTTTCAATATTTACTTTTTTGGAGTTAGTCGTAGTGTCGCGGTCATTTTTCCTCTGTGGTCTGGCTATTGCTCTATCGGTCGGTCGCTAGTCAGAGCGACGCTGGTGGCGAAATTTTGTACCTGAACTTTTTACGTTTTCGCGGATGTTTTTTCTACAGCTCCACCTGTGGAGTTTGGACTCCCGTACTCTAACCTCCAAAGTGAAGGAGTCGGCTGAAATTTACGGACGGGCATTTCTCCGAGATGATCGGTATTTAGGGCAAGAGAAAATCCGCGAACTCTGTCTCGGTGAAGGAAAATAGTTCACTGGTGCGTCGCTGCGACGTGGCGCGCTGCTTCCGGCGTCCCGGTGTTAGAAACCGAGCGTCGCAATAAATAAGCGATGGTCCCGACCTCAGACTTTGTCAGTAGTCTTGGATCAGGCGACCAGGAGAGCGCGCGAGGTGTCAGCGGTTGGTTCCGCAGCTACGCGGGAAAAGAACGACGGTGGCTTTCGACTAGAGCATGAACATCGGACCAAAAATCCGATGTTGTATTCGAATAATATCGATAGTCGATATCAGAGTTGAAAACATATCATCATTATACAAAATATCATTATAATTGTTATTATTTCCATTTAAGTCACTTATACATGTTTTTTTACTACGTTCAACAGCTTTAAAATAATAATACCTTACGTTAAATATTTCCGAAGTGTAAACTTATCTATCCACGAGTGTGGAATCAGAAAGGGCCCTTTCTTCCGTGGCTTACAACTTCAATAAGGTAAGTTCGTCTCTGAAAGGCGAAACATCAGATGCCCTCTGTTTTTTGCGGTCGCTGTTTCAACAATCTCAATCTCGTTAAGGTAGTCCTATCGCCAGGCTTCAACCCATAGGATTTTTATAATTTTTTTTGAGCCTCACTAAACATATTAATAATCGTCTCTGTAAAATTTCCGGGTCGTTTATCGACCTAATTACAGAGAAAAGAAATATTAAAATTGCGTATTTTGTGAAGGAATTCCGAGACGGCATACAAAAACTCAATTTCCGGTCGCTACAAAAGTGTATATAATAGTGGGAATCCGTCAGATTCTTAAAAATAATCAGATTTACATATGTTAACACTTGTAGTAATCCAGTGCTCTCAGAAAAAATTACGCTTATTGACCTAATTTTTATGTAATATCAAGTTTGATTTGAACTTCCGGTATTGGATTTATTACCACTTGCTACGATAAAAAGACGTGACAGCAAGGCAACAGCTGACTGCAGTCCTAAACTCATCTCACTCATTCGAATTTCCACAAATATTTTATTTTTAACCGACATATTTCGCCGACATATTTTCCACGCTTTTTACCAGTCGTGGTCCGAATACAATGCTTTATATTTCCCGCACCTGACATTGCTTTGACAGATCGACGTTGAAAAGCATGGAGGTTAAACTCGCCTGATTGAGTGAAAAGAGACGGAGATAAAACCAATATTGCCAAACATCAAACCTATAAATACTGCACGAATCGTTGGAATCACTATTTTTACATTTTTATAATTAAATGTGAACAGTCATTAAACAGTTTGCACATAGGAATTGTAATTAAAATTTTTTTTGCCTATGTTAAAATATAAATTGTACGAGTCTCAAGTATGATCAGTGGTATGACTAGTGTGAAGCGATAGGACTACTTTAATCAATGTGACTATGTCGTTGCCTGCTTGCCATAAGCTTCGCCATTTGTTGGCATTCTAATAGCTACTATCGCACTGACGTTCATAGAACTTACTAATTTTAGTTTTTCTTTCATTTATTTTATGTTGGGTTGGATATGTTTAAGAAAATAGCAGAGTATGTTTAGAAATGTATAATAAATGAAGATCAAAAGGACGGTGAAGGTGAAGGACGGTGATTTTAAATAAATATTGTGATTTTTGGGCAAGGATAAGGTGTGGGAATGTAGGGAAAAAGGTAACAAGGGATTCGAGGATAATAATTATCGAATTTGTGGAGAAGAGGAAGAGAGCCTGGATCACATATGCGGCTGCCAGGAAATAAAGGCAAAAATGAAGGTAAAATTGGTACAAGGCCTGGAAAAGGTGACGGAATTAAAGGGAGTAAAGAGCTCATACAAAGAATTGAGGAACTAGTAAATAAGGACCCAGTAAAGGAACTCTGCGCATATATAAGGGAATTCGAAAAATGATAGAAGCGTTGCATAAAGGAAAGCGGCGATAAGGCAAACAAAAAGAAGGGACAAAACAGAATGTATATAGGTATTTTTAAACATATTTAGGCTAGAGTGGAATTAATAATGTAAGATTAGTTTTAAGGAGATATTGATAAGGACATCAAATGTAGTTCTGTGTAAAAACCCCTGAGGGGTATACCTGGAATAAATACTACTACTACTACTACTGTGATTTCACTTACCTATAAACTATTAGAGGGTGTCTCAAAATGGCCTGACATTTTAATTTATTAACAAAACGTATTATTTATTTGAAAAGTACGAATATTTATATTTTTATATAAGGTACAAACATGGACTCGGAACACATATTCTTTCAACAAGATGGCGCAACCTGCCACACTGCGGGCGAAACAATGCAGTCATTGCAGACGAAGTTTCATGGTCGTGTTATCTCGCACCGCGGCGATGTGAATCGGCCACCAAGGTCGTGCGATTTGACGTCATTAGACATTTTTTCTCAGGGGTTTTCTGAAAGGAAAAGTGTATGCCAATGATCTACAGACCATTCCGAAGCTCAAAGAAGCAATTCGACGCACCATTAATGAAATTAGTCCACAATTGTGCCAAAATGTTGTTGAACATTTCGTCAAAAGAGTCAACGTCTGCAAACAGGGACGAGGCGGCCATTTATCGGATATTGTATTCCACACATAACCTCCATATTTGTACATTATGTTAAAATAAATTTTTTTGTACTTTTGAAATAAATAATGCGTTTTATTAATAAATTAAAATGTCAGATCATTTTGAGACCCTATATTTCTACAACTTCCATCTTCACTTTCAAGGTTCTAACATTTTTGATCAAGGTTTCCCACAAATATTGGAAAATATCGAAATAACGATATTCCGATATTACAACTTGTTGATTTCGGAATAATACCGGTAACAGAAGCTCCGATAGTCCAAGTTCTACTCTGGACGTACCATCTACGGCCCCCCACTCCGCATCTCACTCTACCCCCTCCTCGCGTCATTGGCGCTCGGCGAGAGCTTCTTCGTCGTCCGTTGCGCCGAGGAGCGTCGTAGAGGCGTACAGCGAGGTTCGATGACTTCGCGGTCACATAATCGAGTGTGGCTGGTTTCTACTCTCGTTTGAAAACGATATACTCGACGGGGATTTGTTTTTATCGTTGTTCGTTGCGACCACTCGATACGAAAGAGTCGAGAACGATGTTTGACGCAAAACACTGTCGATTGCGTAAAGTCGACTGAGCATCGGGAGCGCATGAGAACGCGAGAGGTAGCGCGCGCACTATCTTTCTCGCTCTATCTCTCTCGCTGTCTCTGTCTTCACCCCCCTCACAATCGTGGCCCCAAGCGTGTTTATTTAACGAGCCGCGTACCGTTACGTAATAACCGCGTGCGTCAATGGCAGCGAGCGTTGCAAAAGCATTTTACACAATTAACTTGTCGCTGTATCAGGAGACCAGGAGCGAGGCGGAGCGTCGACCGTAGACGGAAGCCCGAAAAGCCCTGACCCAGCTCTCGACTCGATCTTTGCGGGATCACCACCTTGTAATTCTTATTTTTAACGAATTTCCATGGGGAATTTTGTTTAGGAATTTGCTAGATATTCTTGTTTTACATAACTTTAAAAACGTTATTAGGTTTTTTAAATGAACTTAATTGGAAATTTGTTTAATCAATTTATTGCCATTTGTTTGTTTAACGTTATTAGACATTTTTAAAATCAACTTTATTGGTTATTGAGTCTCAATTTTATTCATAACTTTTTAAGTCAATCTTATTAATAATCTGTTTATCAACTATATTAGTAATTTTTCTCTATTAACTTTTTCAGTCAATTTTTCTATCGACTTCAATAGTAATTTTTTAATGAACTTTATAGGTGATTTTTTAAATCATTTTCGTTGGTAATCCATTTTCGATCTTTATGGATAATTTATTTGTCACCTTTCCTAGTAATTTATTTGATCGACTTTAATAGTAATGTTTCAAATTAAAATTATTAGTATTTTTCTAGCAACTTCATCAGTAATTTTTTTCTTCATATTTATTAGTAATTGATTTATTACATTTTTTAGTAATTTATTTATTAATTTTATTGGTAATTGTTTCCATCAACTTTAATAATAACTTTTTGATAAACCTTATTTTTGGAATGAATTTTATTAGTAATCTATTAGGTTTATCAACTTTATTGGTCAGTTTCCTTATTAACTTTATTAACATTTTTTTAATCAAGTTCATTGATTATTAGACTATTAATAAACAAGATAATTAGACTAAAGGTAATTTTTTCTATCGACGTTAATAATAATATTTTTGATAAACTCTATTAGTGGGTTTTAAAATCAATATGATTAGTGATTTATTTATCAACTTAATTCGCGATGTTTTTTCGGTTTTAAAGTTCCATCATAAATTTTCAACATAATGACGCCGTTACCCCTTAACGTTAATCTGAATTAGAGTTGGCTAAACGAAACAAGTAAATGACTTATCCTTCTCCATATACCCAAAATCATGGAATTTCTCATAGGCCGCACACAACTTTCACTCAAATGGCGGCCATAAAACTCACTGATTGAGATTATCCATCATCTTGTAATCACCACCGGAAGTGTTGATCTTTGGGACCAGGCCGGGCTGCAATTTGTTCATCAATTTACACAGCAGTACGCCGTCCCTCAGGGCATCCTCGTACGCCACACCTGTAACAACATCACATTTTGTCGGTTATGTCGGATCGAGCGAATCTTTAAATTTGGTGCCATATCGGCGTTAAAGGCTCGCACTTAGTTGAAATTTGTAAAAATATAGATTTTTTGTTTCGACGAACTCTCCAAATGTAAGATTTAAAAAATATTCTGTGAAAATTCCAAATCGATTCGTTCAAACTTGATTGGCGTTTATATACAGGTTCCGTGAACCGGCGAACTTAAAAAACGTTTTTCTCAAAATGACTCTTTTCAAAATGGGTGACAAGAATATCTTAAGAATCACTGCACTAATCAACTTCAAATTCTACCACATTCTTCTACATATTAAAAAGCAGTGCTTGAACGAAGACATTTTTTTATGTAGTTTTTTTTACAGCGAAAATTGATACTTTCACTTTAGACTGCGGCCATTTTACAAAATCAATATTTTATTGAATCCTTCATTCGAGCGCTAGATAATTTCATGCTAAAACTAAATGCCTTTGATTGATTTTATTTCGGATGACTTGTTTCCGAGTGTTCACCGCGAAAGAACGTTTTCCAATCAGCGGTTTGCACAAACCATTGTACCTAACACATTTATCAATATTTTTCAATACAATTATTGCAAAAGATACTTAAGGCCTTTTATAGAGTATCTCCACATGACCTGACATTTTTATTTATTAATAAAACTTATAGATTATTTGAAAAGTACGATTTTTTGTATGTACGGTACAAACATGGGGTTGATGTGTGGAACACGATACCCTATAAATGGCCGTCTCTTCCCTGTTTACAAACATTCACTCTTTTGACGAAATTTTCAATAACATTTCGGCAGAATCGCGGACTCATTCCATTAATGATACGTCCAACTGCTTCCTTGAGCTCCGGAATGGCCTGTGGATCATTGGCATACACTTTTTCTTTCAGAAAACCCCAAAGAAAGAAGTCCAATGGCGTCAAAACGCACTATCTTGGTGGCCAATTTACATCGCCGCGGTGCGAGTTAACACGACCATGAAACTTCGCCTGCAATAACTACATTGTTTTATTTCGTCCGCAGTGTGGCAGGTTGCGCCATCTTGTTGAGAGAATATGTCTTCCAAGTCCATGCCCGGTTATGCCATTTATCGAATACTGTGTTCCACGCATAACCTCCATGTTTGTACGTTATATAAAAATAAAAATATTCGTGCTTTTCAAATAAATAATACGTTTGGTTAATAAATTAAAATGTCGAGTAATTTTGAGACACCCTTTATAACGTTGAATAAAAAACATTATCGTTTTTTTTCAGAATTTTAAGGAGGGAAGAGGAAAAAATCAGAAAATCGACGTACAACGATAAGTATAAATATATTATAGAAAAGGACGAGATGCCATGGAAATATTGGTCAGATGAGGGAGTAAAGGGTAGGGACAAGGAACTATGGGCGAGGCTTAGATGTGGCAACATAGGAAGGGCGGGAAAGAAAGGGGAAAAGGATTGTAGGTGCAGGATATGTAAAGAAAAAAATGAGACATTGGAGCACCTAATAATTCGTAAAAAAAAAGATAGGGAGTTAGTATCAGAGAAAGCAAGGAAGAAAACAGAGGAGTGGATGGAAGGAATGGATGATTTGGCAGTAGAGGGGGAAATCATAAATATGCTGGGAGGAAAAATTCAAATAGGGATATGCGAGTATTTTAGGGAAATAGCGGAAATATGTCGAAAGATGAGTAAGGAGCATGGGGGAGAAGAGATCGACGAAGTGGACGAATAAATAAAGAAAGGGAGAATGTGAAAATCATGCGGAATTTAGGGAGTAGATAATAAGTGAAAAGTATGTCTGTGAAATTGTCATGTTTTGTAAAAAGCTTTGCGAAAAAGTTGTGCAAATAAAACTCGATACTACTACATTATCGTTTTTTTTTATTGGCTTAGATGATGTATAAACATCCCAAAAATGATATGATTGATATGTATAAACATCCTAAGAATGGTATGGTCCGAAAAAATGGTTTAAAAATGTTAAAAGCGTTTTGCTTAAAACCTTCTTTTCAAGAGCGACTTCAAATTTCAATTGTAGCTTCTTAGAAAGATTTTTAGCGAAGTACACCCGATTTTTGCAATCTATTAAAAATTACGGTTTTTATAAACAGATGAAGGCCGGTTTTTAAGTCGAAAATGTGACTTTTTTTCAAAATAGTGCCAAATTTGCAAAAATCACCATTTCGTAATAATTGTGTGTACTTCGCTACAAAACTCATGTGGATTACGAAGAAAACAAAATTCTAGCCACTCATATGCGTCTCCAACGTGGAAGGCCTCAAAAGAAGACATTCTCTTTCTACCGGCAACTGGACCGCCATTTCGTATTTTACTTTCGAAAATAAAACATTGATTTGAGTACCTACACATACATAAAATAAACCCTCCAAACCCCATTTTGATTGTTTCATTAAGATTTTAACAAAATCCCAAAAAAAACCTTGTTTTCCGAGCATTCAAAGATATGACCTTGAGGGGCCAGGAGATACCTTTAGGCGAGGAAACTTTGTGCTGATTTTTGTTATTTTTTTTTTCAAAGAGAAGATTTCCGCACAAATTTTTAAACTTGGGGTATGCTTTATTACGACTTTGGTTGTTACATGGTATTTTTTAAAATTAATCTTTACAATGGCGGAGGTATGGCACGGTTTTCTAAACTGCATTTTCACAATTGTCGTGACGTATAGCTAAACAACTAATCGACCGATTCTGCTAAAATTTGGTGTAAATCTTCCTAACGTTCTTGTCTGAAACATGATCCTAAATATTTCTGAAAATAAAGTATTTTTTATTGCAAAATGTAGCTATTTTTCAGAAAAATTTCATCATTTCGTTTCAAAACGTACCATTTCATCGATTTTCAACATTTATAACTTTTTCTTGATTCATATTTTGCGTATGATTGTTAATGAGAGAAAAGTCTTCCTTAGTTTTTTTTTCAGATTAATCGCATCGACGCTACGTGTCACGCCGTCTGACAACATCCGCCGCAACCCGTTTGGAAAACCGTGCAATACCTCCGCCACTTCAAAAGATTAAAAAAAACTGCCATGTAACGGCCAAAAGTAGTAACAAAACATACCCTAAGTTTAAAAAATGATGAAGAGATCTTTCTCTTTAAAAAAAGATGAAAATCTATCTTTCCTCGCCTAAAGGTATCTCCCCCCTTAAAACCATACCCCTCAATGTAAAAAAATCGAAAACCTGCATACGTTTTCGCAGGAAACAATTCACGAAAACTTTTTTCCGGTCTCGAGCTAAATGTAATCCGTTAAAAAAATCAATATTCAAATCCAACGCTAGAGTCTCAAATATTCGGCCTTCGAGCTCATCCGACCATCCCACGTGCCGAATGCCCGAAAGTCTTCGCTACACGAAAGAATGCGAGCGAGCGTGCCTGCACCAGGGCTGCATAAAAATCGCAACGAAATATGAAGAATTTTTCGTGGTGCGCACAGTAGATGCGCGACGATGCCCGTTCCCGCGGTTTTACGTTAATCAGGAGGCAAAACCGTGTCTCGCGTGTATTCTACGCAACGCACACGAAAGATGGCAGCTGACAAAGTGTGAACGCTAGCTGTGAACTGCACAGAGGCTGCTCGGTACGAAGCGTCCGCGGCTGGACTCCAGTGCCCTCTGTCGGTCGCGAAGGAAACCCGCTCGTTCGCGCCCGTCCGCGGAACACCTCTCGCCGGGTAAGCGTCCCTGCCACGAGGACTCTATTGTTTTCTCTCTGGTGTCTCGTCGCGATACATATTTCACTTTTTCTTTTCTCCCGGCTATCCCGATGGAAAAAGAGAACACGAGAGGACGCGTGGAGGGGGTAGCAGCGCAGCAGCACCGGGTGCGTGAGAGCGGGAAACAATCGCGAGCGCCACCAGCGTACGTTCATGGTGTCCCATTATGCCAAGAGGCGAGCCAAGGGGGCATACCATTTTTTTTCACCCAATTCCTGAAGGATCGCGACCACGCTTCCAGACGAGACCGCGTCTTTTCCCGTTAGGAGCTTCGTTTTTTTCCTGACTTAGTCGCGTACGACTGGAATCCCACGGGACGGTAAGCCGATCGAGCGACGTTGCTGCGCGTCTAGTCCCGTCCTCCTTGAGGCCGGCCGGAGTCTAAGTTTTTTCGCTCCGTCGACCGCCATTCGAAAGACGAGGCGCATCTCGAAAAGCCAGGAGTGCAGTTGGCCGATGGAGCTCTCGTTCTCTCTCTCTCTCTCTCTCTCTCTCTCTCTCTCCTTTTCTCGCTCTCTCTCAGTATTGCAGCGACGTGTACACACGGCGTCAATGTGTATCGAACCTATCGACGAGCACGGTCGCTCCTGATGCTTCGGCCAACCGCGGCAGGGCCGCGCATGCGCTCTTCGCTAACTCTTTCGTCGTGCAACAAGAATTGCGGCAGAGCAAGGTCTCCCATTGTCAGAAATGAGAGTTGTATCGTGTTTTTGAATTTTCGCGAAAAGTCCAAACGAATTGAAGTTTCCCCTGAATCGTAACATAACCTAAAAGGTCCCGCATTTAGCGACGAGAGGAATGGAAGATTCGTCGCATTGGTGCACCCAGCAAGATGCATCTGGCAATGAGATTCTTTGCTGTGACGTAGATAGGTGCGGTGTATGCGCAGCGTCGAAGTTTCTGGAAGTTACGTTTTGGGTAAAGAAACGATACTAGGGTCAATTTTACTTGATAGAATATTGAAGATATGGAAGAAAGACAGTGACAAAGAATATTGATACCCAGATGTGTTAATAGCCTCTTTTATTTCATGAGAAACAATAAGTTGTTTAGAATTTAAGGTAGAACTACATTATGCCGACGTGGGCCACGTGCCGATCTGGACACGTCGAAACCCATATATTTTATATGACGACTAGTTTTGTAGAGCTTCATTAGATCCACGCCACGTGGCGCAACGCTGCGTTCGCGACGCCAATCCTAGATTTTCGTCGGATGGTGGAGTGGGTAACCCACGCGTCTGACGGCGTGTGCGCAGTGTAGGTCTACGTCTCAGACGTCGGACGCGTCATTCCGCGAGCGCCGACTGGCGAGTTTAGTTGCCAACGCGAAGATCAGTCGTTATTTTATTACGAAGATGAGTGATGAAGATTTAATTGAACTGGTCCGGCAGCATCCTGTCATATACAATGTGAAAATGAGAGAATACAGGGACACCGCCATGAAAAATGAAGCGTGGGAGGAAATATCTCGAATAAAACACATGTCAAGTAAGTAGGTATATTACATTTATAGGGCCGTCCATTAATCACGTGAAGCTCAAATAAGAAAGGGGGGTTGGATAACATCACGATTGAACATGCTGGGGGGGGGGGTGACATATCACGTGTATTTTTTTTGTGTAACCGCGTGAACCGGAAAGCATCCGCTGTGAGCTGTTGGACAGGCAAGTTGGCCCAGAGGGCTGGCACCTTTTGGAATTTTTGCTACGCCAAATAACCGCATTTTTAGAGTCGTACTCTGCCACTCGCAGCGCTAGCTATACTCTTATAACCTGATGCGTGGGGTCTTATTGCGCAGGGGCTATGTATATTTACGGTCGTTATGTACGCCATACGGGCCTCGCGCCTGCGCAATAAGAATATTGTAAGATAACTACTAGCGCTATGGGGAGAGGTAGAACTAAAAAAACGGCCAAAAAGCGCATCATTTGTATACACAGTAGGGGATAGAAGGTTTCAACCCCCAGGTTGTGCCTAAAAAGTAACTCAAACAACAGTTTTTAGTTCTATTTAATTTTGACTGGCCACCTACTTAAAGTGAAGTGCCTACATCTGATCCACAAAAGGCTTGTCCACTTGTCACTGTAGAAAACACTCAAATGAACCCACGGTCCGAGGACAATGCCACAAATATACTGACAATATATATTATTTCGTTTTTCACAATCAAATACTGTACTCTCTATCGCTGTGTCTGATATTTCTTTTAAAAAATACACTCGATGTGGGCGGGGGTCTGGAAACCTCACCACATATCACCACGGGGGAGGGGGGCTCAGAAAGTGGCCTAAAAACCTCCCGTGATTAATGGACTATGATAGAATTCATTAGTGATTAATGGACTATGATAGAATTCATCAGATAGGTTCATTTGTATTTTATATAGAAGTATATTGAATTTGGGCTGAAATGTCTTATCAGGGCAGGATAGTTTATTATAAGTACCAAATACAATGCATTTTTGACGTTTTTGAAGTAGGTATAGTTTGAGACTAGTCACAGAATAGATCAGTACAGAAGGGACACTCCCTACATTTTGACGAAAAGCTTGAAAATTTGAAAATTCAAAACTGTCGTCTTTCTCTTCGCAGTACATGAATTTGCCATGGTACAGTTCCAGCTCGAGAAACAAAATACTGTCTGAATTTATCCTTAACGGTAAAAGCATTTTGTGTAGCGTTTCGTCGCAGTGCATCCAAGGGGATTAGAGCTTGCTGAGACTCTGGTAGATTCGGTACATCGTTTTCAGGACATTCAAAGTGTATGCCCAAGTAATTTTGTAAACAGCATGAGGCCAGCACTATTGTGTCAACCATGTCAGGTTGCACCTGCAATGGCCCTTCAAATACACACCATCTGGCACGTAGGATGCCGAATGCCTTCTCGACTATTCTTCTTGCCCTCGAAAGTCTATAGTTGAAGATTTGATTGGGTTCATTATTAGCTAAACAATTTCTGCGATATGGTCCCATTAAATACTGTTTCAGGGGAAATGCTTCATCTCCGACGATAACATAAGGCAAAGGTTGGGTGCCTTCAATTAAAGGTACATCTTCTGGTACATTTAACTGCTTCGGTTCTAGCAATTTTCCCAAAATTGATTTATCAAATATTTCACGGTCGCTATTTCGTCCATATGACCCAACATCGACGAATATCAACTTGTACTGTATATCTACTAGAGCCGTGAGTACTATAAAGTACTGGCCTTTATAGTTCCAAAAATCTGAACCGCTGTTTATTGGCATCGCATACTTATATGTTTGGCATTCAGAGCGCCGATACAGTTAGGGAAGTTACAAAAACTATTGAATTCGTTTGCTGTTTTTTTTTGCCACATTTCTGTTGTAGGCATGGGCGTTACTTTAGAACCCATACGTTCCAGAGTGTTTCACAAATTTGTTTCACGGTTTTACGGACAGTGGCGAAAGCAGTTCCGTAACTGAATCCCATTGAACGAAACTAATTTCCAGTAGCTAAAAATGTCGAAATAAAAAAATGTTTTGTTACAGTTGAAGAATGCAAGTCTATGTGGACAAAACTACGCAATTGTTACAACAATGCTATCAAAAGGAGAGTAAAGAAAAGTGGTCAAGCTGCAAAAAGAATTGCGCCATGGAGATACGAAGAGGAAATGTCTTTCCTTCTACCTTTTCTGGAAGGAAGGGACTCATGGGGAAACCCGGAGGAGAACCTGGAGGAGAACGATAGTCCGCAGTCCGAAAGGGATATCAATCTACAGTCACCTGCGACAGGCACGTCGTCACCGTCGCCTTCGCCTCTCTCAAATTCGCGTACACCAACACCCTCAAATCTACGCGGTTATAATAAACGACAAAATACGCCGGATAGCCAAATGACCGAGATGGTGGATATGACGGAAAACTCGCAGAACAATAGAAATGAAAGAGACCAAATGGATGATACGGACTATTTCTTTCTGAGTATGAGTCATATGCTAAAAAGGCTCCCTAAGCTTGACCAAACTAAGATTAAAATGGATATTCACAGAGCCATTCACGAGGCTGAGTTAAGACAACTGGAAAGACATGAAACACAGCGTAGAATGCCGATAACTATAAAGTCAAGCAACCATACCAATTGAACAGCATCAAACAGAAAACAATCGCTATGTACCATATACCATACCAAATTTTGAAAACACAGATGTCAACTTCTTTTCAAGTGGAAAAACAACAATCAATGCTACAACACCCATCAAGAATTTCTCCTACCATTTACCAGGCCACAGTCTACTGGACATTGTCAATGGGGAACTTCTTCGAACTCTGTATCGTTCACCGGGCTACAGTCGACTGAACCATATCAACCTGGAACTTCTTCGCGTTCCGTACCGTATATTTTCTCGTCCGGAGAAAACAAATACCCAAGTGTCTGACTGTTCTGCTACTACTGCTTTTAGCATGGCAGGGCACGATTTTTGCGAGACCGAAAAATTTGACCAAATGTAATAATTGATATATGAAAGAAGTTTTCATAATATTTAATAATAAAAGTGATTAAGATAATAATTAGAGTTTAATGTAAATATTATTAATGTAACTTCCTGAAAATCATGGGTTTTACACCCATGATTTTCAAAGACCCTAGGTTGACAGGTATACTAACCGCAAACAAATTGCCAATCGTTCCTTCGTACTAATTGGTTTTCGAAAAGCATACATTTTTTTAATCTTGTTCTATGAGGTCATGAATTTCGTAGGATTGTGGTTGGACATGCGAAAATACACGAAGAAGCGCGCCTCGTCTGCTTCTAAATCTTTCACGAGAGTATGGTATTCACCAACTTTCTCTCTTCTTAAGTTTATGTTGTGAATCCAGTGTTTTCTTTTTGTATTTTCTTTCCTTAGGTACACAGGCTTTCGCATTTGTTACCGATTCTTTCCCTTCATTGTGCCCGTTTCTTTCCTCTACTGTTTACTTCTTTTTTCTCCATCTTTCTCCCTGTTCCCCCTCTTGCGGCCGCAGCCGACTTCCCCCTCTGTATTATATTCATCATGACATTTCTGTCATGGGTATAGGGAAACCGCGGAAAACCTACACCAAATACAGCCGGTCGTCGAGTTCGCCCCCCCAGTCGTGGAACTAGTCTTATTTCGCCGCGAAATGCCGAAGAAAAACATTTCACGACGAAATGTACGCGCGACTGGGATTCGAACCCGGGACCTCCTGGTTCGCTGGTTTAGTGGCGAGCACGCTAACCACTGGACCATCGCACCGGTTGTTTTCTCTTTGTATTTTTTCTCCTTAACGTAGTACTAGCGGATTGAGTAGTCAACAGAAAATCTATGAATGATCGAATTTGAAAAAAGCGAAATATAATGTATTTGGGTATAATGATAAACATGATACGGAAAATAATTATTTGAGAAGTGCATGTGATAAGTGTTTGTATTATAGTTTGGTAAGTGAAGTAAAATCGCAATCAGATTTGACTTGAGTTGTCACAGGCCGCCATTTCATAATTCTGGCAATATCCGTGGCAACGCTGTATTCAGGTGCTTTCGATACATGTCAAGCATGTGTTTGTTTACCGTATGTGTAATAGTGTGTTGTAGTGTATGTGTAATGTGCATATTGTAACAAGAGAGATGGCAGACGCGGCTAGCGAATGCAAAAATGAGTCGATTGATTCGATGACATCTGCTCGAAGTGTCCCGTAACCTATGTTTTTTATGGAACATACGTGACCGCGACAGTTTTCTTGTTTTTCGTCGCTTTTCACATAGCTCTGATCTAACCGGTCACTATTATAATTTCCGTTCCAAAATGCGACCCGCACGGATTCCCTATATGGTGCGGGTTAAATGCATTGATTTCGTAAATTAATTATTATTGTATTTAGCCAGCAAGGCCTGCAGAGTTTTCGCGAACGTCATTTTTTATGTCTCTACTACAGCATACGAAAGAATTATTTTTTTTCTGATGAGGAGGTTCGTGCACGTACTACCTAATGCTCTGAAGCGATTTAAAGCCATCAAGAAAAGCAAATCATCAAAATCACTGTCCGACTCGTATATTATTATCGCACTGATAACAGTGTCCTCACTTGATCGACAATCAGCGTGAAATGCGCGACACACGTTCAAGACGCGCGTCGGTTTGGTGTGCACACCAACCTAACAGGTATGGGGCGTCTCATTGTCGGATGTGTGCGGAGGCCTAATGTAGTTCTCGCTTTGTTCATTCTTGTCGCGCAACTCGCGTTTGGCACGAATCTCCCTCCAATAGTGCTTCCAATTCCGCGTCTTCGTGCACTTCGTTCCCGCAAATGACGCTTATTCGGCTCAAAAATCAACATTTTCGCACGAAAAATAATTATGTGATGCTGATACAAAATCGCTAATATTTCAAGGTTATGGTCTTGCCCGATGTCCAAACTTACGATATGAAGTTTCACATGTGACAATTTCAACCATAAACTCCTGGTGGGGCCATCTTTTGTCGAACGGCGGAGACTTATTTGTACTCCCGATAACTTTTCAAAAATATATAATTAAAGGGCAGAATTATGCATTTTTTATACTTTCATTACGTAAATAAGACAAACCTTTGTGTTTCTACCAATTTAACCTCCATGTTTATACCTTTTATTAAAATAAAAATATTCCTACTTTTCAAATGAATAATAAGTTTTATTGATCAATTAAAATGTCGGGTCATTTAGAGACACCCTTTAGATTGTACAAATGCTAGTGCGGTGCATAATTTAATTTCTGGTCTTTTTTCTAGCTGTCAGCTCTGAATTTAGATTTTTTATGGTTATAAGATTCACTCGCAGGTTTCGAGGAGTGATTCTATTCAGTCATCTAGTTCGGAGCATACTTATTACAATGGACGTCTGAAATTAAATTTATACAATGTATGTAACAGAAATAACTTTTGAAATTGCTGGATTTATTAGTTATAAAGATACAAACTTGGAAAGAAACAATCTTGTAGAGTGACTACAAACTCGCCTTGATGGCTTAAGGGAATGTACAAGGTCAAGATACCCTCACAATTTTCAAAACCAATTTTCTCGTAGATAGTTAATTTTTTTAGCAAAATACAAAAGATTAGGCTCTGGAGAATTCCCTGACGCAGAGCTTAATGATTTCCTTTTGCCCTAAATATTATTCATCTCTGAGAAATCTCCGTTCGAAAATTTCAGCTATCTCTCTCGCACTCATATGTCACGTGGTAGATATTCTACTTCGCCTTAAAGACAGTCATTTTCGTAGCCAGCAGCCACTTTTTTTAAAAGGAGTTACCTCAAGAAAGCTACCTAAAGAGATCTTTACGTGGCTTGTGGAACGACAATTCACTTTTATTATCCATCTTGCACCCAGGGACACAGCAGAATCTCGAGTAATTTTTCGTTTTTAAAATGTTATCCATTGTATCAATGTATTTTGACCAAGTTTACTATACTAGTAGAGCTTGTGCCTTCGCCCGCGAGAGGCGCCAAGACTTTTGCAGATCCCAGATAGTAATAGCCAGACCGCAGAGGGAAAGTGACCGCGACACTCCGACTAACCCCAGAAGCGTACAAATGGAAAAGAAGCGATACAAGAACTAATTCATCTTTAAAATAATTCTGAACACGTTTTTCGTAACGTAATTGCTGTAGTACCGGAAACAGGAGCATAAAGATAGTAAATATTGGAAAAACGAAGAAAATAATTCACAGATGCGGACAATGAGCATTGATATTCGTACTTTTTAAAATTATACATTATTTCGTATTATACATATGCCGATAATGAAATACGTTAAAAAAGTATTACAAATTTACATTACATCTACATGGTTTGATATTTCGCTTAAAACATATTGATAACTTTGAATTTTGCCACGCTCTTTATACTCCACATTATACCCGTATATATATTGCACACTTTCGATCAATATCGAAAACGCATCGAGCTTACGTTCCTGTCAAAATAATATCCACATATACGCAACATATCGGACGCGATCATCAGCGCCGCTTGACTGGAACACGTATTTTTTTTGTACTATTTTGCCGACGCTTTGAAGTGCGAAGTTTGGACGCTTGTACTCTAACCTCCATATCTCTCGTGCCCATACGTCACGTGGGCTTTGACTGCGCCGTAACGGGTGACGAACGAATTCGCGCACAATTAAAGAGCGTATCGGAAGGTATCGACGCGCGATGGCCGATGGATACATGATTCCGAGCGACCAGGCAGTCATGCGCGGCGAACGGCTCTGCGGCATCGAAACGGCGAGGCTACGCGTACACCCGAGGGGCAACAGGCTCGCAGTAGGCGGAGAGGAGGTGCGACGCACAGACGGCGAATACAGGCCAGGCGAAGCGAGCGAGTGGTGGCCCCAGCGACGACACGAGAGGCACCTGATGTTGCTGTATGTTATAATAGGGATGGAAATATATGCAGCGTCTATGAATATGAAAGTTGCCCGGCTACTAAGGGAGCATACTCGGGCCGAGTGCGCTAAAGGCCATATTCGCCGCAATGCGAACACAATGCATTGGCGTATACGTACACTACCGCGCAAAAACTACAGGGTGTCTCAAAATGACCTGACATTTAAATTTATTAATAAAACGTATTATTTATTTGAAAAGTGCGAATATTTTCATATTAATATAAGGTACAAACATGGAGGTTATGTGTGGAACACAATATTCGATAAATGGCATAAACGGCATGGGCTTGGAAAACATATTCTTTCAACAAGATGGCGCAATTTGCCACACTGCGGGCGAAACAATGCAGTTATTGCAGACGAAGTTTCATGGTCGTGTTATCTCGCGCCGCGGCGATGCGAATGGGCTAGCAAGATCGTGCGATTTAACGCCATTGGACTCCTTTCTTTGGGCTTTTCTGAAAGGAAAAGTGTATGCCAATGATCCACAGACCATTCCGGAGCTCAAGCAATTGGACGCGCCATTAATGAAATTAGTCCGCAATTTTGCCAAAATGTTGCTGCACATTTCGTCCAAACAGTGAACGTTTGCAAACAGGGACAAGGCGGCCATTTATCGGATATTCTTTTTCACACATAACCTCCATGTTTGTACCTTACATTAAAATAAAAATATTCGTACTTTTCAAGTAAATAATACGTTTTATATTAATAAATTAAAATGTCAGGCGATTTTGGGACACCCTTTATGAACACACTTTACGATCGGGACAAAAAGTTAACAATCTCGCCAAAAACATAGATCGATTCTCGATATTTTTTTCCTGATAGTATTGGAATACCGAAGTCGCGATTTTACACACGGTTGATACATAGTCTTGCCAAGTTTGAGGTTTTTTGATTGAAGAATATTTATAAACGATGAAGTTATTATTGTTTAAACAAAGTGCCACCGTCGCTGCATGGCTAATTTGTGGAGAAGGTTCTCGCAACTAGGCTGATCCGGAATGGAAAATTGTACTGTGTACTTTTAGTATAATAATCAAATATTGGTATGCCCGAATACTTTTTGAAATTTTGAAAATTACGAAAATGGCAGTCTGTAAAACAGTTCGATCTTCGAACGAAAAAACAACTTTGATAATTTATTATGAAAAAATTGATAAACACATTAAAAATCCATTCAGTCATACGATAGAAAATGTTATGAACCATGCTTCGTCCGAATTTGAAGTGAATTGGACGAATATATTTTGAGATACGACTCAAAATATATTCGTCCCATATATAGTCCCATCGATTTTCGGAATTTTCACAAAATATTTGTTACAAATTAAAGTTAAAACCCTAAGTTGTAAAATTATGCAAAAAATGCGTCTTTGAAATTTTAAGCTTACGCTGAGCTCTCAAGAAAAGAGGGCTCTGAGGCTGATTTTTTTCATAGAGTTAATTCGTTTTGTCGGGGAGCGCAGTTTTCGCAAATGCGCTGTAACTCGAGAATTATGGGGTTTTTTAATTAAAATATCAGGAGGGGAAAAATATAGTTTAAGGGATTAGGCTACTGTGGAAACAACGAACGTGCGTTCGTCGCTTGAGGCATCTCAAATTGAAGAGGAAGGTCCAAGATATGGTGCAAGAATCGCAGATTGAAGGCAAACATCATTCCACCTATAGAACTGCTAGTAAAAATTTAAACGCGTTTTTCTCGAAAATATGTTTTTCTAAACGGTGTACACGATTCATCGACATCTAATGAACGGATTGACTTGAAATTTGGTACACTTATGCAGTGTAATAGTAGTTTAGTCTTGACCGACGTTTTTCTTCTTAACATTTTTTTAAATTTATTTTTAACAATAATGCTTTGACTGTTCCGCGAAAAATCGGAAAAAAAATTCAAAAAAAATTTTTTTCGATGATTGAAACACGATAACAAAAAAAGGCTCCGTCAAGTCTTAGCCAATATTACCTGTTTTTAGGAAAAAACCTCGTTTTTCGTTTCAGATCAACCGGGTGGCCAAAATCAAGTACACCGTTGAGACCCTCACGTTCGAAGGTTCTTTGCAAGATTGTTTATAACTTCTTTAAAAATTGACATTTTTAATGAAATTTGGTACACAACTTTGTTAATGTATATACAAATAAATGTCCAAACCATTTTTCGATTACCCTACCCATTCCCTCGAAATTAATTTTTTTCACACGACCCTGACGTTCGGGTCGTCACGGTAGCCTAGCCCCTTAAAAGAAATTAAACATCTGACAACTTGAAAAAAAAGTTTCTGAATTTTTTATCACCCCTTCCGATCGAAAAACCGCAAAAAGTGTGTCCTTTCCACCTGCAGCGCAACCTCAAAAAAAAATTCTCCGGAAAGTAAATTTCGTACAAACTCCTCCGACCCCGATCACAGAATAACATTTTTGTTCTGCCCGCAAACGCGTCTTTCGGTCTGACCCGTGCCATTCCTCCCTAATCGCGGTTCAAATGAATGACAAAAATATCCACATCTCTCGGACGTTCATTCAACGAAAGAATCTTATCCCCAAACCTAGAAAGTTCCACAAAATTAATCGACAAGCGCCGGTTAAAGGTTGCCGCTAATTCGCAATGAAAAGAAAATCCGTCAAAACGACGACAAAAGCTTCGTCGAATTTTCGTTCGTGGCGATCGTTTCGTTAATTCTTAACAGGAGCGTAGATTTAGCGTAGAGTTGGTCGCGCTCTGCACACGTGCGTCGACGCGCGGTGCTGCTCGCGTTATCTTCGGCCGCGATACGTCGGTAAATATATCCGTTCTATATATACGACTCGGTGAGCGTTCAAATGTATCGGGACTGAGAGTAGCTAGTGAAACTGGAATTTTGCGATCCAAATGTTCAAATGGCCCCATTTGAGTGCCGAAAAAAAATCGTAATATGATAAATGTATTTCTATATATGCCTGAAATAACTTCAGTCTGTGTCTTGTGATCTGTAAAGAATGCAGACAGGAGCAGTTTCGACTAGAACATGGATACCGCTTTTTCGATGATATCGAAAAACTGAAATATTGGGCCAAACATTCGATATTAAAAAACCGATATTGGACTCGAATAATACCGAAATTCGATATCAGAGATGAAATCATACAAATACTATAATTGTTATTATGGCACGATTACGATATCTCTGGCGCCTTTAGTTGACCGTGGATTATTCATATTTCGCCCAAAGGAAACACTTTTTTAAGAATAAAAAATCGCGAACTTGGCTTCCTTTGGAAGATACCGGACATTTTACGAATTATTCGTTATTAAGCGATTTAACTGGTTTACGTTAATGTAGCTTTCTTCGGAATGCGCTATGTCGAGAAAAAGACAAGGACAAACCCAAACAAAGTACGACGAAACAATGTAAAACACGCGGAAAATTCGATTTACATCGAAAATCGGAAAAATACATTTTTTTTCGCACAAATTCGCACATGATTTTATACCCGTTCCTGTGGCCGAAGGCCTTAAACAGCTTATACATGGAAAATTTGAGTTATTACAAATTATTGCTTTTGCATATGTTAAAAATATAAATGGTACAAGTCTCAAGTATGATCAGAGGTGAAGTATGACTAGTGTGAAGCGATAGGATTACCTTAAACACAAAACGGGAGCTGGCAACTCTATCTGTAAGGCACACGATTGATGGTCAATAATGTAGTCCGGAAAGTGCGTACTTTAATTGACGTCAAAAGACCTCGTTTCCGAACGACAAAGGAGCATCAAGATTGACCAACAAGAGAAAAATTCAGTGTCCTATTCGCGCTGAAGGTTTTTTTAAATTCATCGCCTCGCTGCTCAGAGTGTCGTGTCTTCGTTCCATTAATTGCGAAATTCGAATAACACATAAAACACAACAGTCCTGCGAAATTTTGGCAATGGAAAACATTTCCCAGCTTTACGAGGCACTACTTGCCTGATCCTGGAAGGACGTTCGGTCACGTGGTTCCGCGATGTACCCTGCACGGTATACGCGCCTGCGCGCGTCTTCGTTTCCAAAACGGACGTGTGTTTGCTCAGTTGGCTCACGAGGGGCGCTTCGCACTCTCGCCGCACGAAGCGCTTCTCGTGGAACGAGCAGCCTACCCCCGAATCTGTTTGCCTAATACAAAACTGGTCGACCTTCGGCGTTTTCGATTGACGAGCCATCGACAGTCGATCGCCCGATGCCGACACGCGAAACCCCTTTATTTTTTGCTCTCTCGCTTCACTCTTACCTCCCCCCCTTCTCCCAATCTTTCCTCGCCATTCCTCGAGCCATTTTTCTTATCGTCTTATCTTTCCTGGTCGTGTTCCACATTCCCATTGACTCTGTTGCCGTAAAGTCGAAACATGAAATTCATCGTGTAGTCGCGTCGATCGTCAGCGAAATTTTATTCCCGTTAGTGTTGGCGGAAGAAAAAGGAAGTTAACGCGAGGAGGGGGGGGGGGTGCAGAGTAGACAAAATTTGGTCCGATTCCAACAAACGGCACTTGGGCGGATATCAGGATTGCATTATAGTTTAGAACGTTGATTTCCGGTTCTGTAACGGCCACGTATCAGGAATATATTCTTTCGGTCGATTCGGTTCTCAAAGGGTCGCGCAGTTTTATCCCTGGGGACTCCCCCAGTCGCCCCACGTAACGGGATCCCATGAATTGACGAAGTTCATCCGCGTTCGAGGAGTCCCGAACGCCGGGAGAGCCACGCTGTCTTTCACGCACGTGTTTCGATCTGGACCGGCGTTTGGTCTCGGTACCAGGCGCATATACTACGCGCGAAACTGTTTATCCTTTTTTAGTCACGTGCACGTTTCATCGTCGGAATTGTTTGCGTAGAATTGTAGTTTCGAAAATACGATATTTTGCAGTTTTGTGCGAGATTGAAGTTTGCATCGTTGGAATGCAAAAATATTATTTGCAATTGCTCGAATTCCTTTTGGAAAATATTCGCTATCCATCCATCCATTCATCACTTTTTAAGTAGCTTACTCAGAGATCTAGAATTTCAATCTGAAAAAAAATCTTGTACAATTATAAAAATGGGAAAATAAAAATCCAACTAAGCCTAATACAACCAAAATAAGCTCCAACACATATGGTGCAGTGATCGTAGATTGAAGGGAAACTCATGATCACAACGATAGAACTGCTAGTAAAACTTTAAGGTGTTTCGGGACAATTGACGATATTTTACTATTTTATTCAAATTTATACAGTAAATTCTGCGTCATATACTGAATGCACGTTCTAAATTTTAAATCGATCGTCTACATCGTATCTATGAAATTTACGATTGAAAAAACACTTGTTAACATAAGGAGATGTGTACACTCGTCTCTGAATGGCAGGTTTATCCACGAACTAGTGTGAAAAAATGTTTAAGGGGAAGTAACCGAGTAAACGGCGAGAAAAACAGGTAAACTTCGGGAATTTCTATCTCAAAAACTAATGTTTCGATTGGATCCGGGTTTTTTTTTATTGGAAAATATATACATTAAGGTATGTTTAGGAATTTTCAAAAATAAATTCGTTGACTGGAAGTGATTCAAACGCGATTATCTCGAAACATACTTTTCAAAGTCGGTGGCAGATGTATCTCGAAAACAGCTTGTCCGATTTTGTCCAAATTTGGATACAATATTCTTCGATAGCTTTTCTCGTTCGCCACGTAGGGATTTTTCATTTGATTGAACCATTGCTTTCTTATGCGATGTGTATGCAATCCAAAATCATCGGAAATTGCGAACGAAAAACGAATGTTAAATCACAACGGTCGCAATTCCGTCGAAAATGAAAATTTCAAAAAAAATCCTAAAATTAACGCTGTCAACAAAAACACGTCCCGGGAAAACGACTGTAACTTTTTTACCGTTTGAAAATATTCACACAATGTAGATAAAATGTCATACTGTAAAATGTATATCATGGTTCCTCAATGAAATTCAGTTTTATACACAAAAAAAATCTTAAACATTACCTTACTTTTAGCCGTTTCAGGTGTATGTAAGCCCTAACGTTATGAAAAACTGTCCAATCACTCAGTATATTAGCAATTTCGTCTCCCTTTACATTATGACAATTAGGCATCTCCCCGTGTTAAAAAGTGTTTTTTTTTTTCAATTGTAAATTTAAGAGGTAAGGCCACAGTGGAATTTTCAAAAAATCTACTTTTTCCGCTAAAACGGTGCTTTATCATCATAAGAATAAGTTACTATTCGATTTATAGCGAGAACATTTTTTTCACCGACTTTTAGCGTATAACGGAAGCCCACCTCTGGCACGGCCATAGAGTACCTAAAACTTTAAACGCGTTTTTCTCGAAACAGCTTTTTTTTCCAATTGGCGTGACAAATAACTTCAACAATTTTCATTCGATTTACTTCAAATTTAAAAGTTAAGTTCCTAATTGCATTTCGTAGAGAAGTACATACGGAATATTTTCATTTTATGAGCAGTTTTATACGAAATTTTTCACTGAAAGTTCATTCAAATACCTACAACTCAATTAAAATACCTACACCTTTTGAATAAAACAATATTTTTTTAATTCCGTATGTTCTTCTCTAGATATTCTAATGTAGATTGATGAGAATTTTTGTTTTTTTGTTGTAGATAAAAAATTGTGGATGTTAAATGTCACGCGGCGGAGTGCCTAAAAAAATAACAAAATCACTTGAATCACGTGTGAATCACTTTTCCATACGAAAAAATTGTTAAATTCGCACATGATGTTATACCCGTTACTGTGGCCTAACCACTTAATGGAAACGGTGTAGACGATCGATTTGAATTTAAAGGGCGCATTCCGTATATGACGAAGAATTTACTGTATACTTTTGAATCAAATGGTAACCTTCCGTGAATTGTCCCGAAACTCCTTACACTTGTTTCTCTAGAGACTATGTTTTTCAAAACGGTGTACACGATTTCTCGACATCTAATAAACGGATTGACTTGAAATTTGGTACACTTATTCAGTGTATTAGTAGTTTAGATTTGACCGACGTTTTTCTCTTAACATTTTTTTTCGTGAGTTGTCAACAACAATCACATTACTTCCCTCGACAAGTAGAACAATAAATAGAAAAAAATGTTTTTTTTGGCGATTGAAACACGATAACAAAAAAAGGTCGGTCAAGTTTTATCCGATATAATCTATTTTTAAAAAATCGTTATTTTTTGTTTCACAATCAACTAGGTGGCCAAAATCAAGTACACTGTTGAGCCCCTCACCGTCAGAGCTTCTTAACGAGATTCTTTATAAATTCGTTGATTATTCATATTTTTTCCTGAAATTTGGTACACAACTTTGTACATACAAATAAATGTCCAAACTATTTTTCGATAGTCTTATTTATTCCTTCAAAATAATAATTTTAAGATAACCTTGATTTTCGGGTCGTCACAGTAGCCCCACCTCTAAAACAATTGCTAGTTTTATCTACCGTTAAATGCGAACACGCATACTCGAATACAATCCTCTGCCGCGAAGATTCTTATCTCGAAATTCCTCGTTTTTTTCTACCCTTCTCTGGTATTTCTTTCGGCGTTCGTAGTTTGCCGATAATCGCTCGGTCTTCCGAACACATAGCGAATGGATGAGTATCAGCGTGATACGATCCTGGTAGCTTCGAGACCTATTGAGATGCCGTAATAGAGAGGAGGTGACGGAAAATCGATACGATATCGCATCGGCCTTTTGACTCTCTCGATTAATACCGTTCGACCGTTTATTATGTCGAACCTGTCCGTATGGCCAAATCTATACTTACATAGACATGTGTATGTGGCTACACACACACATATAACGATATAAATATACATGCGGTAGCTCATAGAACCGATTTAAGTAACACCGTTTGGGACTTCGAGCTCTGCATGTTTTCCGCTAAGCTTCGCGGCTCAATAGTCGCCAATTCGGATCATGTTGGCCTGGTAGTTTTCAGATACTGCGCAACTTTGATTTCGCTTTGGAATTGATTGAACAGCTACACATACACACACACACATACACATACATACATACATACATACATACATACATATATATATATATATATATATATATATATATATATATATATATATATATATATATATATATATATATATATATATATATATATATATATATATATATATAATGTATGGATTGTATGCTTATATATAAAGTGGCTTCTATATATATATGTGTAAAAAAAGCATACCGTGTAGGCGTTCGACATCGAGAATCCTCTTCACAACCTATTGTCCTTATACTCAACATTACGCGAGCCCCTATGTCTTTAAAATCATCTTCGGATAATAATAAGCAGGTTTGTATAAAATACGATTGCAAGGTCCGTCCTGTCAGTAAAATCGACAACTCGTCTTAAAAAGAAAATTTGAACGATATTTCAAACAACAAGGTGAGCTGATAACCAACATTATTTAGATATAAGCGGTTTAAAATATTCTTTCCCCATACATGTATTGGGAGTACAAATAAGTCTCCGCCATTTGACAAAAGATGGCCCCACCAGGAGATTATGGTTGAAATTGTCAGATGTAAAACGTCATATCGTAAGGTTGGACATTTGGCAAGACCATAACCTTGAAATATTAGCGATTTTGCATCAGCATCACATAATTTTTTCGCACGAAAATGTCGAGTTTTGAGCCGAATAAGTGTCATTTTCGGGAACTTGATAAGTCTTGTTTACTTTTTTAATTTGAAGAAATTTGCAACTGAGGCGCATCGATTGCTTGTAGAAGCATATGGCGAGGCTGCTTTAAGGCGTTAAGCCACAGTAACGGGTATAAAATCATGTGCGAATTTAACCATTTTTTTTTCGTATGAAAAAGTGATTCACTCTAAAAATTAATTTTACATCTATTTAGTATGAATATCAAGCTGTTAGAAAATGTATATTTTTTTTCGATGTACAGAATGGCCGACTACTCGAAACTTCTCGAAACAGCTTTTTTCCAATTGGCGTGACAAATAACTTCAACAATTTTCACTCGATTTACTTCAAATTTGAAAGTTATGTTTCGTATTGCATTTCGCAGAGAAGTACGTACGGAAT
This sequence comes from Ophion slaviceki, assembly GCA_944452715.1. Taxonomy (NCBI): domain Eukaryota; kingdom Metazoa; phylum Arthropoda; class Insecta; order Hymenoptera; family Ichneumonidae; genus Ophion; species Ophion slaviceki. The sequence continues at coordinate 12,621,956 of OX101786.1, read as the reverse complement.
TTCTGATTAATAGAAAACTTTTCATTTTATGAGCAGTTTATGAGCAGTTAGAACGAAATTTTTCACTGAAAATTCATTTCTTAAGTTCAAATACCTACAACTTTTGAATAAAACAATATTTTTTGAATTCCGTACGTCCTTCTCTAGGTATTCTAATGTAGATTGACGAAAATTTTTGTTTTTTGTTCTAGGTAAAAAATTGCGGATGCTAAATGTCACGCCGCGGAACGCCTAAAAAAAGATCACAAAAAATATTGGTAGTCGGCCATTTTGTACATCGAAAAAAATATATATACTTTCTAACAGCTTGGTATTCATACTAAATGGATGTGGAAAGCCGAAACGAAGACGCGGAATTGGAAGCATTATTGGAGGGAGATTCGTGCCAAACGCAAGAGTTGCCGCAAATGACGTTTATTCGGCTCAAAACATGACATTATTGCACGAACAAAATTATGTGATGCTGATACAAAATCGCCAATGTTTCAAGGTTATGGTTTTGCCAAATGTCCAACCTTACGATATGATGTTTTACGTCTGACAATTTCAAACATAACCTCCTGGTGGGGCCATCTTCTGTCAAACGGCGGAGACTTATTTGTACTCCCAATATATATAACCGACACTGGTAGATGGGGGATCGGGGTTCGGCTCCGGTGGTTCTTCGAGTTTTCCCGTACCATCGGGAAGTGCGGTACACTGTACTGCCGTCATATGGAAGAAGGTGGCAGCTACAAAAAAATCGAAAATGCGTCTTACTATACAGAACGATGGGATATTTTGTACTCTTTACAACGGTATCAAAAATGCATTTTCGATTTGTTTGTAGATGTCGCCTTCTTTCATACGACGCCAGTGTACCGTCTTAGTCGGTACGACACAAACCCTGGAAATGTGGCATTTTTCATTTCTCGCTAAACTCGATTGAACAGGCTCTTGTTTAATGCAAAATAGCTTGGTGGTCACGAATTTCCTAGTCCCAACGTCGTATAGTCCTTAGTTAGGCCAGAAGAACAATATTTGTATATTATCGTTTTTCGGATCAAGAGTTTTTGTCTGATCGAATTCTACCAGGAAAAACCTTAATCAGCGAATGATTTTACATCGATCAGAGTGTCGGCAACTCGATTGGCTAGACCCGGGACCACGAGACGAAATGGGCATAGTGTAGTTGAATGATTTGACAGCTTTGTAAGGCCTTAGGTCACTCTAGAGGCCGAAAAAATAGGCTTTTTGGGGATTTTTTTTTTCAGAAAAACTACAAAATAAATCGAGATTACAAAAAAGGGTTTTTATCATACGTATCAGTGATTGTATACAATAATTTTTTTGAAGCGATTAACTTCAAAATGGCGGCTGTGCAGCGTTTATCTCAAAACTGCATTTTGTAAGTTGGCCGGAAACATAACTCAGACAATTTTCAACCGATTCACTTGAAATGTTGAATATATCTTGAAAAATACATTGTCTATGGAAGTACGTAGGATTTTTTTTATATTGCATAGTTCATTTGTTTTAAACAATTATCTGACGATTTTTTAGGCAAATTTTTCACTTTCAACTTTAGAAGTGTGACATTTGGCCAAAAATCAATAGATCGAAAAAAATCCTACGTACGTCTATAGCAGTTATTATACAGAGTGAAGCACTAACTGTTGCCACCTTGAATATCTCTGTAATTATCGACGTCACAAAAAAATGTTTGAAACAAAAGTTGTACCGTACGAAAGGGGTCATCAAATGCGACTATTTTTGTTTATCTCAGTGGAGGCGCTGTTGCACAGTAAAGGTCACCTCCACTTTTTTAAATGGGACGGTACATTTTTTTTCAACTATCTTCTAGAGCATCGAAAACTGTATAAAAAACATTTAGGAGTCAAAGTCGTTCAGGGTCATTTAAGATCAAAAAGTGACATGAACTTTATTTTTATGTGAAATTACCTTTATTCACAGTAGATGTTCAAAGTGATTGCAATTGGATTCAATGCAGTATTGCAATCTCCTCATCACGAATTTCTTATCACTTCGGCACTTATCGCCGAAGTCTTGCCATTGTCTTTTATGTAAACAACGGCACCAAACCTACAATGTACACGGAACATTGTTTCGCCCAAACAAACCCAAGATAACGATAGTAAGAAAGGTGAGACTAGTATTGATGAATCAAGCGAATGTAAATGATGTATTCTTTTGAAGAGCAAACTGATATGCTTCTAATTTACGGAGAATATCAGAAAAATGCAGTGAGAGCTAGAGACTTATACGCTGAAAGATTTCCTGAACGTTCTCATCCTACACGCCGTACATTTCAAATTTTGTACACTAAACTGAGGACAACTGGATCCTTAACCCGTCGCGAAAGTAACCGACAAAAGCGAGTTACTAGCGAAGAAACGAAAATTGGTGTTCTTGCCGCCGTTCATCGAGACCCTTTTGCGAGTTCTCGTCAAATTGCGAGGGAATCTGGCGTAAGCCAAAGAAGTATTCTACGTGTTCTACATCGTCATAAATATCATCCTTACCACATCAGTCTGCACCAGGAATTAACTGGTACGGATTTCATGAATCGCACTGAATTCTGCCGATGGGCCCCGAGTCGAAATTTTTAGCCTCCTCTGAACCCTCGCAGGACCCATTTCTTTTGTAATACATAAGCCGCCAGCCTCCGTTGAACCTACGAAACCTCATTTGTCGAGTTCAGTGCCATGAAGAGACCTCCTCTTGGCCCAGGGTAGCCTCTGCTAGACCTCCCAAACCTTCTCTCGACCCCCAGTTTCAGTGAAACGTGCAGAGCACAGGCCTCCTTAACCTGCTTTCAATCTCAAACTGTTGCCTCGACCCCACCTAACCTGCTTTCGGCCCAAATTCGATATCTCCTCCATCATCATTCCATTGTGACCTGATCGGTAACCCGTTCGATGACGAAAATAATACGAAATTAATAAAAATACATCGTCCCCTTATCAAATTAATAGTCCAATATTAATATGCGAAAACAATCAAATTTGCTCAATAGCGATTTATTATTATTTTATAGGCAATTGATAAAAGAATGCTTGTGTATACAGTCTTACTCCAATTCTATCGGATTAATAGGCATTTTCCTGTGAGAAAAAATCTCACAGGAAAATTCTTTCAAAAATGCCAGTCTATCCAGTATAAGCTTACGCGACGTTTTTCGTTCTTGACATTTCTTCTTAAGCCCTCTAGTTCTTGAGTTACATTGCATTATCTAGAATTAGTCTTTTTAGCAAAAAATGAAATAACATTGCGAAAAAAATCGTACAAAACTTTATAAAAAACGCAAATGAAGTTCCTGCTACCCCGTTTAAGTTCATCATGGATAAACATAACAATTTTTTTTTCCATAAGTCATGCGTTCAATTCTTGATGGTCGAAAAAAAGCCGAAAATCAGTCACGTATAAAAGTGCGTACCGGGTCGAAAAGAAAATGATAAAAAAATATTTCAGAAAAGCAATATACAGCTGAATTTATTCCCGTCAAAACGCCGTTCGGTAAATTTGGTTATCTTTTGTTTACGAACCTATGTGACTTTTAGTGCAGCAAGAAATATCGACTGGGGTATCCAAACATTTAAGCGACGGTAAATATTATATAATACTTTATATATATATAATACTCGAAATATGTGGTTGCGTTAATATATTCGAATATACACTACCAGTCAAAAGTATTCGGACACTTCAGATAACTGCAAAACTTAATATCACTTTGGATCATTGCAAACTTATGGTAGAATAATAATTATTTTACGAAGATACTATAAAGCTCTGTGAAATTACTTAATCATATAGATCTTTATAGTATCTTCGTGAAATAATAAATGAAATGAATTATATTACTCTAACATTATTTGGCAATTATCCAGTGCTCAAAAGTTTTGCGATTATGTGGAGTGTCCGAAAACTTTTAGCTGGCAATGTATATCTAAATAACATATAATGTTGATTTCTATATGGAACGATAGGGTGTTAATTATAGTCTATTTCATGTTCTGAAGGATTGAAATTGTCGGTTTAGAATTCAACCTCATTCGATTTTTTCTTTTTGTTTTTGTTCGTTTTGTTTTTTTTTGGTTTATTCAATAATGAGTTGATAAATGGCGACGGCCGATTACCGTCGATTTCAAATAAGATGTTTGATTTTTCCTTGTTTTCATTTTTAGCACGTCGAAAATTAAAAAAATATTTCCACGTGTATGTATGAAGCATATTTTTATTTTTTCCCGCTAAATATTATGATATTAACTAACCGCGTCTATTTGATTTTTTTAAAATTTGTATTAACTAGATTTTTCATAGAACCAAATTTTTCCTATTGCATTCCATTATTAAAATGATTGATTTTAAAAATGTTTATTTATGTGTACACACACACACACACACACACACACGCGCGCGCGCGTGTGTGTGTGTGTGTGTGTATGTGTGTTTGAAAAATCTATAGCTTATGTGATACAACATATAGTTGGAGGTATTCATTTGGTCTCTTATGCCATATCAGCGACTAAAATGTTATAAGCACTCGGTAGCATAGGGGCAGCGGCGCGTAGCTATGAATAGGTAGGACTAGGTTCAAATCGCATATAGGGCAAATATTTTCTTCGAAAAAAATCATTTCCAAAGGCCAGGGAATGACGAATTACGATGAAAAATCCTTGTAGCAAAGCTCTCAAATAATGCGTTCATTTTATTTTCGATTTATGAAATATTTTTTGCATATAGTACACTAAGCTTTATAGTGTACATTGTAAGCAAATGAAGATTAATTTGAATCTCATCTTTATTAACATATATAAATATCTTTGAAAGAAATATGATCGTAGTAGGCTGGGAGACAAGGAAAAAAACCTATTTTATTTAAATAGATTCTATATAAATTAATTTTTTGTTTAGCAGTGTACAGTAGGCCGAAAGGGGGGCAGTAGGTTCTGCAGGAGCGCTCGAAGTAGGCCCACCTGAGGTTCCGTAGGTTCAATTGTGACCCTCCCTGACCTCCTTTGAGTCAAAAAGTCTACTTTCTGCCATGCCGGAGGTTCATCGGAGGCTCTAACGCATGGTACTTTCAAACATTGTACCCTCCTTTAGATACCCAATGATCCGCTCACGCCGATTTCTGCTCGCCTTCATTTTGTGGCTTGGACGCGGCTCGAAAATTTCGACTCGGGGCTCAACGCCAGATTCAGAGAGATGACTCATTTATTAATCGGATTTTATTTACTAATGAGGCAACGTTTACGAAACATGGAAATATTAACTTGCATAACATGCATTTGTGGTCAACTGAAAATTCACATTGGCTGCGGCAAGTTGCACACCAAAGACCGTGGTCGGTTAATGTATGGTGTAGGATTATTGGGGATAGAATCATAGGCCCTTATTTCATCGAAGGGAATTTTAATGCTAGAAAGTACACCACATTCCTTCAAATACATTAGGTCCGTTGTTGGAAGATATATTTTTAGAAACAAGAAACAGAATGTGGTATCAACACGATGGGTGTCGCCTCCACTTTTTTAAATGGAATGGGACATTTTTTTCGACCATCTTGTGGAGCACCTCAAGCCGCGTAAAAGACATCAGGGGGTCAAAGTCGTTCAAGGTCATTTCGAAATACTGATTAGATTTGTATCATCGATACTGACCTTGAATGACCTTGAACGACTTTGATGGCCGAATGTTTTTTATGCGGCTGGAGGTGCTCCACGAGATGGTTGAAAAAAATGTACCATTCCATTTCAAAAAGTGGAGGTGACCTTCACTGTGCGTCAGCGCCTCCACCGAAATAAAAAAAAAATATCGTCGCATTTGATGGCCCCCTTCACACCGTACAACTTTTGTCTGGAACATTTTTTTGTGACGTCGATAATTACCGAGTTATTTCGGGTGGCAGAGATAAGAGGGACACCCTGTATATCACTGATGATGAATCTTCAAAGTAAAAAAATATTCTGGACCTATGTACGCGGGATGTGTGAAAAAAACGTGAGGAGCGCGTGCGCAACGTCACCGTTATCGATTTAACGTCAAACTCACGTCATAAAGACGTCAAAGACACCGTTTTCATCAGGGCAACATCCTCCGCACGAATTTACGACTTTGCATGTACCTATAGCTCTCTACAGGACACGAAGAGCCCGAGGACCAGGAGAAACGTCCACATTGGTGAGCAATACCAACGTGCAATAAGTGGTGGAGAATGTTTCTCCGAATTTGACCTGAATCTACGAGATATTGTTGCACATTTTTTTAGGTGTTTTTCTTTTGTTCATTTTTCCGGTAGGTGGTTTTGTAGATACGGTGGAACATTGAGCTTTGAGTGCCTGTTGTTGATTTGGAGCTATTGGCTTTTTATTCTCAGAGGAGTAGATATTCGAAGGTTATAAATATGTGGAATGCATATAATTGACTGTTTAGAAATGTTATTAATTGTTTTTAATTTATGTACGTCGCGAATACGTTATTAACCAAGTTGAAATGTGGCAAACGCGCAATTTAGTTCTCAGTAGCTGGCAGCACTGCGCTCAGATACATATAAATAACATTGATAAAAATAAAAACATGGATAAAAAATCTAAAGTGAAAAACAGTACAATCGTCGGTTAAAGCAAGTAGAAAATGGAAAGCAGCGGAAAAGTAGTTAATCTGGAAAATGAATGCACTTTGAGGGACGACGCATAATTGATTTGAAGGTTATGTCGAAACACATGCACTGCAGCTTCTGTCAAGAGGACTTGTGGATGAAAAATATTATTTCTAAGTATTCCTTATTATATCTTATCTATATAATCTATCTTATCTATATAGCTTATCTATATCGTATCTTATATTATATCTAAGTATTTCACATACCGTGTACTGTCTTATAGTTTAATAATATGACTTCTGTATCCGGTAAGTCTGTTTGACTGCCTTAAACAGGTTTTATTTATCATCTTTTTGGGAACGTTTTGTGTTGTATTACTCTCTCTTGTAATCATGCGGAACAAAAATAACAATGATGATAAACAAATATTTGACTACTCTTCATGAAACCGCGGTACGAAATTTATAATGAGGAAGCAATAGTTTGTGCGTTTCAAATTGTGGCGCGTATTCAAAATGGCCGACGTGACAGCAACGTTGTCATGTCTCGTATCAACTAAAATGTTCTGTTTCATTTCAAGATTACAATTATTTACACATTATTTCAAGATTACAAAAAATAGTGTTCCCATTTTTTTTAATGGAGGTCACCTTGAAGTCTCCGAAGCGAAAGCGTTGCTTCAAACCCCATCGCCTTCCCGCAGCAAGGCGACGAAGCAAGCTTCCGATTCTCCGTGCCGCGGGCATCATCCTAGGCAGAGCTTGGACTATCGGAGCCTTTTTCACTACCTGTATTATTTCGATATCAACAAGTTGTAATATCAAAATACCGGTATTTCGATACTTTCCGATATTTATGTGAAACCGTCATTGAAAACGTTAGGTGCTTGGATGTGAGGATGGAAGTTACCAGGTGTGTAAGTATGAAACCGGAATTTTTGTACAGAAAAAACACGTTTATTGTAATGATATGATACAAAGTAACTTATTCAAAGTATTGTCCGTCGCTATCTATACATTTTACCCATCTTTCTGGCAATTTGTGGATTCCGCGCCAAAAGAACTGTTGCTCTTTTGAGGCAAACCAGTCATCGAGCCATTTTCGTACATCTTCGTAAGAAGTAAAGCGCTGCTCAGCAAGTGCGTGTCCCATCGATGCAAACAAGTAGTACTCGGATGGGGCAAGGTCCGGTGCGTAAGGCGCGTGCTGAAGAATCTCCCAACGGAACGACTCTATCGTTTCCTGGACCTGTTTTGCTTTGTGTGCTGGTGCATTGTCATGCAGCAAAATCACCTTGTGTTGTCTTTGTTGGTATTCTGGTCGTTTTTCACGCAAAACTCGATCCAAATCGGTCATTTGTTGTCGGTAGCGTTGAGTATTGATAGTTTCCCCAGGTTTCAGCAGCTCGTAGTAGATTACGCCCTTCTGATCCCACCAAACACACAGCATTGTCTTTCGTCCGTAGCGGTTTGGTCTTGCCGTCGATGTTGATGGTTCACCCGGAGTAGCCCATGACTTTTTGCGCTTAGGATTCTCGAAATATATCCACTTTTCATCGCCAGTCACAATTGGATGGAGAAATGACTTTCTTTTGAACCTGGCGAGCAGCATTTCGCATGATGTTTTGCGGTTTTCCTGCTGTCTTTCGTTGAGTTCATGTGGAACCCATTTCCCCACCTTTTGTATCTTTCCCATGGCTTTCCTGATCCGCCAGTTGTTGTTGTGTTTAAGCGTCGTCTTCGTCCAACAAGGCTTGCAGGTCAGCGTCTTCAAACTTTTTCGGTGGTCTTCCACGTTCTTCGTTCCTCACGTCAAAATCGCCACTTTTGAACCGTTTGAACCACTCGAAACACTGTGTTTTACCGAGAGCATGCTCACCAAACGCCTCCACAAGCATTCGATACGATTCGGCTGCGGTTTTCTTCAGATGAAAACAGAAAAGTAGTGCTGTCCGCAAATCGTAATTTGTTGGCACAAAACTCGACATGTTTATCTCTAATAAACTAATGCTACTGAATGAAACTCGTGTTATTGTGAGTTGGAAATCTTTGTCGGATATCAATACAATAACAAGACACCGGTGACGTGATGTGTCGGTAACTGCATCGACATCTAGCGCCACCTATGGGCAAATTCCGGTTTCATACTTACACACCTGGTATACAAACAATAGTGCATAGCTAAGTGAAACCATAGTATTTATTAAAAATCACAATCTCTTATAAAGATCTTCATTTATTAGACATTTCTAAACATACTCTGCTATGTTCTTAAATATATATTTAATCCAATATAAAATGAATAAACAGAAGAGAAGAAAAAATAGAAACTTTTATGCAAATCAAACAAGTAGCAAACAAGCAAAATTTAAAATTGGAAGTTTTATGCAAGTCAGCGTAGTAGTAAAAAACCAGAGGGCATCGAAATTTCGTCTTTCAGAGACTACCTTACTTTAATAGCAAGTTTAAGCCGCTGAAGAAAAGGCCCTATCTGATTCCAACACTCGTGGATAAATAAGTTCACACTTTTGAAATACTTAATGTAGGTAATAATATTTTGAGACTGTTTAACGTAATCCTATCGCTTCACACTAGTCATACCTCTGATCATGCTTGAGACTTGTACAATGTATATTTTTAACATATGCACAAGAAATAGTTTGTTATAACTAAAATTTTCCATGTGTAAACTGTTTAATGAATGTTCACATTAATTAGAAGAATGAAAAAATAGTCATTCTAACGATTCGCGGAGTACTTTCTAGGTTTGATATTTGGCAACATTGGTTCTATCTCCGTCTCTTTTGACTCAACCAGGCGAGTTTAACCTCCATGCTTTTCAACGTCGATCTGTCAAAACAATGCCAGGTGCGGGAAATATAAAGAATTGTATTCGGGCCACGACTGGAAAAAAGCGTGGAAAATTTGTGTCGGCGAAGTATGTCTGAAAAATGAAACATGTGTGGAAATTCGAATGAGTGAGATGAGGTTAGGACTATAGTCAGCTGTTGCCTAGCGTTACGTCTCTTTACCCTAGCAAGTAGTAATACACTGACACAAAAAATAAAGGAGCAAGAAAAGTTGACCATTTTTCGTGTTTTTCGAAAGGCTGTAACTTCGTCAAAAATGGTCGTACAAAAAAAAAAGGATTTTACAGCTTGAAGTTTCTAGTTTTCAGTTCTGCCAATGATTTTTTTTTAAACCACTGATTGCGCGGTCGGCAGAAATATCACGACGAAAAAATTTTTGCAAATTTTTACGTTTTTCAAAGTTCTGCACGGGTTGCGGAGATTTTTTTCGCACTTAACCAATATCAAGGTAATGGAGCCCATTCAATTCACTCCGATTTGCTTTTTTTTAATCTCCGTACGACCATTTTTCGCTGAGATATCGGCCTTTGAATGAAAAAACGTCCTTTTGTTCTCAGTCATCGATATTTCGGGAACTAATGGTCGTACGGGAATTCGACCGGCAGTTTTGGAAACGTGAATATATACTCTACAAGCTCTGATTATTGTTGTAGTGATTTTTTTTTTAAATTTTTGCCATCAGTTTTAAAAAAGTACAAAAAAACGATGTTTTCTTGGTTTTTGTAAAATCCACCGCTACTTTGCAAACATTGCGATAAACACTAATGTTTATGGACGGTCATTCAGCTCAATATGTCCCCAATAGCCATGCAAAATTCCAAATTGATCCGTTCATCGGTCTTTCTTGCCCGACTGACCAAAATTTGAAAAAAAATTAAAGGAGCTAGTTACCTCCCTCTCAGACATAATTTCATGATTATGAAGAGGTTTTTTTGTACGACCTTTTTTGACGAAGTTACAGCCTTTCGAAAAACACGAAAAAAATGGTCAACTTTTCTTGCTCCTTTATTTTTTTGTGTCAGTGTAAATCCAATACTGGAAGTTCAAATTAAACTTGATATTACATACAAATTAGGTCAATAAGCGTAATTTTCATGTGATATTAAGGATTACTACAAGTGTTACTTACAGTTGCGGTAGTAAATAAAATTACTACGTTTATAGTAAGTGTTCGAAATGACGACCATCAATATCATCGCGTACGTTATTATGTACGTTTAAACATTTCTTAGACAGTTACACAAAGTACAGAAAGGCGATAATACTTACGGTTTAATTCACTGAAACAAACACTGTTTCTAGGACACTTTAATAAGTTTGCAGGATAAGATAAAGTATTGATAAATCGTACGTATTATCGCCTTTCTGTACTTTCTATGACCTTCAATGACCTTATGTTATAGGTAGTTGAACTCGTTTTAAGCTCCTCTTTCATGATACAGAAAAAAACATACCGATCCATTTAAAAAAATGGAGTTGACCTTCAAATGTCCGAAGTACCTCCACCTGCAAAAAAAACAGTATCGCTATCGGATGGCCTCTTTCGTACTGTGCAATTTCATTTCAGAAAATATTTCTGTGAACCTTATAGTTTCGAAGATATCCAAGGTGCTAATAGTTATTGATCCACCCTGTATACACTTTTATAGCGACCGGAAATTCGGTTTTTGTATGTCGTCTCGGACACCGACCCTGAAATTCTACAGAGACGGTTATTAATATATTTAGTGAAGCACGTAAAAAAATATGAAAATCCTATGGATTGAAGCCTGGCGATAGAATTACTTTAACGTAATAAAAAAAAAAAAAAAAAGTAGCATAGATGAAAATAATAATTTTTTCAACTCTGATATCGAAATCCGGCATCCATGCTCTGATCCCAGGCACCCGTTCGCAACGTTCATCACACGTGGTCGGGGTCTCGCGACGCATGCGCGAGCTTCGGCGACTTGTTGCGCAAGCTCGTAAATCTACCCCGCAGCTGTAATCCTGGTAGGCTCGTCTCGAAATGACGTCATTGACGAAGGTTTGACGGACGTGTGGCGTCTTATCGGGCGCGCTGGTACGCCGTCTCGCCTTTTGTTCCTCCCGTCGCGCTCGACCCTCGAAAAGCTCAATTGAGCTTGAATCAACACGGGCACGATACGAGAGTAGCAAGGAGTCCAGGCGTGTCATCGAGACGTCGCGTTTCGGCCAATGTCGTTGGTCCTACGTCGATCGGGAACTTTGCCTCGTTGTCGTGATCGTCGAGCGCCAGAGAACGCGTCAGCTCGCGAACGAAGATTGAGCGAAGAGAATAGCAGAACTGGCCGTTGGTAGATTCGTGCGCGCGTAAACGGATTGCGCATGCGCGAGCGATTGGCCAATGAGCCACGGACGCGGAGAAAGAAAAACGTGCGCGCGCCGCTAACGGCCAACCGCAAGGCTCGCGTGTGCGAAAACAGGCGCTGAGGCACGCGCGGGAAAAACGGATGTTTACATTGAGCAGGGCACCCGTTGCTCCTCGACGTCGTAAATCTATCCGCTTCGTGGCGTTACTCCCCTAGTATGTTCGGGCGTTCGTGACGTCACTTGACGGACAGCTGTCACGAGCCGAGCGGATGACTTGACGTCGAGGATTGCAGAGCCCTCTCTCTCTCTCTTTCTCTTTCTCTTTTCAAACGAACCATTCTGCCTCTTTTCCCCGAGCCTGTGGCGTTTCGAGCTCTCAGTCGCAAGCTCTTTGTTCGAGCGAAGGGGCGGTCACTAAAACCCTCTTTTCCCCCAATCGTTTCGAGGGAAGACGCGAGCTGTCGGCGCCGTGGGCGCAAAAGTACCCTATAAATCCCTCAAACGTCTGATGGTACCCTGGTGCGGCAGGGCGCCCTGCGCCGTCGTGACGGACGGATGACTGACGTGGCTGCGCCGTCCACCGCGTGTCGCGTCAATAAAGACACGAGAACGCTTTCCGACAGCCCCCCACCACTCTGACCACTTGGCGCCACGACCGGGGGACGCACGGTTGAACGTTCACAATCCGCGTCGATCTGGTGCGAAGCATTGGTAATCCGTAAAGCATAGAAATGTTGCACGTTCGCCCTAGCGAGGGATGAGGAATGAACAGGGCACAACGGAGAGCATGAAATGGATATCTATATCTATATATATATATATACACACACACACATATGTATGTATATGTAGCTACGAGTCTGCTACGAGTCTGCTGCGGCTAGAACGCCTAGACGGATAGCGCTCCCATGTCGCCCTGATACACCAGCGTCCCTACGACGTAACATGATGAACGGTTGACGGGAAATCAATAGCGTCTAGACACCGTCTCGCCTGTCGTTTGCGGGAACGTGCTCTCAGCAACCACGCGCTTCCTCATTGTAAACATCGTGCTCCCGGTTGAAATTAAATTATTAGGAATCAGTCGGTTTCAATGATTAAAAAAAAAATTAATGCAAATATTTGATTAATCATCATTATTTTTGTCATTATTATTATTATTGGTGCGAGCTTGATTCTATAATATTTTTTTAAATATTCGATAACAGCAATAATCATAACAATTTCTATTGTTGTTATTATTAGCGTCATTATTATCATTATCATTATTTAAAAGTGTATTCGATATAATATTTTAAAAACTGTAATGTTGATAATAACTATCATTAATGTTATTGTCATCATTTTAAAGTCAATTTGATTTAATGTTTTTTTTTTTTCAATTCAAGGACAATAAGGACAACTATCATTATTATTATTCGTGTTTATCATTATGATTGTTGGGAATTATTCGATATAAAAATATTTTTTAAATTTTCAATCATGGAAACATCAACAATTATTATTATTGTTAATGTTATTGTGATTATTTCGAAGTCTATTTCGATGTTTTTTAAATATCGGGTGACAAAAAATAATAATTTTTATTGGTGTTATTATTATCGTTGTAGATTATCGACCACATCGTAGTCTGTTTCCAGCGACGGTGAGGTAATACGGGTCAACTAAGGGAAAATCGCACATTTCTACTGTAAATCGGATGTTCATATTATACAAATATTTTAAAAAAAATGTTTACGTGAACTACATGTGGGGAATAACATCGCAGGAATCAACATCGGAAAGCTGAAGAAAAAACGCGACTCAAACATGACTCAATGAGCAACTTTTAAGTAATTGAGGGGAAGAGTAATAATTGCATGACTTCTTGCGAGTGGCACAAATTATTATGTGTTATTATTTTTTTGAATATAAATATCACATATCAATGAAAATATCAAACTTTATTTGCAAATAAATAAATCAATTTAGGGAGAGAATTTTGAGTTTGTTGTTGATTTTTAAAAGAGTAATTTATATTTCTTTTTTTTGTTAATATAGACACACATATATGTATTTTTTTAAATATGAATTGATTATTTTTCCATCAGAGACCGACAAAAGTTTCACTTCGAATTCGAACGAAAACTGTTTTTGCCAGTCCATTTATCTTCTTGACAATCACAAACTAGAAATTTCACAATTCAATTTGAAAGGAAAACAAGAAAGTCAAAATTTGCGCCGGACTTCACTTTTTGATAGTTCCTACTATTTCTATTTCATATTACGTAGTATTGTCAACAAATTTCAAACAAGGTATAAAGAAGTTCAAAAGCAAAGGTGATCCGCATTACCCCACACTCGCCATAATCTCCTTGAACACGGGATTTTGCTTCCGCGAAGAAAATTTTCGAAATTGTGGGGGAATTAGGAAAGTATGGAAAATTAGTGTCAGAATTACGTTACATGCGAGGGCGTCGATTCTTTGAGATTCCCAGTTCGTCGCGGTCGAGGATCGTGCCCGGCATGCCTCGCGAGCTTCCAGGATCAGGCGTACATACTACCAGCCGGTCGAGCGCGGGCCTGAGCGCTAGAACATTTTTTTTTACGGAGGCTCTAGCGTTTTGCCGCCCAGTATAAAATATTAACAGACATTGATGTTTTTTTCTACGTTCTTACGTCCAGCAAAAGTTCAACTTTTATTCATATATTTTTTAATCATTTATTGAATCTGAGAATTTGTATTAAAAAATTGGTAACGAAATCTCCCAGATTTCAATCTTTTTTCACAAAAACAACGGGCTGTATCATTCGGAATTTTTTAAGTTGAACTTTTATTGGAAACATCTGGATGTACTACGAAAAAAAATAGTATCGTTGAGCATTAAAATAGGTTGGCGCGGTCCAGTTGAGTCAAATGACGGTTTATGCATTTATTTTTCAATGAAGCTCAAAAAAATGCATACGAGGTATAGAATTATTCCGTAGATGCTGATTTTTCATAAAATATATAATTTAAGAGGAAAATTGTGCATTTTTATATTTTTATTACGGAAATAAGAAAAACTTTTGTGTTACTATCAGCTTGAAAAAGTATAATATTATCGATGGTCATTGAGAAAAAACTGCGTCAGCGAATGTTTTACGCAACTCAGAATGAAATTTTGAGTCATTTATAATTATGCCTATTTATATTTATGTCACGAGATTATTTATTATTACCATTAATTAATATTAAGTGTTGCCGAAATACGGCAACTTCGCGGTCATCGAGGTTGACAGCAATGCTCTGTATTCGCCAGCCATGATTCTAAATCTTTCATCAAACCTTCACGATTCAATATTGAATATACATGATTTACGATGGGCGCGATGGGTTTTTTTTTCTGAATGTTCACACACGTTTGGTTTGCGTTAATCCGTTGTTAAAAATGGTTTATCTTGGTGCTAAATAGCCAAAAAAATACACCGACCTAAAGGCCCGAAAAAAGGTTCAGATTCCGATTTTTTTTCTGGGACACGGTTGGTGAAAAAGAAACGCATTTTTTAAACACAAAGGTACATAAATCGAGAGTCTTAAAAAAAATACAGAAAAGCAACAAAACCATGGCCACTGGCAGATGATACTGTTTTCAAAGTCAGTGGAGTGTTTCCAAAGATGGATTATTTCCGAGTTTACAGGAGATACGATGAGAAACATTCAAAGGTCGTTGGCGATCGCACTTTTTTTAAGGCGTTACCCCCACTTGTAGCGCAAAAAAAAGGCCTTTTTCATGAATTTTTTTAAAGAAAACTACAAAACTTTTTTAATCGATCAATATACCATCTTAAAGAACACATCTTGAAGAACTTTCAGTAATTTTTTTATTGAAAAATATTACATTGTTTAGTGGCAAATGGCCGTCAATGAAATAATGTTTTTATATACACGGTTTGCGGTGACCAACATTGCGGCGAAGTGGATCATCTAAAAAAAATGCGGATGGATTTAGTCAAATATAAGTATAAACTAGTCTTTAATCGAAGGATTAAAAAAAATATTCATTTTTCACAAAATGGCGGTCAGTCAAAGTTAATGGTTCGATTTTAACGAAAAAAAAAACGGCCGTTTTTTGGCAATAAAACGGCCATTTTTTTTTCGAAAAAAAAAATCGAACGATTAAAGACTACATTTTTATGTATTAAATAAGCCTGCAAAATTTCAAGAAGATCGGTTCATTAGTGTTCGAGTAATCTTGCTCACCGACTTCAGAAATGCCATTTTGAGAAAAACGCGTTTACAGTTTCATTTTCAGTTTACACGAAGAAAATATTTTTTTTTTGTACACTTACATAGAGTCATCTATTCCGGGCATAAAAAAAACTGCACTTCAAATTGCACTTCAAAAAAATGCAATAAAAAAAATCGATTTTTTCAAAATCGCAAGTAGGGGTAACCCCTTAAATGGATCTTCATTTTTTAATAGTTACCAAAAAATGACGACTTTCTTAGATTTTGTATGTTCGAGTTTCAATTCATCGTTACTTTATTTAAAAGAAACGTTTTGCAAAATCGACGATCGTCAACGACTCGCATTTACTGTTGACTTGAAAAACCTGTTTGGTTTTTAGACTTCGGATGGACCATTTAAACTGAAGAATGTACACCGCCAAACGTCACGAAAAAAAATTCATCATCTGTCGACGGCCATGTTTTTGTTGTTTTTCTGTATTTTTTCGTGATTTTTTTAAAAGGCTCTCAAAATATCCACCTTTATGTTTAAAAAAATGCGTTTTTGCTTCACCGACCGTTTTTCAGAAGAAAAAAATTGGGAATTTGGCCATTATTTTCGGGCCTGTGGGTAGATGGAGCTTCTTAAACTATTTTTTATTTCTGGTGTTTTGTGGTTAGGAAATTTCAAAAAATTCGAATAGACTCAGTATAGTCTAAACAATAAAATATATTTTTTAAATTTAATCTTGGTTTGTGGCTAACGATCCACCCTCCTTAATATATTAAACGCCAGGTCCTTAAGAACCACGTTGCAGAATAGCCATCGGCCGTTTACCAGGATCGCATTGACGCGACACAAGTCGCGCTCGCGTTGAGATCGCTCGGCTCTCCTGCTCTCTAATTGAATAATCCGCTTGACTGCGCCCGAACCTCTAATTTTCGATCAGCCAGTAACATCAAAAGCCGACGATATCCGGGTCGTATCCGGGAACAGAGGAGGATCTTGGCGCACATGCACGCTTTTGTGATGATGTGTATATATACTAGCTGTACTCTCATCTTCGCTTGCGTTAAAAACCCATCGATGGCGAATCTACCCTCTTAAGGGGCTATACCAGTGTGACACATTCAAAAAATCGATTTTTTCGCCTTTTTCGACAGTTTATACTTTCAAGAATATCCTGTAAAAAATTCAAGGCCGTATCTCTATCATGTTATCTTGCAAAAATCGATAGTTAAATATTTGAACGCGTTTTACTCGAAATGAGATTTTTCAAATTTGCTGACATTGTAACTCAAAGAGCAATCATCCGATTGACTTGAAATTTAAACTGAGTACTCTTGAGTATGTTTACTCTACAATGACGTAGGATACTTTTGATTGGATGAAAATTGACGATTTGGCATTGAAAAAAACGACCCTTTTGTTAGATTTTGATATTTTTCGAAAATCCTACGTCATTGTACAGGAAATACCTTTCAGTTTAACGACATTTTTTCCTTTTTCGGTTTCAGCTACTCAATCGACCGGAATCATGTCAGCAGTGGAGGAACTTTTTTTTTGCGCCTCCGAAGGCAGCGCATAAGTCGCTTGGATCTCAATGTTTTTCTATGAAAAAATTGTGCAATATAGGTCAAATATAGCCAAATATATTCTTAATTTTCCGAAACATTTAATTGAGTACTTTTGTTCCAAAAAAATTCACGAAAATCGCCCAAATTTTCAGCGTTCACACTGGTATAGCCCCTTAATTATCACGGGCTTTTCTTTTTCCCTCTCTGCCCCTCTAGCCCCACTCCAAAAGTCCAAAAATGCGATTTTTTATTACATACTTTCATAGCCTAGGGTGTTAACTTGGATTTGCAAAAAAGATTTTGTAAAGGATTCGAAAACTGACCGAGTTGTGACGATTATTGTAAAGGCGAAGATCGCCCACTGCGCTACGGCTATTTTCTTTTGAGTTTTACTCAAAATTATGTTTTATGAGACGGTGTAAGTCGTATCTGAAAATCTATTCTTCCGATTCACTTCAAATTCGGACAGAGCGTGGTTTATAACATTTTCTGACGTATGATCGAATGATTTTTTGATACGTTTATCCATTTGTCCGTCACAAATTCTTAAAGTTGTTTTGTGCTTGAAGATCGAACTTTTTTTGCGGCTTGTCATTACCGTAATTCTCAAAATTGTAAAAAACTATCCGGTCATACGAAATATTTATTATTGCATTAAAAGTACATTTTTAAATTTTCCATTTCGTAACACCCTAGTTGCCGAAACGGTAAATATTTACAAGTGGGGCTCCGGCCCTAATCGGCTCGACATTTTTTTTCACCTGTTCGGGGCTATTCTGCAGTATGAAAATATGTTTTTCATAATGGGGGAGGGATATTTTATTAAGAAAAAAATATATTCCACGCACCCCGGATGGGTGCGTCGAATTGTGGGAGCACCTCGGATGGGTACGTGAAAAATATTTCCGGAAAATATTCGATTTTTGAAATACGTTTGTTTGGGTTTGTTTGGGTTGTTTGACCGAACACGTCATTTCACCCACTTGATGTCCCCAAACCCGTTTCCTCCATACCTTAAAAAAAGTTTTAAAAAAAGCGTTTGGGGGTTGAAATAAGGGTTGAAATTTTCTTCCCCCGACTTAAATATTATAAACAAAGTGCCCTGAAATACATAAACTCGGTACAAAATTTATAAACCCCAGCACTTCGTTTAAATAATAATAATTCCATTCTGTATACACATTTATCAATTTAAAAAAAACTCAAACCTGGCAAGAATATGTCGCAATTGTGTGTAAAATCCCAACCTCATCTTCCCAACACTCCCATCGGAAAAAATCTCGAAAATCGACGTGTTTTACCATCCTCAAGCTTTTGCAGACCCGTTGATCAGCTATCCCATAATCGTATACATGCTCCATCTCAACGAAACTAAACCAAACTATCGCTATTTCGATTTTTAATCCTCGAAAACGATGTACTATTTTTACCGATCTTACCAAAAAAGACTTTTACCTACCGGTCCCTGTGGAAACATTTTTTACGGCACGTATCAATGTCTCAAAAAATCACTTCTCTCTAAAATTAATCCCTAAAGTGCTCGACCCTCAACGTATCGGACAAAACCGCAATAGTTCGGATTCATTGCCGAGTTCTTATCATTTTCATACGCACACCAATGACCTCAGTGTAGAATGAGTGCACACGACAAGGTGTCGTGGGAATCTTGAGGAATACACATTCAAACATGTCGGGTGTTCAACGACAGGTGCGCCCAGCGATTCCTTGTGGAACAGGCTGCCACTCGATCGTGGAAGTCTTTCACGGAGGTAAGAGCAACCGACGACGCTGCAAGGTCGAAGTTGATATATATATATATATATATATCAACTTCAAGGACCGTCCTCATAGTAGTCTATTGTCCACATATACATATACATATTCGTGTAATGTATGTAAGTATATGTAGGTACATATATGCAAGTGCGTTGGTGTAGATGGTAGATGGGGATCCCCAACGACGCCGTTGACGACGTCGACAATGACACGTATAGAGTGACGAGTGGGGATGCTCTCGTCATTTCGCCACCTCCATCGAATCCTCCTGACAACCAGGACGGTAGTCGAAGCTGGAGGCTTGATAGATTTTCGAAAGCACGATAATGCACCTGCGTGTACACACACACACACACACACACACACACAAACACACGCGCATATATATATATATATATATATATATATATATATATATATATATGTATGTATATAGAGTTCGAGGTTCTCCAGTGTCTTCGATCTTAAGGCCTTGGGTCACAGTAAAGGGTATAAAATCATGTACGAATTTAACAATTTTTTTCGTATGGAAAAGTGATTCACTCATAAAATTAATTACACATATATTTAGTATGAATATCAAGGTGTTAGAAAATATATATATATTTTTTTCGTTGTACAAAATGGCCGACTACTAATATTTTCTTTTGTTATCTTTTTTTAGGCGCTCCGCGGCGTGACATTTAGCATCCACAATTTTTTACCTAGAACAAAAAACAAAAATTCTCGTCAATCTACATTCGAATACCTAGAGAAGTACGTATGGAATTCAAAAAATATTGTTTTATTCAAAAGTTGTAGGTATTTGAACTTAAGAAATGAATTTTCAGTGAAAAATTTCGTTACAACTGCTCATAAACTACTCGTAAAATAAAAAGTTTTCGATTTATCAGAAATTCCGTACGTACTTCTCGGCGAAATGCAATTAGGAACATAACTTTTAAATTTGAAGTAAATCGACTGAAAATTGTTGAAGTTATTTGTCACGCCAATTGGAAAAAAGCTATTTCGAGAAGTTTTGAGTAGGCGGCCATTTTGTACATTGAAAAAAATATATATATATTCTAACAGCTTGACATTCATACTAAATAGATGTGTAATTAATTTTATGAGTGAATCACTTTTTTATACGAAAAAAAATTGTTAAATTCGCACATGATTTTATACTCGTTACTGTGGTAACGAGTATAAAGGCCTTAATGACTTCCTCTCTCCTGGCGCTAAATGGTTCTCGTACCGTCTGCACGTTTCCATACTTCCAGTACTTTGCGCTGCAATAATTGCTATTTGAGGCTGGATTCTTGTACGCTACGGAACGTAAATCGGATTTTTTGCTTATTGATTTATTTTGATTACCGAATTTATTTAAAAATATATTTCTTTTGATTATCAAAATCATTCATAAATTTATTCATTTTCGTTATAGAATTTATTTCTTTTTACATAACTTTCTACTTAACTTGAATAATTTATTTCGATTTACATTGATCGCCAAATTTATTAATAAATTTATTCATTTTTATTATCGAATTTATTTATCATTTCATTCATTTTCATTAGCGAGTGCGTGCATTATTGTTTGGCAATCAAATTAAGTCGGTACGACAGCAAAAGGTTAAAAAGCTCAGGGCAAAGGGCCCAGCCTGTGCGACGTATGAGCGCAAGTTAGCTGAAAGACCATTTCTCACTTTCCTCCGAGATTGATTTTTTGCTAATAGAGAAAAGTCACATTTCGCGATCTGTCAGAAGGAAAAGGGAGCCACTTTTTTTGCCCGAGATGTCTATGGAAGAAAAGTACGCAATGGGGTTTTCACCGATCGAGAGACTGGCATTAAAAATTGAAATTTACCATTTCTTAATTTCTGAGTATGACTTTATATTTAGAAGTGTTCTCATGTCCGGCGGGTTAACATTATACGTGATTAAAAATAGGCATTACAGCCGTGATCAGACTCGTTACGCTTTCTCATCACCGAACACGTGCGACCGCGTTATGAACCCGAGTAGAAATATTGTCAGGCTGGCCTGATATTTGATCTGCGCCTGATCAGTTTGTAGTACGAAGGCCTTACTTAAGTTTGCCTTAATTTGCCTGATCAAGCTGGGGTCAGGCGGTGGTCGAGCAACCGGACTTACGGCTTACTTCAATTCGCCTGACCCGGCTAGCTTCAGGCGATGTCAAGCAACTGGACTTACGGGTTACTTCAATTCGCCTGATCCAGCTAATTTCAAGCAATCATCATGTAACTGGACTTCTACAGTTTGGCGCTAAAAACGTGCCTAACCTCATCTTGTCAAATGATACACAGACACGAGAGAAGCACGAGACATATTATTAATCACTTTATACATTTTTACATATAACGTGTACGTTGTGAATAAGATGGACAAACACAATCGGAAGAAGATTGCGCAACGACTATGTCTGCGTGAATAGCGGGCTCTAAATAAGGGAAAAAACGAAGAAATAATACAGCAGCAGGTTAGTATAACAATTAATTTTTTCAAAGACTTACAATTCTTAAATCTATAAATATAAATTGAATTAAATCTGACTGTAAATTAACCATACGCCAAATTATATATGCGTTGGTTGAAATATTTATTATGATACATTTGACAGATCCGGAACAGATCCGCTCAGCGAGGAACAACTCGAAATTCCTGAGGATTGGCATGTGTTGGCGCTACCACTATGTAAGTAAATTTATATTTGTTTTGTGTATCGCTTTTATGTTTCTTTACTTGGTCCGTCTCCTTTGTCAGAGGAGAAGAAGAGACAGCGTAGGCCAACCAAATAATGGTAAGCGACAGCGTAGTTCAATCTGGTAAATGTTTTGCCATTGGTGCTGATTAGCCCGGACAGCGCAGGCTAACCGAATAATAATAAGTTGACTGCGCAGTTCAGTCAAGTGAAAGTAATTCCATCGGTGCAAGTTAGCCCATAAGAAATGCACTTCGGATGGACATTACATTCACTGAACTGACTACGCTGTCAACTTACCATTATTTGGTTGGCCTTCGCTGTACGGCCCCGGACAGCGTAGGCTAACCGAACAATGACAAGTTGACTGCGTAGTTCAGTTAAGTGAAAGTAAGTCCATCGGTGCAAGTTAGCCCATTAAAAATGCACTTCGGATGGACATTACATTCACTGAACCGCACTACGCTGTCAACTTACCATTATTTGTTTAGTCTTCGCTACGGGCCCGGACAGTGTAGGCTAACCGAATAATGATAAGTTGACTGCATAGTTCAGTTAAGTGAAAGTATTTCCATCGGTGCAAGTTAGCCCATAAGAAATGCACTTCGGATGGACATTACATTCACTGAACTGCACTACGCTGTCAACTCACCATTATTTGGTTGGTCTTCGCTGTACGGGCTCTCCTGCTTTGATTCTAATTTTCGTTAAAAAATGACCGCTCGCAGCTTTTGCAACATTTTTTTTTCTTCTTTAAAGTAGATAATTGGATGGTGAGAAAAAGAAAAAAAAATAGAGCTCAATTTTGTGCCACCCTAATAAAATAATGTGCATACCTTATATAGATATATATGTAGACATTGAATTCTAAGTGGGATGAACATTTTCGTATTTTTCAGTGGCTGTCATTTCGAAATATAGGGAACACGGAATAGAAGTTCTTTCGAAGCAAATTGGACAAGCTGTTGGAGCGGTGGAAGCCTGATTAATTCAGCAAAAGACTGGGACAAGTTTCGAGCGTCGCGTAAAAAAACGAACAGAACGTCCAATATAACGTTTCCTAGAAACGTCTGGTCATAAAAACGTTGAGCTCTGTTTACTTTATTCACGAAGTTTCTTAAGTTTTTGTTTGAAAAATATATTAGTTTATTTCGGGATGATAAGTGGAATATAATACAGTGATATATCTTAGTTTATTTCGAGTTTTTGTTCTATTACAAATACAAGAGAAATGATGTTTGTTTTCCATATAGATATATGTGAAAAATATATGTGATAAATTTTATATTAAGATTAAAAAATAAACGACCAGCGTTATTTATAAAGTGGTACCTTTTTCTCTTTTGTGTATGCGTTGTATTTTTTATTTCAGGAAAAAATCGGTCATCCTGAGCCGTGAAAAATCATATGATTTTTCATTTTGATCAAGCCGTGAAAAATTAAGCCCTTATCAGGCCTTAATTTTTTACGCTGATCAGGCCTTGATCTTTTACACTGACCAGGCCTTGATTTTTTACCCTGATCAGGCCTTGATAGTTTACCCTGATCAGGCCTTGATTTTTTACCCTGATCAGACGGAAATCAGGGATTGTGTTTCAAAAATGATCAGGGCTTGATAAAAAATTCTGATCAAGGCTGGAAAAAGAAGTCAGGATGCCTGATCAGGTGCTTATTGTAGCTGGAGCAAGATTTCTACTCGGGAAAATATACTTTCTTCGATGTTTCGCTGCACTTTGTCTATCGATGTCTCTGGCTTGCTCGCTGGTTCCTCTAATCTCACCTTCTCTCTCGTTGTGTTCAGAATTAAACTTAAGGGAGCTTTCTACTTTGTTGGGGCAAAGCATGGTTTTTTAAGGGGTTTCTCACTCTAGACGCTAAAAAGGCTATTTCCATGAATTTTTTTGATAGGTTTATATCATTAGATATCGATATAAAAGTTGTTACACTTCATACGAAAGTGTTCATACTTCATAGTTCATAGTTCATACTTCAGACGAAAATGGTAGTTAAAAAGATGTCCTAAAAAAATTGTAGGTCTGTTGATGAAATCTCGGAGATGGATCATCCGAAACAAAAAATCAAACGTTTTTAGATTCAGTATATTAATGGCTATAGCCCACATCATACGAATCTTGATACATGCAGAAATAACAAAATGGCGGCCATTTTTCGAAAAAAACAAAAAACCCGTCTTTCACCGTTTTTGGCAAAAAAGTAAATTTCAAAAAATCCTTGATATGCACTATAGCTTTAGTTGTAAAGAATATGTGGTTAACATTTCATAAGGTTCGGTTCAGTAGTTTCAAAGATTTTATCAACAAGCCGTCGAAAAACGTTGTTTCGAGAAAAGCGCGTTAAAAATTTTTTTGGGTTACATAAATACATCAAATTTTTGAAAAATGTTTTTCGAAAGTGTATTTATTAAGTGTAACAACTTTTATATCAATATCTATAATACAAACCTATGAAAAAAATCATGAAAGTAGCCTTCTTTAGCGTTTAAAGTGAGAAGACCCCTTAATTTTGTTGTATCGGGAGATTTTTGAAGAAGAAGAAGGTGCACTTTATAGTCCTGGCATAGCAGATTAGGTGTAAGTACGAAACTTTTCATTTTATTCGCACATAAACTTCAGTTTAACGTTTTCCAAGATTGCGGAAGTGCTCCTACACGCCTTAGATGAGCAATCGTCATGAAATTTAGCAACGACGTGTACAACAAACGTCTTTGTTAGTTGAACTAGAATTATTCAAAAATATTCAAACGTTTTTATTTTACGAACAAAAAACTGCAAAAATGTTTGCCAAAAAACTAAATTTCCCCTTCGATTGCTCACAATTTTTTTAATTTTCAATTTTTCTCATTGATTCTAGTTCGACTTATGCATTTTTTAATATAATTTTTTTTGTTCACTTGAAGATATGACTATTAATATTTTTGAATATTTTCGTCCTCTTAGTTGTCCTTCCACCCAAAAAAATCGCGCAGAATCACTCACTTTAGACGTTCATAGTGGTGTAACCCCTTAATATCTGTTCGTTTGTTCATATTGTCATCTGTACATTTATATTTGCTCGAGAGTCCAATGGGGCATGATGAGCGTTATAAAGCAATCAATCAACCAATCTCCCTCTTACGCTCTCTCTCTTTCTCTCGCACACTCTTCCTATTGCTAGACTTTCTCTCTTCCTCTCCCTTTTTCCCTTCGCCATCCCAAGAATGTTCGAATAGCGGATTGCGTCGACGCCCGGCGTGTTTGACACATCAGGAACACATGCGCGTCGACGGGGTTGCAAAGGACCCGAGAGAACAACCCCCGTTCGCAGCTGTTCCTGTTGCTTCCCTCGCCGAAACGTGGCTCGCTGTGACGTAACAAAGCGCGCGCTTTGTCAGGGTAGCAGGACGAACGAGGGACTCGAAAATACCCCTATAACGACGGGTTCGTGTATTTTTTTCCTTACTGTTATAATTTATGTACGGAAATAGTAGCAACAGTGAGGAAATAATATAAAACACGTGAAAACAGTATTATCAATGAAATAATAATAGTAATAAAAAAAAACGTAAACCGAAAAATACTAGAAATAGTTGTGATTATATATTTTTTTTATTACTTTAACGAAGCCATAGTAGTCGATACATTTTATTGAGAACCTAAGAGAGAGAGAGAGAGTGAGAGAGAGAGGGGGAGAGAGAGAGAGAGAGAGAGAGAGAGAGAGAGAGAGAGAGAGAGAGAGAGAGATTTAATTTCATATATTGTGCCTCCAATAAAAATGAAACCATCATTTTCATAGTTATCAGAACTAGTCGCAATTACATAACAGTTAAAGAAGAACAAATAACGCAGTAAAGTTATAAACGTAATAACAATAATAAAAATTAAAAACGTTCATAATAGAGAAAATAAGTAATAACAAAAATTATAACTAAATATAATGGGTAATACATAAATAAAAATTCCGAGGATAATGAATAAAAGTATAGAGGGCAACAGCTAAAAAAAATATTAACGCTAATAACTAAATAAAAGATATGAAGAGTAACAACTAAATACAAATATAGAGAGTGAGAAATTTAAAGAAATATAAACGATATCAACTAAATAAAAATATAGAGGTTAATATTTAAGGGGGGAGATATCTTTAGGCCAGGAAAAAATGGCTGATTTTCATGATTTTTTTTAAAGGAAAGGCTTCTTGGCCATTTATAAGACTTAGGGTATGTTTCATTACTACTGTTGGCTGTTACATAGTATTAAAAAAAAAATTATCTTGAAACTGGCGGCGGTATGGCGCGGTCTTCTAAATGCATTTTCAAAACTGGCGTGACGTATAATTAAAAAACTAATCTACCGATTTTGATGAAATTTGGAATGAATCTTTTTAACCTTATTGTCTAAAACATGACCCTAAATGTTTTTGAAAAAAGGTATTTTTTATTGCGAAATGTGGCCATTTTTTACCGAAAGTTCAATCTTTTTGTTTCGAAGCGGACTATTTAATCGATTTTCAGCATTTCTCATTTTTTCTTGGTTCATATTCTGGGTATGAGTGTTAATGAAAGAAAAATCTATGTTGGTTTTTTGTCAGACTAATCCCGCCGACGCTACGTGTCACGCCGTTTGAGAACATCCGTCGCAACACGTTAAGAAGACCGAGCCATGCTTCCGCCATTCTAAAGATGAATAATTTTTTAAAATATCACGTAACGGACAAAAGTAGTTATAAAACATACCCTAAGACTCAAAAATCGTGAACAAATGTTTCATTAAAAAGAAAATCACGAAAATCAGCAAATTTTCCTTCGCCTAAAGGTATCTCCCTCCTTAAATAAAAAGATAACTGGTAACACCTAAATAAAAATATTAAGGGTACTAACTAAATAAAAGTGTAATAATTACGATTGAATAGAAATTATGAGAGAGGCCGAGAGAGAGAGAGGGAGAGAGAGAACGAGAAACATCTACCAAAATTAAGGGTGTCTCAAAATGACCTGACATTTTAAATTACGCGCCATTTTTTTGGTGGCGAATATAGAGTGTTTGTCTTTGACAACTGGCATCAAGAAGTATGAAGGTTTAGTCATGGACAATAACACGATCGAGCAATGCATAGAAAATGTTATTTGCTGCATTGGTACTGCATACACTCAGAAAAATTATTTAATAAATTTCCTTATTCGTATGTCGGCCTACTACGATTTTATTAAAAGCTAAGAAAATGTTTTATTTGAGTTTATGTTTAAGATTTACTAATTTTTCTTAACATCTAATAGGATATATGTCAGATAAAATAGATGTTTTATATCCGACAAATGGAGCTTTTTTTCACATCTAATAGGATTCTTCATAATCCCCATCTGGTTTTTTTTCGAGGAATTGGGTCATTTCGTCCGTCATTATTTTCTCACTTGAACGTTTTTTTCTCACTTTATATTCTTACTTACACTTAAATCATTCCTCGATTTCGAGTTTCTCACTTCCGAAACGCGACACTGACACTTGTTCCAAAAGCATTGGCATAGGAAGATGCTACATGGTAAGCGTATGCGTGAGCTACATCTGACGAGCGGCCTGCTGTCGGGCCCGTCGCGTTGAAGGGCAAAGTGCACATGCGCGCATTAGTATCATAATCGCTAAATAAGAGGTTTTCGTGATTGGAAATTAGTATTTAGTTGATTTGAGGAAATATTCATTCAAATTTTCTATTTTAAATATGGCTTTTAATTGATGTGAAAAATCGGCACGTAAAAAAACATATTTAGTGACGCCGAATAAATGCTGTAGTTACAATCGCATAAAAACTGTCTCCATACGAGTAAACATTTATTAATTTCTAATAAATTATGTTCTAATGTGCCAATTTATTAGAACATGATAAATCTTTTTTCTGACAAGGAACATCCCTCAGGTGACACCCTTCGATTTGGTTGAAATTTGGATATGTTATAAAGCACCGAAAAGTAAGCGATACGTATTTTTTTTATCGGCTAAAAAACTTTTTTAAGGGGTGAAACCACCCCCCGAAAAAAGGCATCTCTAGGGATAATATAGCAGTTTCACACACAAAGAGTCCACCGATTTTAACGAAACAAAAACGAAAATTGGTCTAATCCGAAGCAGTAAAAAATCCACTATAGTGACATTGCAAAAAAATAATTACGGGGTGAACCACCCCTAGAGATGCCTTTTTTTCGAGGGGTGATTTCACCCCTTAAAACCGTTTTTCCGCCGATAAAAAAATACGTATAGCTTACTTTTCGGTGCTTTATAACATATCCAAATTTCAACAAAATCGAGCGGTGTCACCTGAGGGATGTTCCTTGTGAGTGTAGTTATTGCACACGAACTTTCATGGTCGTGTCATCTCGCGCCGCGGCGATGCCAATTGGCCACCAAGATCGTACGATTGGACGCCAGTGGACTTTTTTCTTTGGGCTTTGCTGAAGGAAAAGTGTATGCCAATGATCCACAGACCATTCCGGAGCTCAAGGAAGCAATTGGACGCACCATTAATGAAATTAGTCCGCAATTATGCCAAAATGTTATTGAAAACTTTGTCAAAGCCGTGAACGTTTCCAAACAGGGACGAGGCTGCCAATTATCGGATATTGTGTTCCACACATAACCTCCAAGTTTGTACCTTACATTAAAATAAAATTATTCTCACTTTTCAAATAAATAATACGTTTAATAAATTAATTAAAATGTCAGGTCATTTCGAGACACCCTATACTCTCGAAATCCCTACAAAACCGCGCCGACAAACAGCCATTCCGATTCTCCCAAATACCGACCTACCCCACGCGCTTAACCTTAGCGACGTCACGCGTCCTGAAATTGCCACCCGGCAATCATACAGCGAAAGAGTGTCGACAGCTAACCCGTTCTATCCACATAATTACAACAGCGATACCACCCCGCGAGGACCATCGGTTCTCCAGACTTCGTCGAGCCCTTCGGCGCGTTCAGCGGGCGTGCGCTTACGCGAAAAAGCTTCGAGACTTCTTCCACCTTCGATTAACAGGAAATCATGGATATTCGTCTCAACGCGACGGGCGTGCACGGCAAAATGGCCTTTTTTTCGTGACGTAAAAAATAAATAGCAAGCTTCGAACTCGTCGAACACGCCAAACGCGACCGTCCCATCGAACCCTGTTATCAAGCGGACCGAAATATTCCTGTATACGCGAATTGTGCGAATGTCTAACGTCACGCGAGGCGCGTGTTTTCTTATTTCCATATAGATATATGTATATGTGTCAGGAAGTGTGCGCGCCTCGTTCTTTCGTCGATAAGGTACGACGACGTTCTTCTCGTCTTACCTATTGACGTTATCAGAGCACGCGCGGCTTTCAGTCTCGCAATGCCTCCGAATAACAGGAACACAGAACGAATTTATTGGCCTCGCGATTGAACACATGAATATATATAAATATATATGGGGAAAGTTGACTTCGAGGACTTTTGACTTGGAGGACTGTACTCCGAACAGCCGGATGTGCCGATAGCCAACATTATGTACATATAAACGGGTTCAAATGGTATTTTTTTTAAGGTATTAGGCCACAGTAACGGGTATAAAATCATGCGCGAATTTAACAATTTTTTTTTCGTATGAACAAGTGATTCACTCGTAAAATTAATTACACATCTATTTAGTATGAATATCAAGCTGTTAGAAAATATATATATATTTTTTTTCCATGCACAAAATGGCCGACTACTATTATTTTCTTTTGTTATCTTTTTTTAGGCGCTCCGCGGCGTGACATTTAGCATCCACAATTTTTTACCTAGAACAAAAAACAAAAATTCTCGTCAATCTACATTAGAATACCTAGAGAAGTACGTACGGAATTTAGAAAATACTGTTTTATTCAAAAGTTGTAGGTATTCGAACTTAAGAAATGAATTTTCAGTGAAAAATTTCGTTACAACTGCTCATGAACTGCTCATAAAATGAAAAGTTTTCGATTAATCAGAAATTCCGTACGTACTTCTCTGCGAAATGCAATTAGGAACATAAATTTTAAATTTGAAGTAAATCGAGTGAAAATTGGTGAAGTTATTTGTCACGCCAATTGGAAAAAAGCTGTTTCGAGAAGTTTCGAGTAGTCGGCCATTTTGTACATCGAAAAAAATATATATATTTTCTAATATCTTGATATTCATAATAAATAGATGTGTAATTAATTTTATGAGTGAATCACTTTTTCATACGAAAAAAGTTGTTAAATTTGCACATGATTTTATACCCGTTACTGTGGCCCAAGGCCTTAAGGAAAATTTATGAAAAAACGATCTTATGCAGAATTTTCATGCAAACCAACTCGAACGTCTGACTTTGATAGACTGCGGTGTAAAAAAAAATGTACTACGCATATCGTGCCAATTACTTTAAAAAGTTGCTTAGCAATGGTCGATTCATCTCATTTGTAGAAATGGCATGCGAAAAACTAGATTATTTTTTGCAAAAAACAACATAAAGCCTAAAATCTCGAAAACCGTGGGACTTTGACTAAACTGAAATTTACTAAACTGAACTAACTGAACTGAACTATATTTTTACTAAACTGAAATAATTTATTTCGTCGGGCAGATCGTAAAACACGTCTATAACACCCTGGGGATTTTTGAACCCTCTGAATACGAGTTCATTAATTTCGCTCAAAACTCGCAATTTCTGTTGAAAATCGAGGAATGTGTATGGAACCACGCTTTTCGCGTTAAGCCGGTTTAATATTGAGCTTTCAATGAAAACTCTATGATATTTGCAATCGGCGGAAAATTTCCCATTGGATAGACACTTAAAATGACGTAAAAGTCGACATTTTTGTTTCGACACTTTTGGCCACTCTTTCAAATCGATGAAATCGTGAAATTTCAAACAGCCGTAGCAGCGGTTCTATTTGGTTCACGGAGACTCATTGGGGGGGGGGGGGGGGGGGGGTTAAAATGATTTTGACACACTTAGAGAATGGTTTATCCCGATATGTCCATTAGTTTTCCCGGAAAGTTCATTTGAAAAATGGCCGAAAAAGGGGTAAAGGACCCAACTTCGAAATTCTGCCAAAAATCGAAAAATAGTTCAAACTCGATATATCGAACGGTATATTGAAGAGAAAATGATAATGAAGAGAATGAGCACAAAATGGAGTTCCAAATCGAAAACAAAAATAAATGAGCGGTGATTGAGTGAAGAAGCATGATTACTTTTTTATTACTTTTTACATTTTAAAATATTTAGAATCTGCATATCTTTTCACTGAGATCCAAAAAAACATAGATTCTAAATATTTTCGTTTATAAGTCCCTATCGATGTATTTGTACCCCCTGAATACGAATTCATCATTAATTTCCCCCAAACTCTAAATTTCTATTAAATATCGTCGAATGTGCATAAAAACAGTTTTTAGAGTTTAGCCAGCGTAATTTGCAGCTGTCGACAAAAACTCCACAATATTCATAATCAGCGGAAAATTCCTCATCGATTAGACCCTCGAAATGGTGTAAAAGTCGAAGAAAAAAAAATTCGAATCTCTAGCCACATTTTCAAAATCGCCAAGCTCTTGAAATGTCAAACAGCCTAGCGGCCTTATTTAAGGTAGTTCGAGCGCGGAATCTTGATTTCTACAGATTTTGCGAGCGAGATTCAAATTATAACCAGACATTGTTTATATCATGATGCATGTTTGAGCGAAATTTCAGAACAGTCGACTATTTTGATTGGGAGATGATGGGTTTTAGAATCGCAACTTTTAACACGGCAGGGTCTGCATTGGAATTTAGACAGAATAATTTTCAGTAAATATTTGCGGCAACACCGCAGAACAGTATTGTTCAATATTTCGAGAAAAATATAATTATCGTGTTCTTAAAGTTAAAAATTTTGTCATAAAAAAATATTTGCATTGTAAATATTAATTTTTTATATGGTTTATGTTATCTTCATTAACAAATAAAAGTGTTGGTTCATTCATAACTAATTAAAAACTTTGTTCGATTAAAAATTACTACCAAATAAAAATTTGTGTTGCAGTATTACTGTAAAAATGCTATATGTCTTCTTACTATAGGGGACAAATATTTTTTACGAAAAATTATTCTGTCGAAATTTCAATGCAGACCCTGCAGTGTTAAAAGTTGCAATTTTTCAACCCATTATCTCCCAATCTAAATAGTCGACTGTTCTGAAATCTCACTCAAACATGCATAATGATGGCCATAGTAACGGATATAAAATCATGTGCGAATTTAACAATTTTTTTCGTTTGAAAAAGTGATTCAATCATAAAATTAATTACACACCTATTTAGTCTGAATATGAAGCTGTTAAAAAATATATATGTATTTTTTTTCGATGTACAAAAAGGCCGACTACTCGAAACTTCTCGAAACAGCTTTTTTCCAATTGGCGTGACAGATAACTTCAACAAATTTCACTCGATTTACTTCAAATTTAAAAGTTATGTTCCTAATTGCATTTCGCAGAGAAGTACGTACGGAATTTCTGATTAATCGAAAACTTTTCATTTTATGAGCAGTTTATGAGCAGTTATGACGAAATTTTTCACTGAAAATTCATTTCTTAAGTTCAAATACCTACAACTTTTGAATAAAACAATGTTTTTTAAATTCCGTACGTACTTCTCTAGGTATAATATTCTAATGTACATTGACGAGAATTTTTGTTTTTTGTTCTAGGTAAAAAAGTATGGATGTAAATGTCACGCCGCGGAGCGCCTAAAAAAAGATAAAAGAAAATATTAGTAGTCGGCCATTTTGTTCATCGAAAAAAAAAATATATATATATTTTTTTTAATAGCTTGATATTCATACTAAATAGATGTGTAATTAATTTTATGAGTGAATCACGTTTTCATACGAAAAAAATTGTTAAATTCGCACATGATTTTATACCCGTTACTGTGGCCTAAGGCCGTAAGTCACGGAGCCTCATTGGAGGGTTTCCGAAAAGGATTTTGGTAGACTTAGCGATGCCGCTTGGTTTTCCATTTCCATTATGCTCACATTTGACCCCATTCGCTCCACCCTCGCCAACACATGGTAAAAATCAACGCGCGCTCTTCGCGTTCCCAATCGTGCACGAATGCAACGCCCCATTGGCTCGGCAGCGTTGCAACAAACGTCAGGCGCAGCTGGTCTGTTCGATCTATCGCGCTCGTCGTCGTTGCAATAGCTTTTTGTCAGTTCCTAGTCTCCTGGTTTCTATCCGGTCGGCAGTGTCGACACTTCGCGATCTTCTACGCGAGAGCGCGCGTACGTGTCTCTCCCTCACGGTGATGGTATACGCGCGTAACCCGAGTGCAAAAACTTACCTGGTGGAAATCTCTCGCCTACCACCGTCTCTATCCATCGCTGTGCTTCGGCCTCCTGGTCAGCCTCGCGCTTTCCAGCAACCTGAAAATACGTTCGGTTACTGAATTTATTGATATTACGAGCTATTTTCATTTAGCGATGTTCAAATTTTTTTTCGCCGCTAAATCGGTCATGAAAAATGAATATGGCAATTCATATTTTTATATTAAACTCGTTGAGGCAAATAAATCCAGAAATTATTGGGAGGTGACTATAAATTGCGAAATTTGCGATCGTTTTTTTTTGTCCGTTATCAACTATAAATAATAATTGTCACAGGGTGATTTTTTTTACTATAAATAATGAAGTTCGCGAATTAGGAGTGGATTGTGTTTGGAAAGCTGAAAAATTATATTAACTATCTTTTTGAATAACAAACAAGAGAGTGATGTTTCATTACTATTTGAACCTCGACCTTAAATTTAATTGAATTTATCGCTAATTGTTAACATATTAATTATGGTATAAATAATGGTTAAATGTCTTTCTCTTAAAACTGACTCTAAATTTTACCTCAACTTTAATTTCGTGAATGTATCACTCGTTCTCACATATAATTTATTTTATAAATGGATTCTAATGTATTTCCCCTAAATATGGGGCCAAAATGTAAAACTACTTTCTTAAATTGAATTGCGTGAATTTATCGCTCACTCCCAACTTGGTTTACTACAAAAGAATTAATAATGGTTAAATGTCTTTCTCTTAAAACTGACTCTAAATTTTACCTCAACTTTAATTTCGTGAATGTATCACTCGTTCTCACATATAATTTATTTTATAAATGGATTCTAATGTATTTCCCCTAAATATGGGGCCAAAATGTAAAACTACTTTCTTAAATTGAATTGCGTGAATTTATCGCTCACTCCCAACTTGGTTTACTACAAAAGAATTTTTAAATACTTTCTCCCTAAAATTGGTTCCAAATTAGTTAGTTACTCCCTTAAGTGAAACTGCGTAAATGTATCGCTCATTCTCTACATATTTATTCATTTTATGAATCATTATTTTTAATGTCTTTCCCCTAAAATTGTCGCCAAAGTAGAAAATGACTTCCTCAATTTTAATTAAGTGAATGTATCGCTGGTTCTCAACATATTATTTATTTTTTGAATAATTTTTCATGTATTCCCCCTAAAATTGACGCCAAAATAGATCATTACTTTCTTAATTTGAGTTGCGTGAATTTGTCGTTCACTCCCAGCGTTATTTACTTCAACAATTTTCAAATTCTTTCCTCTAAAATTGACTTTAAATTAGTTAATTACGCCTTTAATTTTAATTGCGGAATGTATCATTCTCATGCTCATTCTCAACATATCATTGACTTTATGAATAATTATTATTAATGTATGTCGCCTAAAATCATCTCTAAAGTAAAAAAGACTTTCTCAATTATTGCTCAGCCCAACATTATTTACTTCATTAACAATTTCCAATTTTTTTTCCTCTAAAGATAACCTAAGTTACTTTTCTGAAACTCATTTATTACGGAACTATGTCCAAATACGAAAGTAATTAAATTCGTCTAAAGTTGACGTTTTCTAAATCTCGTGGTACCGTCTCGAGTTATCTTCAAGACAATTGATGCCTCAAGAGTAATTTAAATTGCTAGATAAATTGTGCTTCATTGTTCTGATCAGTTTCCGCAGAAACTTTCAAAAATTGCCGTAGCCGATGGTATTTCACATCGTCTTGGCGGGGTATTGGTAAAAGTTTTCAACTAGCAATAATCGCACCTCGGTAGAACCTCATTGGTTACGATATCGCCACTGCGCAAAGCTAACGAGTAACGATGTTGGTCGGGCTTATAAGGACTCCGCGAGGGTTCTCCGCTAGTGAGAAGCGGAGCGCCGAGGCGCGGCGCCGCGGCGGCTGGGGAAACTAACGACGGGCGAGCCACTACGTGCTCGGCATGTAGCGCGCCGCTCACTTCCGCGTCTATCATCCGAGCAATCGACCCTAATGACCAAGCCCATGCATACATACGTGCGCCGGAGACTGCAATGTCGAAGGCTGCGCCCTTACACAAAAAACGCAACAGACGAAAAATAGAAAACAAAAAAAAAAACAAGCAACGAAGCACCAAAATTTAGATAATTCTCAATAAAAGCAAGAAAAAAATCTCCATTAATTGATGTCTTCGATGTAACGCATTCGTACAATAGTTCCAGAATGGCAATATAGTGAACGAGTAAATAATTTTCTCCATAGGGAACGTCGGATTTTAGCCTGGAGCTCATAGCCTTCAACTAGGGACATAAATTTGCTTGATTTACGACTGAGATTCAGTCTAGTCATTTACTTTTAGCTTACCATGATATTCGATATATTTAGGATATTTATTCGATATATCTACGCATTATGTATGAACAAATGTAGAGGATATTCTTATCGTAAATAAGAAACGTTATGTGGGTTCGAACACACGCGAGTACAGCGTGGCAGTTTTTAAAATAATTTTCTCATTAATCGTGATTATTTCAATTAATTAATTATAAGATATGTAAAATATTTTGTGGATTTCTTTAATAAGCTGTTGAACTGACTGCAAAACTTTGAATTGATAAAAGCAGACAAATGCCGTATAGCACAAATATACATACATACATACAAATATATATATATATATACATCGAATAAAGTGTCGTGCAAAAATATTCTTTCTGTCGGAGATTTATTTTCGAAAAGCGAGCCCCACAAAATCTTTTATATATATAGTGAGCTTTTCTGAAATAAATCTTCGAAAAAAAGAATATTTTAGCAGCTTACTTTATTTGCTAGCCCATTTCGAATAAAAGTACTATACGTCAATAAAAATTCTCCAGAAGCACACAAAAAAGCGAGATGTGCAAATACTTCTTTATCCACTGTATATATAAAGTAGAATAACCCAAATAGATCGACTCAAGCCTCTGTACAGATATATATAGGTTAGTATCCTTGAACTTATATATAACCACTTGTATACAGATACGTGTATAAAATAAATATACCAACGATCGACGCTGATCATTGACTCTACCAACTATTGCGATGGAATATGCAGGACCCGGTATAGAACATTTTCGAAAAAGCAGATGAAGACTTACCAAGATTTCGGAACTATAGTTTGAGTAAAAACATGGTGCGAATAAAATCGAATAAGGTTTTCAAAAGCTTCCACCTAGTTGGAAATTTTGAAAATATCGATTTTTGCTTTCCGACGGATTCTCGAAATATACGTTTCAAAAATATTCTGGAAAAATTTTAAGGCGATCCGGTCATAATTGAGGGAGTTATGGGGCTTTACAGTAGGTAGGTTTCCCGAACCGGCGAACATCAAACACATTTTTCTTAAAATGACTTTTTGAAAATCGGTGACCACGATATCTAAAAAATCACTGCACCGATCAACTTCAAGTTCTATGAGCGTTTTTTACAAATAAAAAATCAGTGCCTAAACGGAGGATTTTTTTTCGATACATAGTTTTTTTTTATCAACGAAAATAGAGTGTTTTTTTTTCACCGGTAATCGATAGGCTTACTTTGAACTGGAGCCATTGTTTCGAAAACCAATATTTCATTAAATCCTTCATTCGAGTACTAGATCATTTTATGCAATAACTGAATGCGTTTGATTTTTTATTTCGAATGATTTGTTTCCGAGCAGCAGTGGTCACCGCGAAGGACATTTTTCAAGCAGCCGTCTGCATAAACCATTGTATCAACCACATTTTGAAATATTTTTCAATACGAAAATTGGAAAAGATGCTTAAAAGCATACTCTGTAATTTAAAAAAAATTCTTTAAATTTTTTTCCCGGAAAAAAATCACGAAAATTCGTATTTATTAAGGGGCAAGGTGTTGATTAATTAGAATTTAATTGATAATTCTATTAATCAACTTAATGAAACTTAATTAGCTTGATAATTAAGGATTCAATTAACAACAATATTGATTTACTTAATTTAACTTAATGAGCTTAATAATTATAATTTAATAAACAATGCTATTAATTAATACTCAAAGTTAATAGAAACCCGTTGAATAGAATTGTAGACGATTTTTCCAAACTACCTCGCGAAAACGAACATATTTTTACGTAGGCGTGGGTTTGGCTTTCCGATGGAAAAGTTGGTGACAATCCCTCCCGCTCCATTGGTCCCTTTTCCACCCTCGATTTCACAGAGACGACAAAACGAGGATCGAACATTACGAAATCGAAAAAAAAGGTGAAAATGAGAATTCGTACGTTCTAAATTCGCAAATTTTTGGCGACCCTATGTGGTGAGCGCGTGCGTTGAAAAGTGCAGGCGATAAACTCGCCGCTCGTCCCGACAGCCCCGCGAGTGTGTCGATTGATGAGATCTAAACGCGGCGATGGCCTCAGAGAGCAACGTCAATGTGGCCGGTTTCCAGAAAATTACGAGACGGGTAAACTCGCAATAAAGCTTTTGAAAGACCCGACGACGAGCGTCCCTTTTCGACAAACACTCGCCTGTTCGTTCCCATATCCGTTTTTCCATTCGAAAAACACGGCTGCCGAGGCGCCCCATTTTTCGCCCCATCCGTCTATCCCGACGGGTTGTTCACCTCTTATCTTGCCGAGGATGAGGTTTTATTTTTTGCGTCGGCACGATCGAGTTTATAAATAACGAACAGCTGGCGGTCGGAGGATTTTGAATATAAATTTTGAGGAATATATATCCGTCATTAGTATTCTAGATAGTGGGTGGATCGACGAGGCGAGTTAGTCCCGAGGTCCTTGGAGAGAAGGTATTTATCGTATCCTGGAGCAAAAACAATCATAGGCACTTTTTTTCCTTTGGACAAACGTCGTTTTCCCTTTTTTTTCATTTTGTAGCCTGAACCTTTATTATTAGTTATTTTTTCATCCGCGTTGTTCGAACCCATCGATTCCTTTTTTATTCGTGTTTTATAATAGATTAAATTTGTTTAATTTACAAAATAAACTAAATTTATTTGATTTATTACAGGATTAAAGGAGATAAAATTTAATTTAAAAAGAAAATAAAATCTAATTATATAAAAAAATATATAAAAATTTAATTTATTTCACTTATCCAATGAGTTAATTTTGTGAAGTAATTTTTTGTTGCATTGCATTTCTTTGAGGATGCATTTGAAAATGATTTTCTTAAATGTCCACAGTACTCGTCACTCCTTATCTACATCGTTTTCGTCTTGATTCGTGCGCTAGTGCCAATTGCAGCAGTGCAAGCACCTGCAGAAACCGTAAAGGAAAATATGAGTTACGATAAAAATTATGCCATGATTATGTCCCAAAATGATAATTTGTCCTAAATCCCTTTTTTCACATTCAATAAAATGCTGAAAGTCTTTTTCAGCGTACTGTTCCCAAATTCTCAAGAATATACAAAATATACACCTATTTCTAATCTACAGAAGACTTCTTAGCTTTTTTTCTTGAAAAACTAATTAAAATACGCGACTCTCTAAAGTAAGGAAAACAAAATCCGAGACTTTGCTCTCGAAGGCTGAGCTTTTAAAAAATGTATTAAAAAACATTATTATTTATATAATATCGGAATATTAACAAATACAATAAGAATATATATATAAAATAGGAAATATTATAAAATTTCATACGGGGATGTGAAGTGAAGGAAGGACCCTGTACAATTGGAAGCTACAATAAAAAAAAATGATAAATAAATAATAAAATTTCACAAGAAAAGGAAATTTAATTCCTGCAAATGAAATAAAATATGGAAGTCCATACAAATTTCAAAAAACGTCTCCCACGGATTGAGAACATTGTGAATTAAAAAAAACAGTACTGTTTTTGTCCTATCAATTGCTGTATCAAATCCACCACAAATTACATCGTAACATTTTTAGGCCTCCAACAGCCGGAAGCTTTTTTATCTGAAAGCTCTCCAGACTCAAATTAATTCTCGAATTATGTATACATGTATAGGCACCCGATTCAAGGGCTTCAGGCATCAAGATCCACATATATTAATTCAATTAAAGCGGAGTTCATCGATATGTAAAAAAGTGACCAAAAAGAAAACATCTCGTTATTTTCGTGGTCTTATTCGACGCTCTCGATGTTCGTTTCGAAATAAAACCGCACAATAATAACGAAAACAACGACAACGATTTAGCTGGTAGGTCGATATTGTGGTTCGCGAGCGTCGAATCTCCAAGCGTGTAACGTTCGAGGATCGCTGTGGAAAAGCTCGCGTTATTGCGGGGGTGTGGGAATACCCAATGGGCCAAGTGCCAGAAAAGCTTCTGTACAGAGTTGGTGGCTCGAAAGATATCCGCGTGTAGGTTGTAAAAGCGGAGGGGATAACGCAATATAGCGTCGGGACGCTCAGTTTTCAACTTAGTTTCTACTCTGCGCGAGCAACACACGTCTCACGTTGGGAAAAAAAACGTCACTTCTCGTGTATAGACGAGTATACATCTGTACGCGACCATCAGTGAGCAGCGATCGACCGTAACTTTCGGCATCGAAAAATCAGCGGGAAAGCGAAAAGAAAGACAGGAAAAACAGCGAAAGAAACATGGCGGTACGTTTTTGGCTAAAGCGATCGAAAAAGTGAAGGGTGCATTGGAAGCTCACGTTTTTTTTTTTTTCGAGCCACAAACGCGCAATAATCCTCCGATTCATACGGTTTCAATCCGATCCTGCTGCACATGAATCGAAATTGCCAATTCAATTATTCATTCCAACTCCATTATAATTGCAAAGCATATATTGCTGCGCTTCAGACTTTTATTTTCTGAGTTTCAACGTATACTCGTGTGGGATTTTTAGTATTAGGGCCATCATCCACTATGGCAGGAATGAGCAGAGCTAGGAAAAAGCAACCCAATCAACGGCTTAATTCTTGTCCATGGAAGCTGAGCAGGGCGATTGTTTGCGTGTTTTTTCCTAACTCTGCTCATCTCCGCTTTGGTGGATGATGGCCCTTACCTTTCCCAATTGAACCCTTAGTTATCACCCCCTAGCCGCACTTCGCTGGTCCAACATAACTTCCGGTGCGTCCGACTTGAGTTACACTATATCGCATTTGCCGAGGGCAAGGGGAAATTGTGGAAAACTCGTACCGGTATCGATGGCCCCCTATGTCCTTCTGATTATCTGGTGCACAGACTTTTAGTTCAAATATCTACACCAAGGTATTAGGAGTATTGGCCTTCCGCTGACAGGTTGGTGCCCCAGCACGGCTAAGCGGTCACCGCTCCGAGTATTGGGCATGCACAACACTGCTTATCGAAGTACGTCCCAAGCCGATCAGCGAACATCCACCAGTATCGCTCACTACATGCTATTTTCGATCTGAAGTATTCTCGAACAAGTTCCTGGTCTCTTTTCTCACGTTTCTCATTCACGAATAATACTGATTCTTCGTTATTTATTTCTTTAGTCTTGACGCATGGTCGACTCTGAATCCATTGGGGTCTCTAAATCACATTTTGCATTTTTGCATTTGCAGCCAGATTCGGCTGCATACAAATTATTGTATACCATATACAAAGCCAAATTTTTCCAGATTCGGCGACATACAAATTATTGTGTACGACATACGAAGCCACATTTTGCATTCACAGCCACATTCGGCTGAATACAAATGATTGTATGTCACATGCAAAGCCACATTTTGCATTGACAGCCACATTTGGCTGAATACAAATTATTGTATGACACATACAATGCCACATTTTGCATTCACAGCCAGATTCGGCTGAATACAAACTATTGTATGCCATATACAAAGCCATATTTTGCCTTTGCAGCCGGATTCACCTGCATACAAAGCCACATTTTGCATTTGCAGCCAGATTCAGCTGCATACAAAGCCACATTTTGCATTTGCAGCCAGATTCAGCTGCATACAAAGCCACATTTTGCATTCACAGCCAGATTTGGCTGAATACAAACGATTGTATGCCACATGCAAAGCCACATTTTGCATTCACAACTAGAATCGGCGGCATACAAATGATTGTATGCCACATACAAAGCCACATTTTGCATTCGCAACCAGATTCGGCTGAATACAAACTATTGTATGCCACATACAAAGCCACATTTTGCCTTTCCAGCCAGATTCAGCTGTATACAAAGCCACATTTTGCATTTGCAGCCAGATTCAGCTGTATACAAAGCCACATTTTGCATTTACAGCCAGATTCAGCTGCATACAAAGCCACATTTTGCATTCGCAGCCAGATTCACCTGCATACAAAGCCACATTTTGCATTTGCAGCCAGATTCAGCTGCATACAAAGCCACATTTTGCATTTGCAGCCAGATTCAGCTGCATAGAAAGCCACATTTTGCATTCACAGCCAGATTTGGCTGAATACAAACGATTGTATGCCACATGCAAAGCCACATTTTGCATTCGCAACCAGAATCGGCGACATACAAATGATTGTATGCCACATACAACGCCACATTTTGCATTCACAACCAGATTCGGCTGAATACAAACTATTGTATGCCACATACAAAGCCACATTTTGCCTTTCCAGTCAGATTCAGCTGTATACAAAGCCACATTTTGCATTTACAGCCAGATTCAGCTGCATACAAAGCCACATTTTGCACTCGCAGCCAGATTCGGCGGCATACAAATTATTCTATGCCACATACAGAGCCACATTTTGCATTTGCAGCCAGATTCGGCTGAATACAAATTATTGTATGCCGCATACAAAGCCACATTTTGCATTCGCAGCCAGATTCGGCTACATACAAATTATTGTGTGCCACATACGAAGTCACATTTTGCATTTGCAGCCAGATTCGGCGGAATACAAATTATTGTATGCTACATACAAAGCCACATTTTGCATCTGCAGTTAGATTCGGCTTCATACATATTCATTAATTAAAAAACGCTGGACGTTGCTTTTTTATTCGCTTTTTGGAGCATGTCCCTCTCGTCTCGGATTTCGTAAATTAAGCTTATACATTCGAAAGCACTTTGGAGTCTTTTAGAGCGAAGGCGCGAACTTTAAGGTCGTAGAAAATCTGCTCTTGCGAAACGATGAATCAATGGAACGGGTGCGGTGCCATTGAATCAATTAGGAAGTATTCATTCAACCTTCAAATGCTTTGAATTTATATATAAATGTATACACCTCTCTTTCTCTGCCTCTCTCTCTCTCTCTCTCTCTCTCTCTCTCTCTCTCTCCCTCTCTCTCTCTCTTTCTTGCTCTCTCTCTAAATGCTTGTTCCGATGTAGCTGTTGCCGGCAGAGAGATCGCGTCACGTCTGCTCCAACACATCCGGTATATTTATAACCCACCAAAGAAAACAAAATTACGCAAGATAAATCGAAGCGTTGTCAAAAATACGCACCCGCTACTTTGTCTAGCTTCGTTGAAAGAGCTCTTATACAAAATTGAACATACGGCGAGTAATCAAAATTACGCATTGCTTTGTCACCATGTCCAATTGGATTTTCGAATTGTCTGAGCTAAGTCTAATGGAACGTGAGCGATTTACACGTTCCTCGGCTACAATGTTCCCTTTTTTAAGCTTAGACACACCTGGAATTAAAATTTTTACAAAATTCACATGCGTTTGTACATTTTTTAAATCCGATGCTGACAAATGGCGAAAAAGAAATTGCGGATCAAGATGGAAAGTCTATCTGGTAGACTGCAGTGCATTGAAGAACCTTACAAAAATGACATTGAAGTTTGCATCGTTGGCATGCAACGAAAATTGTTTTTTTTTCTTCGTTTTTCCAAATTTGGCAAATTTCGGCTACGAAAATCAATCAAAATTTGCATAATGTCATTTTGGACAGTAAAGAAAATAAAAAAATCGTAATAATCTTCGATGCATTCCATTGATGCAAACTCCAACCCCGTAAAAACTATCGTAAACCTAAAAAATCGTAAATTTTCCAACAAAAAGTTTCTCGTGTCCGTGAATCGTGTGAACTCTTTCGGCTGTTGAGCGAGTTGCAAACTGATTCAAACCTTGACCACAATCGCCTACGTGTGAAAGTCAATCGCGCATATGCGAATAGTCCTCTGTATACCTTTACACATGTCACACTCACGCAAACGCATCACTGTCGCGCTTCCGACCCTGTGTCTAATTGCGCCAGCTTTGACAAATTTTCTACGGAGAGCCAAGAGAGCAATCCGCTGCGAGCCTGCGATGCACGAATTCTACGGACTCGGTTTGTCGAGCGTGAAATCTACCGAATCGTTTTATGCTTTCCGCGTTCGAAAT
Organism: Ophion slaviceki; assembly: GCA_944452715.1. Classification (NCBI taxonomy): domain Eukaryota; kingdom Metazoa; phylum Arthropoda; class Insecta; order Hymenoptera; family Ichneumonidae; genus Ophion; species Ophion slaviceki. The sequence continues at coordinate 12,578,283 of OX101786.1, read as the reverse complement.
TTATTGACCGGCACCTGCTTCCGGTAAAATTTAAAATGAACGTAGGTATACGTCCTCTCTTCAACCCACACACACATTTATGTATTTTGGAAAAGCCGATTTTTAATTTACTTTTCAATATAAATTTACATTAAAAAACGTTAAAAATACCGAAGTAATTTACAAAGGTGGAAGACTCGGAAAGAACGAACGCAAAAAATAAGGTGCCTTCGAAAAAAAATTGTAAAAAAATAACTCAAGTACTTCGGTCTTTCGAAAAACCGCGGCGACGACGTTACTTACGCACGCAAAGATACCGAGATAATTTATAAACGGAGAGGTAGAGATCACTTGCAAATATAAAGTTCCGAATGGAGAGAGTATCTTCGTATAGAAGGCGGTTCACATTGTGTTATAAATACTTATTTATCGTCAGGTCGAAATGTGCCAGATCCTACTTTTGCGTCACGGTAGCCGATGTGCTAAAAACACCGGCGGTATAGGAAGCGTTCGAGTATTCGAATATCGTGATATACCGTATCGTGGTATGGTAGGATCGACGGGAATTGTTTTTGCACGGGAAACATCACATTGTATTTTTTGTTTTTCAGGTTTCATTTATGACTAATTATTGATTAAGCTGCAATTATGTTCAGTGATTGAGCTCATTTGTTCATTACACTCCAATTATGATTATTGATTAATCTTTTTTTTTAATTAGGCTCCAATAGTGTTGATTTATTAAGCCTATTTATTGATTAGACCACAATTATGTGGTCTGAGAATAAATAGGTCAATCAATAAACAAATCAATGGTCAATAAATCAACTAGGTCAATCGATAAACAAATGAATGATCAATAAATCAATATATATATGTTTGTTTAGTTGATTTGTTGTCGTACAGTAGGATCGACGGGAATATTTTTTGGAGGGGGAACATTATATTGAATTCTTTTTATTCAGGTTCAATTTATTACGTATTTATTTATTAAGTTTCTATTATGTTTGTTGATTAAGCTTATTTGTTGGTCCAGCTCCAATTAGGATTATTGATTAAGCTTATTTATTGATTAAACTACAATATGTCTTGATTGCACTTATTTGTTTATTAAGCTCCTGTTATGATTTTCCATGAAGCTCATTTATTGATTAGGCTCCAATTATGTTAATCGATTATGCCCCAATTATCTTTATTTTCAAGCATAGGTATTCATTGATTAGTCTTAAATTATGTTTGTCGATTAAGCTCGTTCATTAATTGGGCTCAAATTATGTTGATCGATTATGCTCCAATTATCTATATTTTCAAGCTTAGGTATTGATTGATTAAGCTCCAATTATTTTCGTCGATTGAACATATTTAACTGTCACCCCCCCCCCCCCCCGCTATGCTTATTTTTATTGAGCTTGATTACTTAATATTAATTATTGTTTTGGTTTATTTATAGATTGCGCTCCAATTATGTTTCTGCTTCCTACCTAAAATAAGGGATAGGAAAATTAAACGAGCGAAACATTTAAGGGGAGGTACCTGAGTGAACAGCGAGAAAAACAGGTAAACTTCGGGAATTTTTATCTCAAAAACTAATGTTTCGATTGGATCCGAGTTTTTTTTATTTGACAATATGTACATTGAGGTATGTTAAGGAACTTTTAAAAATAAATTCGTTGACTGGAAGCGATTCAAACGCGATTATCTCGAAACATAGTTTTCAAAGTCGGTGCCAGATGTGTCTCGAAAACGGCTTGTCCGATTTTGTCCAAATTTTGATATAATATTCTTCGATAGTCTTTCTCGTTCGCCACGTAGGATTTTTTGAAATTTTCATTTTTGACGGAATTGCGACCGTTTTAATTTAACATTAGTTTTTCGTTCGCAATTTCCGACGATTTTGGATTGCATACACATTGCATAAAAAAGCAATGGTTCAATCAAATGAAAAACCCCTACGTGGCGAACGAGAAAAACTATCGAAGAATGTTGTATCCAAATTTGGACAAAATCGGACAAGCCGTTTTCGAGATACGTCTGGCACCGACTTTGAAAACTATGTTTCGAGATAATCGCGTTTGAATCGCTTCCAGTCAACGAATTTATTTTTAAAAATTCCTAAACCTACCTCAATGTACATATTTTTCAATAAAAAAACCCGGATCCAATCGAAACATTAGTTTTTGAGATAAAAATTCCCGAAGTTTACCTGTTTTTCTCGCCGTTTACTCAGATACCTCCCCTTAAGGAAAAAGGGTTTTCAGCAGGGCCTATTTTTTTTAATTTCGAGAATGCAGACTGAAATATATATAGGTGTGTTTTCTTGGCTGAATAAATACCGAAAGTCGTTAAATTTAACGGTGACCAACACTCGCGCACCGCTCCAACTTTCTTCGCTTGTGTTATCGAAACAGCGAGGTTCGTATCAACGGCAGCCGCGCGAATTTGTCCAAGCTTGAGAATCTGACAGGCATTATTTATTTTCGACACGCCATTATTTTTCGAAATCCCGATTCTTGGTTCTATTTTCGTACGCACGGGCGGGCAGTTTTATGCGACGGGCATACGAGTCCTGTATCTAAAATTTCGCTGGACGACAGTGGATTACGGATACGAGGCGATATATCGAACCTACGGAGAAGTTGGACAGGCGTTGAAAGAAAATATTCACGCGGATTAACGATCTTTATTTCGAGCATTTTTTTCGGCATGCCTTTTTTTATCGAATTTCACGAATGGTTGAATGAAAGAGAATTTTTTATTGCTTCGTATCCAATCAAATGTATTCGGCCATTCGCCAACGACAGTGAGCGCACTGGCCAATACTCGGATCGGTCAACGCTATCGAATCACACGAAATATTAATTTGAACTTTTTTTTTTATACAGCCCCGTAACAAGGAACAGGAAGCCGAGGTGCTCGAGTGGATCGCGAATGTTCTCGGTGAAAAATTGCCGCCCGGTAATTACGAGGACGTTCTCAAGGACGGTGTGGTTCTTTGCCAGCTGATAAACAAACTTGCTCCGGGATCCGTCAAGAAGATCCAGACGAAGGGTACCAACTTCCAGTTGATGGAGAATGTGCAGAGGTATGACGTATACGGAATGCATATCAACCCGCGCAATTTTAGCTTTTTTTATATATGAAAAAATAAAGCTTGGGATAAAGAATAAAATAAGAATTTCACATTTTATTAAATTTATTATTTTTCCAGATTATTTTATTGTTTTTTACAAATATTACGTTAAAGAATCAAATAATATTAGTGTTATTAGGTTGGCAAGAATGTCTTTGCGTTTTATCACTAAAAATAAACTTAAAAAAGCAGTCTTGAAAATAATGATTAATTTTATTCTATGTATCTAACGATTAAATAAAAAAATTTATTTTATTTTTAGTGATAAAACGCAAAGACTTTCTTGCCAATCTAATATTTTAATCTCGTTGTCTTTTGTTCCTCTGATTGGTATATAGTAGTAGTTTTTTTTATTCCTGGTATACCCTTTTTAAGGGTGTTTATATGAATGCTTTTTGTTATAAATTAGATCGAGATTTATTTGCACAACTTTTAACAGTTTTTACGTAACAATGATTTTCTTGCACTTCGTACGGTCTAACCTTTCTCTCCTTTTCTTCATTTATTCCGCCATTCCACCTCTTTCTCCTCCTTGTTTATCTTTCTGCAGACTTCCTCTATTTCCCTAAAGTACTCACCTAAAGTACTATCCCTTTTTGTATTTTGCCGCCCAGAATGCCTTTTATTATATTATTTATTTCATTTTCATGGGTTTTCTTGTATTTATCCTAGTTGCGAGTTTGTCAAATTGCCTGATGTGATTCCATAGTTCCTTTGCTCGTTGCATTTTCAGTTGCGGTTATATTTTCCGGTCAATTTCTAACCCCCTGCTATTTTCCAATCATCGCTCCAGTTTATGCACTATTTCTTGGTTTAGTTTTCCCTTAACTTTCGTACACTCGCAAATATGTCTCAAATGTTGCCCACTTGCATATTCTACACTTGGCGTCTACATATTCGTTTTTTTCGTCTTTCCCGACTTTACCACATCTTATCCTCGCCCACGTTTCTTTTAATTCTCCACTAATCATCTCGTCCTCCCAATATTTTTCCACGTGCATACCTGTTTTCCTGTGTTTATATCCCTTGCAGTATGTTGACCCATCGATTTTGCTCCAATCGTATTGAGTTTCTTGTTCAATTTTAATTTTTATGCCTCTCTCCTTTTTTCTTTCCAGCTCCCGTACATTTCCATTCCATACGGCTTTCCAGACTGCCCTCTCACCTACGCTTTCCATTGCTTCTTTTATGTATTTTCCCCATTTTTATGGGTCAGCACTGATAATTACTTTCACTTCGTTCCTTAGGCATTTTTTTGGTCCCCATCTTTATTATTTCCAGTAGATAACTTGCGGCCCTTTTCCATACTTCAACTTCCCTTCCCTTTATAAATTATTTTTGTCATATATTTTAAATTAAATATGTAAAATATCTAAATATATAATACATTTCTACAAAATACATATGTATTATATATACTCGTATCACTTAATTTTGTTTGTCAATAATATAATAAATAATCAAATATATTAACGAAAAGAATTATCTGCAAAAAATGTCTTCTTTTTTTCTAGGAGTTATTTAATCGAATTGAGCCGCGTAAATTTATCCACAGTATATACATATACGTACGTATGTGTAGCCCAAACATCACTCACAGTGATCTTTTTAAACAACTCCTAGAAAAAGAGAACATTTTTTGCAGATTATTTTATGCGTTAGCTTATTCCACACGAAATACTGCACGTCGATGTTGATGTAAATTACGTATATTAATGGAAATTCGTCAAAAGCAGACAGGAAAAAGCGAAGTGTGCAAATACTTTCGTCACCCACTTTTTTGGATATTTATATTTGTGAAGACGTTAACTGTCAAAAAAAAGTACATTAAAAAAATCGAATGATCTCCGAAATGCTACAAGAATGTTCATCGAATTTGCAGATTCCAAGCGGCGATCAAGAATTACGGAGTGCCACAGGAGGAAATTTTCCAAACCGCGGATCTCTTCGAGAGGCGCAATATTCCTCAGGTTACTCTTTGCCTGTACGCCCTTGGAAGAATCGTGAGTATTTCTCTTTTTCATTGCAACGTTTTTCCGAAAAAAAATTATATTAATACGTAGTTCGTCAATTCTATAAACATAAGAAAAACCCTTGTCGGTGTCACGTTGATTCGATTAAAGTGCAAAAGCGACCATTCTATCTCATGTACCGTCGATAATAGTGTTTTTCGAAATTACAGCGTTTTTCATACCATTTTTACTGGTTTTTAGCTTTTTTTTTTAGAAATTACAGCGTTTTTCTGACCATTTTTTTTTATTTTTCGAAATTACGGTGTTTTTAGACCATTTTTTATAGTTGTTAGCTTTTTTTTAGAATTACAGCGTATTTCAGACCATTTTCTGTAGCTTTTAGCCTTTTTAAAAGAAATTACAGCGTTTTTAGACGATTTTTTTATAGTTGTTACCTTTTTTTGGGAATTACAGCATTTTTCGGACAATTTTTTGTAGCTTTTAGCTTTTTTTGGAAATTACCGCCTTTTCCAGACGTCTTTTTTTATTTTTCGTGTTCGCAGCTGAGGGCTAGTCGCTTATTTTATTTTCGCGACATAATTGTTCGTTGCAGACGCAAAAACATCCCGAGTACAATGGACCGACTCTGGGACCGAAAATGGCAGACAAGAACGAGAGAACGTTCACGGAGGATCAGCTGAGAGCGAGCGAGGGTCAACTCAATCTGCAAATGGGCTACAACAAGGGCGCCAGTCAATCCGGACACGGTGGCTTTGGAAACACACGACACATGTGAACATAAACATACATATATTTATACATTTGCATATGTTTATGTACATATGAATGCTACACATGTATATACGTCGGAAAAGACCCCTTAATTTTCGTTCGATAATTCAAAATTAATTGAAATTTATTTATTACCATATTTTACGTTTCCTTCAAAAAGAACAAATGTACTCAAAAGAACAACACGCACACACACACATCATTTTTTTAAAGGTTCGGCAGGGAAGAATCGAACTTGATTTTTGTCAAATTACGAGAATAAAAAATTTCCTATACTCTCATGTGTTCTTGAGCCTCTTAGCGAAGAATTCCTTCCCGAAAAAATTGCAAGATCAATAAAATAAATTAAAAAAACCAATGTACCGTTACTGCGAATATCAAACAGGAGAGACGTCATCCCGAAAAAATGTATGCCGAACGAGGGAAACGTAATTTTTGTTATGTTGATTGCGGTCGGTAAATATTTTTAAAAAACACATTTGAAAAATGTGAACCTCGCTGTGGATGTAATGCCGATAATGTACGGAGGACCATCTGAAATGTGGGAGAAGTGCAGAAACCAGTGGACGCTTGCTATATAAACGTTCATTGAGGAGTTCATAATTGATGGTTACCAATCGAAATTGTCTCAGCTTTTTGCACTATTTCCTTCGAATGCAGGGTGGACAATTTCGAAAGTTTTTAGGTAATAAAATCTGCTTTGATGTTTTCTACTTTATCAAACATTTCTTGGGTGCGTTCATGATGATGAACTGAGCTGTCGCTTTTGATGAGGCTTGATAATCCTTTGGATATATGGCATTTTTTTGATAATACTTTTGATATTTTGTATTTTTTTGCTAAGCCTTTTTTTATATTGCATTTTTTCGATAATTTCGATGTATTGCATATTTTCGATGAGACTTTCGATTTTTTGCATTTTTTGATAATACTTTTGATATATTGCATTTTTTCGACAATACTTTTGTTGTATTGCATTGAAGGTGGTCGGTTTTGGCAGGCGGTTGCATTGAAACCTGCTGTTCGGCTGCATGCCGCGAACCCCTTAAGGGGATTCGCATAAGAGCCCCGTCCTTCACACTAGTCTTACTTGTATCAAACTTAGATCTCTAATTTCTCGAAGTGCCTAATATAGTTGGCTCTTTTGATGTTCGCATTTCCAGACGCACTTCGATTTTCTGGTCGATAAGACCCTTTGTGTTTACCAAAGGGTATGTTCCAGTTTTTCCACAATCTCTTTGCTTACTTTTGCCTTCAATTCCGTACACTCGTGGATATGTCTTGAACATTCTTTCTTTTTCTTCATATTTTGCATTTGGTGTCTGCGAACCTTTTTTTCGACACTACCACATTTTATCCCGCCCACACATTCCATTTATCGCCTACCCTGGTCGCATAGTTTTTCCACCATCTTTCCATTTTCGCGCCTGTTTTTTTTAATCTTCGTTTGGGTTTTCAGTTTAGCTTTCCTCCTTCGTACTGCGTGGAAGAGACGAGACGATCGATCTTTTATAACAATCGTATTGAATTTTCAACCCCATTTTGATTTTTATGGCCTTTTTTTCCTTTTCAGCTCTCTTGCACTTCCGGTACGTATAGTTCGCCAGATTTCTCCTCTCGCTACACTTTTCTTTGCCTTTTCCATTTCTGTTCCCCATTTTTATGGTTTGCCATTTATAATTGCTCGCACCACCTCTCCGAGAAATCTCGTCGGCGATACATCGTCCCTGAATGTACATCTTTATCACCTTCAATAAATATTCCGCGGCCCTTTTACAAGTCTCTATTTTCGTTCCTTCACATCTCGCTTCCGTTCTCCAAATATAATATGGCGGGTGAGTATTTCTTTATTTTTAGTAGGATTCTATGTCGTAAGTATTGAGATATTATAGTACACCATACTATTTAGTATACTCACTGATATTATAGTGCGAAAAATAGTACAACGTGAGGTAAGTCCTCAGAGATTGCGAAGAAGTCAAGATATAATTTCGAGATTTATCAAAAAATTATTTCATTCAACAGTTGTGTTTTTTGTTATCTCAATATTTATCAGTTTCAACATTACTACGTTCACGGGGCAATGAAATTCAATGAAAAGCGTAGCAGTCATTCTTAATTTATTCCGCAACATTTCCATTTATTTTTTCAACATCCCAAGAATTTTACCACGTCAAAAGGGCTCGAATTAATTTTTTTTCTACATTCATTGCAACTTGATGGACATTTGCAAAAATGACGTTTTCATGCTTAAGGGGACGGCACACAAAACGCGAAAGTTTGCCGTGACGTAAATTTCGCGCCAGGCGGTAAAATTAAATCGATGTTTTGCTCCCCTTGGCACAAGTTTCAGTGCCGTCAAGAGTTATTCCTGGATCGTGGTTCCTCTCGAAGTTTCGGCTCACGAGGAAACGCTGGACCGGGTCATGGCCTCGCATTAATTTAGAAAATCGCAAGGGCGTGTCCTCTTCGTTCGTAACGTGGAAAGCACAAATGTTTGGGTTCACGAAACAAGAATTTGGTTTTTTTAACCAAAATTAATTAAATTCTTCGAAACTGATCGATTCTTGAAATCGAGAGAATAATTATTTCCTTTTTCAAAACAGAATTTTAGTTGCAAAACTATTTTCCGACAAATAATGAATTGTTTTATTTGTCAATTCCACTTTTTTATATGCAATAATAGATCTCACGATTTCATTGCAGTATCTGCAAAACAATATATTTGAAAAAAAAGAAGAGGAATTAAACAGAAACAAGACAAAAAAGACAAGAAAAGGATTTCTTCCCTTTTTAGAAACGGAAGTCTAGTCGGAAGTCAATTTTCTGGAAAACTACACCTTTAAGTAGAGAGTCATAAGAATTGAAGAAAGAAAGAAGAAGAATTGAAAAGAAATAAGATAAACAATATCTTAATGAGAAAACAATTTTTTCTTTTTTTAGAAACAGAATTCTGGTTGAAATGCCATTTTCTTACATTTAATAAATTATTTTATTGCTCAATTATACTTGTTTAAAAACAATAATTGATCTCATGACTTTGTTGCAGTATTTGCAGAACAACATAGTACTTGAATAGAAAGAAAGAAGAAGAAATGAAAAAGAGAGGAGAAGAATTCAAACGAGAGATAATAAAAAAGAAGATAATTGTTTCCCTTTTGTAGAAATACTAATTCTAGTCGAAATACGATTTTCCTACAGTTAATCAATTATTTTATTGCTCAATTATACTCATTTATATTTGATATTTGATCTCACGAATTTATTACTGTATCTGCAAAAAAATACATTTGAACCGAACGAAAGAAGAAGAAATGAAGAAAGAGAGAAGATAAAAAAATAGAAAATACTCCTAATTTCTCTCCAATTGAGAAACAGAATTCTATTCGAAATACGATTTTCCGACAGTTAATAAATTATTTTATTGCTCAATTATACTTATTCATATGCAATATTTTATCCCACGAATTTATTGGAATATCTGCGGAATACATTTTAAAATATTTATATATAGATATAAATGTGTGTATATATCGTTATTACGCCGGTTGCGATAGTTCGCGCGAGAGTCGTCAAGTCCGGTCGAGAAGCTTATTCCAGAATTAGGTAGCATCGTTATAACGAAAAATCTTGTGAAAACACACTCGAACGATGGAAGTCTGAGTCAGACCTCGTGATTAAAATAGACCGGAATCTTTCAGCATTTTCGGGCCGCGTTTCTTTTTTACGAAATAAGAGCGACCTTTTTTTCAACGTGTTTTGTGGTTTTTTAATAAATACCGCCCCGGATTACCTACAATCTAGTAAATATTTTTTCAATACATTCCACAATTTTTTTTTAAGAAGAAAAAATAATAAACCCAAATAGACCGAAAAAAAACCGGACATCGGAAAAATTTCGATGAAGTTAAAAATATAGAAGTTAAAAACAACTTGGAGTTTTTAACTTCTATAGTTTAACTTAAACAAGTTTAACTATAGAAGTTAAAAACAACTTGGAAAAATGTAAATTCTTTCAAAAGAAAAAAAAACGTACGGATCGTCTCTCATTATTTTCGTCAACAAACATCGAGTTTATTAAAAAAAACCCAAACCAGCTCATTGATACGTTGTCATCGAATTCAGAAAAATTTTATTTTTATGTTGTGTATATTATCCGGTGCGCATATTCAAAATTCCATCATCAACTGTGTGTTTAAAAAAAGTATTACAATGTAAATGAAATGGATATGGCAAAGTTCTGAGCTTTTCAATTAAAAACCACCTTGACAGAGCCCACAGCTTCCGTTCTTGAAATCATTTTGAAAAACTTCTAAACTTCCGAATTAAGGAGCATCTTGACGAACTCAAAGCTTCCGAATTGAAAAGAATCCTCTGCCAAAGGTACATTTTTCGTGAATTGCCCAATAAATTAATGGAGCAAGAATTTTACGAATAATTCATGTCCGTTCGATTAAGGTATATCTTCCACGAACCCGAGTATTTAACAATTAACTGATTTTCGTCTATATTTTTAAAAAATACATCCCAGCATACTCATAAAATTTGAAGCCAAGTTACTGAACTTTTAACGAAAAATTACGTCTTATTTATACAGCACTTTATGGTGATGACAGGCTGGTCACAATTCTATCTAATACTTTGTACACTAAATAAATCTATATGCCTGACATAAACTGCACAACGCGTGTAAAAAATTCTGAAAATCCGCAACGACAATAAAAACAGGGGGTCATCGAAGGTTCAAAGAAAATATTAATGATAAAACTTGGAAAAACGTGACTTACAGAAGAATTTTCGCAGCCACGACTTTTCAGAAAAAATGTAAAAACGTCAAAATCTGCTAAATTTGTACGAAATTTATCATTGCAGTTTATCGTTGGGTATAATAATTGATTGTAACTTATTTTTTGTTAAGCACCACTGTAATTTACCGATGATTCGGAAGGACCCGGCTTATGCCTCCACAAAATATGGCCCTTCGCGAAAGGATTACCTTAAGTCAAAGTCGACGCTGTACCACGTGACATATGTGTGCGTATAACTGGAATTTTTGAACAGCGATTTCTCAAAAATTAATAACATTTAGAACAAAATTAAATCGTCAAGCTCTGTGCCCGTAAATTTTAGAGCCTGTAGGTTTGTTTTTCCTTTAAAACAGCTTAATTATATATGAGAAAACAGGGTTGGATAATTTTTGAGGTTATCTTGATCTTGTACATGTCCTCAAGGGAAGATATACATTTGACGAGGAGGAAATTTGTTGATTTTCTTCAAAAAGGTAAGATTCCTTCACCATTCTCCTGACTTAGGGTATGTTTTATTACAACTTTTGGCTGTTAAAAGGTATTTTAAAATTCATCTTTAAAAATGGCAGAGGCATAGTCTTATCATCTGCATTTTCGAAACTAGTGTGACGTATTGCTAAAAAACTCATCGACCGATTCTGATGAAATTTGGTATAAATCTTTCTAACCTTATTGTCTAAAACATGACCATAAATGTCATTGAAAATAAAAAAAAGTATTTTGTTATTGCAAAATGTAGCCCTTTTTTCGTATAATTCAATCTTTTTGTTGCAAAGCGTACCATTTCAGCGATTTTCACCATTTCGAACCTTTTCTTGGTTCATATTCTGCGTACGAGTGTTAATGAAAGAAAATTCTTCGTTGGTTCATTTCAGATTAATCCCGCCGACGCTACGTGTCACGCCGTCTGATAACATCCGCCGCAACCCGTTTAGAATACTGGCCATACCACCGCCATTTTTGAACATTGATAAATTAAAAAAATACCACCTAATAGCCAAAAGTAGTAATAAAACATACCCTAAGTCTCAAAAATGGTAACGAAATCTTACCTTAAAAAAAATCATGAAAGCCAGCAATTTTTTCCTCGCCTAAATCTCCTCCCTTAAGGACGATCATCCCTATCATTTCCCAGGCAGCGTTACCGCGCAAAGTCTCAAAAGTTGTCCGTTCCCTCACACCAGTAACAATAAAATTTGACATTGAATGAGCGTCAAACGGAAGCTCGTTACATCCGGAAGTGCCAAATGGCCTTTGAGTCTTCGCAGTCGTCTCCGCGTTCTCCAAAATGGCGGAAGATCAACAGGCCCGAGTGGAAACGCATTCGGCGAGAATGAATGGCCAAGTATTTTTTATATACAGTGCATACATCGCGCGAAAGCGCATACATCGTAAAGTCGCGCGAACCGGCGTGAAAGAAATTTTGCACGCGACACCGTTCGCAGTCGCGACTGTCAAACTCAGCTGTGGCCGCACGCGCGCAATACAAGAAAGCCGGCCCATCAGAGGCGATTGAAAATTTCGCGAATATTCGGTGTTTAATTAGCAACGATCAGTACGTAACTTTTATTGAGAAAAAAATGCCAATTTCTTACCTGCCAAAGTGGACGTCCTGGCATTGTTGGATTTTTATTTTTTTTCTTCTCGAACACACAAAATTGACGAAACGTCGAGCGGATAATGAGCGAAGTTTTCTCGAGATATCGGACGAACGCAAGCACAAAAAGTGTGCTCCGACGGCCGGTCCTGCGTATATATCCGTGACAAAAATTCACTCGTATTGGTGAACGCGCGGAGGCGTGCTTCTATATATGGATCACTTACTCACTCACCCACACGACTCCCCCGCCGATATACATGCGATGTATTCCCAATCGTAATTGGCAATGTGCTGCCTTACCGACCGAGCGTCGCGACGGTACGATTTATTTCGCAAAATTCGCAATAACAAGTGTTATTTTTGGCTCGTGGCTGTGTGTGAGAGGAGAATGCGCAAAAATAGTTCAAAAACTCATTATCGTGTTTACGTGTCACGATCCGGGTGGCAAGACTCGTTGAGCGTTTCTTTTTTCCGTGTCTATATTTCAGACGAGCGTATAATTTATAAATATCGAAGGTATATACAGGGTGGATTGCTAGAAATTAAACCCTCGGGGTTCCCCTAAGAGCGTACACTTAGTTGACATTTTCGAAAACCAATTTTTCGACGGATTCTCAAAACATAACATTTCGAAAATATTATCTGAAAATTTCAAAACGGTCTGTTCAAAATTGAGAGAGCTTTTGGCGTATGTAGGTGGGTTTCGCGGACGGACGAACTTTAAGGGGCTACCTCTACCTAGAGACGCGAAAAAATTGCCAAATTCCGGTTTCTTTTCTTCTGGGAAACGGTTGGTGAAAAAGAATCCATTTTTTTAAACACAGAGATACATATATTGAGAGTCTTTGAATGTGCAACTATGCTATATGCGGTATGAGAGGAAGGAACGAAATTACATCAGCGCTTTGAGAATATTAGATTTCTCGTATCGCACCGACCGTCTCGACTCAATTGAAGCCGATATCACTGCTATTTACACGTGGCAAAACACGTTCTGTCCCCGGGCGAATTTTTGTCCCGTCGACTCGGAGCATCGATAGCCTTTTGTGCCAACCTGATGCGAGAACACGCGCCCGACGATTGTGGAGTTAAAAAAATTTCAAATGCAGAAAAACTTATTGTTCGATTATTCTCCTGTTTCTCCTGGCAAAAATAGTTTTTCAGATATACGCCTAGACCGAGAAAAATGGACAATGAGAAATTTGTTTCGTGGGATAAGCGGGCACGTGCAAGCAACGCTCGTATACTGTGACTGTCCAAACGATCTTTCATCAGTGAAGTTTTAGCCGCGTCCAGGCAAACCGGTAGTGCATTTAACTTTCAATCGGGTATAATTTTCGCTTTTCGATACCTCGTCATCTAACGGAAGGGTTTCGAATAAATGGTGAGCGTGATTAAGTACTATTTTGTGTGACGACCAGACTCAAAATTACCCCTGTCTTTAGTATTCAACAGATCCTTAAGCTTGAAATCGCGGAATCTTGTGCACATGTGAAATAATATTTATGGCTCAGTCGCCGTTTCGATATTGAAATATAATTCCATATTTCCATACCGCAACTCTCGTTTCATTGACCACCGCGCTCATAGATCTTAAGGGGTGAGATGTAGTCAGAGGCGTGAAAAAACGAGCATTTTCAATCATTTTTTTTTAATAGTAATTAAGTTTGTTTTACAATAGTGATTACACAGACTTTTTATGTTATATTTCAACTGGACTTGTACAAATTTTCAAAGAAAAATATTGATTATTTATAAAAATATCGCCATCTTTGTTGGAGTCCCTTCGGCATGTAGTGCTTTGCGGTGACCATCATAAAATTTTACTGGATCATTTGAAATTAAAAAAAAACCATCAAAAAAACGTTAGTTCAATAATAAATCTAGTCCTTAGTCGAAGCTTTTTTTTTTAATTAACAAAATGGCGGCTTCCGACGGATAACTTTCGATTCTCGACCAAAAAATCGCTCGTTTATTGTTTAAAAAAATAGAAATTTTCAACAAAAATGAAAATCCTTCGATTAAGGACTAGTTTTTAATGCTATCAATAAGCACATCAAATTTCATCAAAATCCAACGAGTAGTTTTTTAATTATAGTGGTCACCGACTTGAAAAACATAGTTTCGAGAAAAACGCGTTTAAAGTTTTTTTTATGTGCATACGGTATTATATGTTCGTAATATTTTGAGCTCGATGGATGAAGCTAAACTTTTTTTATGTATTTGGTCCGCTAAATCCGAATATCCCAATTTTTTGCCGAAAAGTCGAACATTCAATTGTTTATAGCCAACTGTTAAAACAATTTTTTAAAAAAATTAAAGTTTTTCGGAATGAATTTTTTTTTACCATTTTGGGCAATTTTAAAACGAAAGTATTGTTTATAAAAATATGCTAATGTTCACAGTTTTGAGTAATAATTTTTTTAAATGTCTGAAAAAATTTCCCAATTTTACACTTGATTTATGTATAGAAATACTAATTGAAAAATTACTTACATCGAATCATCAATTCCTGGGCCATACATTAGGGCTTCTGCCGATGGGGAAGCTTCCAAAATACCAATTTGTTGTTGTCTTCGAAGCATTCTGCCTTCCCGGGTATTATCGTTTGCGCGTTTGTCAGCCGCTACCTGCCATGGGGAGCCGACGCCCCTTCACTAATTGTGGGATATCCCGGAAACTATTAATCGGATTGACTTGAAATTTTCAGGGAATATTTTCGAAACATCATACTTCAAGAAAATGTTTTAAAAAATCGATTTTTTGAAAATTCTGATTACATCTTACCCCTTAAAAACCAATACCGAGCTGTCAATTGTTATTTATGGAAATTCATGTTTATTCGTAAAGGAAAAGGAAGCAACGTGGAAGAAACATTTGAGTAAACGAAATCAGTAAACTTGTGGACTCAACCAATTGGCGTTCGAGATTCGTTTGGGTTTTGAGCAAGCCAGAGCAAGGATACGCAGCAAGCTAACTGCAAAGTTCATATAAACTTTCTCAAGCGAACGTCAACGATTGTGACTATGATTAACGCTGTGCTGAGTTTGAGCATTTTGAGTCTATCTTTTCTCAGTTTATTGTCGAAGGTGACACCAAATTCGACATGCCCAAAAGTACCCACCTGTGAAAATTTCAATAAATACAAGGTGAGTTTGATCATAAATAGTTTCAGTCTAAGCCTCGCGAAAGAGACACAATATTTGAGAAGCCTAAATGGAGTTTGTAATAATAAACATAAATGGAACATTTATGTGTCCGTTAAAAACGACCCTTCGACATCAACAGTGGCGTAGCTATCATAGGGCCAGGTGGTGCCGTGCACCAGGGCCCTCGAGCTCAGGGGGCCCTCTAGCCTCAGCTTTGAAAAAAATGAAAAATTTTAAAAATTCAAAAAACTGAAAAAAAAAAATTCTTGTGAGCAGGCTCGAGACTCGAGGCTCGAGCCTGCTCACAAGAATTTTTTTTTTCAAATTCAATTTTTTATTTTTTTTAAATTTAAATCAACACCACCAATGATTAAACTCCTTGTTTAACATTTTCAACACATGCGCCAAGCGTCCTCGATAAGCATGTGCTGTTTGTTTGTTATCGTTATTTCAGTTATATGGTAGTTTGGATGAGTCCGCCCGTAGCACATTGGATCAGCTCACGTGCTTGACGGTCGTGAGATCAATTCACAAATTCCGCCCATCAACTTTTTAATGAAGTTTTCATTCGCTCTTGCCTTGCATCAGTTCTTATTTATGATATTTCCGGCGATTTTTTCAACTTTCTGGGGTCTGGGACGTACTACAGTAGTTGATGCTAGGTGTGTCGCTGACTGTTACTGTTGTACTTCGTAATTCCCTACTACCAGCCTTATTTCATCAAGTATCACCACTAATGTTATGATTTCTATTCCGTACATCCATCCATCCGGCACCAAATTCTGGTAAAACTCATTTTCGCAAAAAAAAATTCCGATGACAAGATATGTACGATATAGGTTGCAGCACAACGCTAACCGTATAATGTATGATAGCTCTCAACCTGATCGGCAATAAAAAATAACCAACGTTTTCCTAAACTCAAGTCCAAATTGACAAACGAGCTACTATAGAAACGATAATATCTTCTTATGAATTAACATTGATTTTACCACATTATTACCAAACAAGCTGTTTTATGGTTCTTTTCTGTTGAGCTTGCTGTAATCTATACTAAACATTAACAAGCAATATAGGAAAATCTCAGTGAGTACTCCGGATTTCTAAAATTTCGATAGTTACCAATTAAAAATTATGGAACGAAAAAAGGAACGTAGCGGTGCCGCAAAGCGGAAACAACGACAAGAAAGAGAAGAAAGTAAAAAAAAATTGCCCAAGCTAGATAGCTTTTTTACGAAACCGCTTTCTGCTACAGTTCCTTCAACAGCCGAAACATCGTTCAAAAGTGCCGAAGTCATCGTTCAAAATACTACCATCAATGCCCCTGCTGAAAATGACTACCTCGACGCTTCCGTGCAACCTACGGTAGAGGAATCATCAATTTCTACATCTTCAAAAGTTCTCGAAATTTCAAATGACTTGGGAAATTACATCAACAAGAAACTGAGTGATACCGAAAAACGTCTGATTCTTGACAAGGGACCTTTGAAACCTCCGGGACCTTTTCCGAAGGACCCCCACCAAGACAACAGGAGCTTTTCAGAAACGTATTACGTTTCTACGTCACAATACGGTCCAGTTGATCGTTTTTGGATATGTTACTCCAAAATGCTGGATGCTGCCTACTGCCAACCGTGTTGGTTGTTCGCTTCGCAAATAAATGCATGGTGCACTGGATTTCGGGACTGGAGGCATTTATCAGACAGAATCAAGCAACATGGTTCCTCGAAAGCACACACGGAGGCGTGCGCTGTATATGAAGCGTGGCAAAAAAGTTCCACCATCGACAGAGAACTTGAAGATGAAATTCGCAAAGAAGCATCATTTTGGAGACAAGTTCTTCGCAGATTATTTGATATTATAATTACTCTTGCGAAGAGTTCTTTGGCTTTGAGAGGACATCGAGAGGATCTGAGTGAGGGAGGAAACCACGGAAATTTTCTCTCAATTGTCCAACTCGTCGCTAGATACGACCACATCTTGCGTCAAGTTTTGGATATGCCCAAAGGTAAGAAATTATCTCGTTTACTGTGTTTATAATTTATGTTATCATAATCTGATGTTTTCTAATATCCCCATGTTTTTAGGATCAACAAGATACCTGAGTGCAACGATTCAAAATGAAATGATCGAGTGTTTGGGCACCAAACTCGAGAATCATTTGTTGGATCGAATTAGGGCGTCACCGTTTTTTGCCATCATCATGGATACCACGCAGGACATATCAAAAGTGGATCAACTGAGCATTGTCGTAAGATATGCAGTGATATCAAGATCGGAAAATGGACAACCAATCGACATTGAAGTAAGAGAGGTATTTCTAGGTTTCCACGCAGTCACTAAACACAGCGCCGCGGATTTGGTAAATCAAGTTACTACGTTGTTCTCCGAAAAGGGTCTTGATTTTAAAAAGTGTGTTGGGCAAGGTTACGATGGGGCCAGTGTAATGAGTGGTGCGTATAATGGTGTGCAAAAACAAGTTAAAGATATTCAGCCAAACGCAGAGTACGTACATTGCGCCAGTCATAATTTGAATTTGGTCGTAAATGATGCCGTTCGAGGTTCCGTCGAAATTCAGAAGTTTTTTGCAACAATTCAAGACTTATTTAACTTCTTTGGAAACAGCATTAAGCGCTGGGACCTTTTATCGAAATTCACCGGTGAATCAGAAATTACTTTGAAAAAATTGAATCCAACAAGATGGTCCAGCAGGGTTAATTCAATAACTGCAGTCAAACTTCGTTTTTTCGATATCATCAAAGCATTGTCCGAAATAACGCTGAAGAGTTCCAGTAAAGACGAACGCAGTGAAGCAGAGATTATAAAATCAAAAATGCTGAATTTTGAGTTTGTATTTCTTTGTGAATTCATGCACAGCGTATTGAACAATATCAATTATGTTTCCAAAGTTTTGCAAAAACGTGATATCGTTTTGGACGAAGCGAGTAAGGCTTTGGACGAAACAACGGATAAATTGAAAAAGTATAGAAATGACTTCGAGTCCTTCAAGTCCAAGGCCACCGAAACCGCGAGAAAATACGACATCGATCCTACCTTCCCAGAAAAGCGACGAAGAAAAACTAAAAAGCATTTCGATGAATTGGCTTCTGATCACCGATTCGAAAACCAGGAAGAAGTCTTTAGAGTAACTATTTTCAACAGTGTACTCGACATAATAATCAATCAGTTAGATGCGCGTTTTATTGGTATGAGTGCAATTTGTAAATCGTTCGACTTCCTGATTCCAAAAAATCTGCTCAGCTGGAATGAAACGATTTTACTCAAAAAATGTGATCAGTTTCAGAAGAAATATTGTGATATAATTGGACCCACTTTTTCGCTCCAATTTCTTAATGTATATCATCTGATCCTCCCTCAATTGATGGAGACGTGGTCTATTCGCCAGCTTTGCAAAGAAATTATAACGAAATTTGGCGTGCTCGAATGTGACCTTACGGAAGTGTATACAGCGATGCTACTGTTTCACACAATTCCTGTTACTTCCGCGGCAGCAGAAAGATCTTTCAGTAAACTGAAGATTATAAAAAATTATTTAAGAAACAGCATTGGCCAAGATCGCCTCCGACATTTATCGTTGATTGCAATAGAAAATGAGGCGGCATCAAACTTGGAATTGAGTGAAATTATAGACGAATTCGCAAACATTAAAGCGCGCAAGAGATTGTAAATCGGGCGGGGAATTCTCTTAAAAATCGTTTTTTCTTTTAATTAATAAATATTCTATACTGTTATGTGCGTCGTTGTTTATTTACTCCCTTTTTCTTCCATTGAACACATGAAGATTTTGATAGAGACGACGTATGGATTTAGCCTACTAGGGATGATTCAACCCACTGTTTCCTATTCTTATTCCCTATCAATCATTTTCATATCAATAAGTTCAAACTGCGCGGAAAGAGGGGAGGAGAGCCCGATTCTCTCCCTATGCACCAGGGCCCTTGCCCCCCTAGCTACGCCACTGGACATCAAAGGCTCCGAGCCGATTGAACATCATCCCTCATCGCGGTAATAATTTCCAATTCCACTGCTATTCGCATTTTAGTTTCAAGGAAGTTGGTTCGTACATGGAATGTTCTACTCTCCCCGAAGCGAGCTCCCTGATGGCAACACATCATGCAGTATCATCACATACAGTGTCGACAATGGCGATAAAATGAACATCGTGGAAGAATGGTTCCATATTGAGTAAATATCCCGAGACGAAAACAGATTAGCAATTTCATCCTATTCGATTTCATCTTACTTTTCCTTTCCCTTAACTACCAATTTACCAAAGAGTCTACATATTTTATTCGGTGCCATATTTCATCTTTATGTTGATCTTTCGCATAGAAATTTTAAGTCTCTTTTAGGATGCTTCCAGATCGCTTGGCTGGCCTGTTAGGGCGCGTATTAATCAGCGCTATAGCGCCCCGCTAGAAAGTTTAACGTTGGGTCACATATGGCCCTTATCCGGGTGCCTGGTCGGGAATCTATAATGTTGCCTGATCAGGTCATTATAGAATTGCTTTACATTGTAGCCAATGGACATACATACTCGTATATATATTCAATACACTTTACAAGGTATCGCCAAGCGTACAATATGTGTGTCAACATACTTTTTAAGTTAAACGTAGTCATTACCAAAGCTATAGTTACATTAGTTTGCAATGGTATTTAAGGAAGACAGCATTATTGGCCATCGCATGCACTTGAATTTTCATCTACCAAACACGCTTAGTAGTTTGGAAGATTGCTGGTAATGCAGGTGCTGCACTAGTGCTCGGATGATTGCTACCTGCGAATCGATTGATTTCACTTCAGAGTAATGCTGTTACGCTTAAAAAAAGTTTTAACGGAAAATAGACAAAAATATACGCCTCTTGACATTGTTCTCCTCGTTTTGTGTGCACACACTCTTTGAAAATTAGTTTGTGTATTTCAAATGTGATTTGAGTGAAAAACAAAATTTTCCTAAAACAAATAAAGTTTGCGTACAATATGTCTATATGTTTATATCGTTATAAACATGCATATATGGATTTCACGCATCAATAACGTGATAAACACCCGTATACATTTTTAGGTTATACATGTATTGTTCCCACCATGATGGGACATTTTAAATTGTTTTCTTCATTAATAGAACGAAATATTCTAACATGCATCCCAACATGCAACATGCCGTGTATAGGCGACTATCTGCATAGAAAGATAGATGAGGCAGCTATAAGGCCAGCTTCGATATAGCCTTATTAGGCTAAGAATCGGTAGGGGCCAATCGGGTCAGACTCTGGCGGAGTATATTTAGAACAAACCTTAGTTGGGTCTTTTCGGTATTGGTTAATTCCATGCCTAAATACGTCTTCTATGCTCACGGCTAATTCAGGATGTCCATAATGAAGGTTATCCGTAACACACTGTGATATTAACCTGATCCTGAACAGGCAAACGTAAAAAAAATCTACGCAAGCTGTTCAATCTCTCATTGCTTTCAATCTTGTCATTCGGAAATCCTCAATAACGAATTAATCGAGGCTGAATATTTCACAGACCAAACGAAACCCGTGTAACTGATTTTCAAGGATTTATCCCTGATCGAACTGATGCGTCCAAATGGAAACTCGCGATTCCTGGTGCTAGAAATATTAGGGATTACTGGATTTTGGACACCGACTATGTGAATTATGCTGTTCCGTTGTTGTGCGGGAGCTTGGACGATCGGAGGCAAGACCGTCATTAATATATTTCTTCCGATTAATTTTCCTATTCCCTTCGGGAATTTCGTGCGCATTGTCCAGTGCACAGCTTAGACCATAACCGATCATTGTTTTTTTTTTTCAGGTGGCTTGCAGCGTGGGTTCTAACGAGAGAGCGGTACCCTTCGAAATTCGTAGTAAATACAGCATTCTTCTCTGCGTACCGATATGGCATTAAAAAAAGTGATTTTTCATTGTTCAACCAAGCAATCTGCTAGGATTGATTCATTATATTTTCTCGATGGCAGAGTATTCATGGTGAAAGCAATAATTGGCTTTTAAATATTAAGGCGATGTAGATATCACAGAGTTCCTGTCGCTTTCGTTATCAATATTGTTCAACTTGCTGCTTGTACCGATGCAACTTTGATTACACAATATTATACTGTATAAACGATGGATTACGACTGTACGAAATAAAATATTGAATCAGCCGATAATTGTTACGCGTACTTCATTGTCATGCTGAAGCTGCCCTGGTACACTGGCATCGCAGTGTACCAGGCCTGTCATCTTTATTAAATCTTCTGCAGATGCTTGCGTTGCTTGGGCGAAGGATCTGGAGAACGTGAAGGTAAGTCGCGGATTTGATAAACCCCACAGATAGCTAAACAAAGTTAGTAGTCACAGCGGAACTTTTATATCCAGATAGTATAAAAAATCGTCGGAGGCCCACCGCCGCTTGCCACTCTACATACATGCATTGGCATATACATGTACGTATGCATAGGTGTTTATATGTAAAACTTTCAAAACGTTGGAAAGGTACGTTAAGTGATAAAAAAAATCGCCTCGAAAACATTGTTTTGTTTTATCTTTAAAAAATTATGATCTACGTAAAAATGAATGATTATTTAGTTTAATTCAAACAATGGTTTTATTATTTTGTCCATTATTGTATTTAAAAAATGAAATGATTCATAAAATAGTCAAGTACAGTCTACGAATTATGCAAGCGTAAAAGAAATGTTGTACACAAAATTGTTAAAGTTCGGAAATAATCTTATTCAAAATGTTTCATTCTTATTAAAAAGACATATTATTATGACAAAAAATTGATACTGCCACTATAAACAAAATACAACGTATGAAGCACACACGTACACTATAAATACTGTGCAAGGTCTTGGCGTGCATGGCTAAGAAGAAAAGGCTCGGGAAGAAATAGAATCTGACGTTCCTATTATCCGCATAAATAACTTTTTCGACATAATATGTATATTTTTTACATTTTAACATCGCACTAATTGGCAGTCAACGGCCACAATATATTTAATGTAATATGTAATAGACGTGTGATACAATAGAATATTTACATTTTATCGCACTTTTTTAATTATTTAAATCAAATTTCAAGTTTGCGGGGACTAAAGGGTACATCACTGATCTGATCTGTACTTTACAGGATAATTAATTTAATTACCGTTGACATAACTAATTGGGGATAACAAAGTGTTCGATGTGGTTATGTGAAGAGGTTGGAGGATAATTTTACTTCTTTGAAACACAATTATGCAAAATTCACTTTCGATAACGAGCATATTGTCATGATCTAAAAAGTATTATCTCTATTCGCTACCATCTGACTAAGCAATTTCATTGTTTTAAACCTGATAGCTGAATAGTTGGGAAGTTGAAATCCTTCGCTAAGTTTTTTTTTTCTTAACCATGCACGCCAAGAACTTGCACAGCATTTCCAGAGTACTTGTGTGGTTCTTACGTTGTATGTTTCTATAATTGTGATATCAAATTTTTGTCATAACAATGTAATTTTGGATAAGGTGTCGGAAACCTGCACCCTCCGATCAAGTTGAAATTTTGCACAGACCTTCCTTTTAATATGATAAGATAACCTCTAAAAGTGTTTTTGGCGACTCGCAATAATTTCCGTAATATTGAATTTTAAAGTTATTTATTTTACCGCGCACCGACTATATCTATATCTGCAACGTCTCAGTTCTGACTATACCTATATTTGTTATCGCACTCTCCGCTTCGTGTGGATCTTCATTTAGTCATCGCGGTAAGAACTGAGACGTAGCAGATATAGATACAGTCGGCGGTCGGTAAAATAAATAACTTCAGAATTCAATATCTCAAAAAAACTAATGCGAGCCGCCAAAAAACCTTGTAGGGGTGGTCTTAAAATTTAAAAAGGAAGGTCTTGTGCAAAATTTCAGCTCGTTCGGAGGGTGGGGTTTTTCGGAACCTTACCCCATCCTTCGGTTATTTATAAACTTGCTGCACTGACGCAAAGCACGAGGAGCTAGACAAAACGTGTAATTTTTTTAACAAAATGCCACAACTGACGTCGATGATTAGAAAAAAAACATCGAATAACTACTAAAAATTAGTAAAATAACTACTAAACGCATGAACACTGCTGATTTTTTTTTTAATTACAAGTCTCGAATTGTCAAAGATTCGCGAATTTTTAAAAATATTTCGAAGCAGCGAAAATTCTCACTTAAAAATTCGCACGTAAAAAATGTCAAGGTCAGCTATTGACCAGTTTCTATGTGCATTCCATTCCGAAGTATCTTTCGATAATTATTCATTTTTTCTATGACGCATTTTCCTGGCAAACTTGATTAATGATGAAATGAACAAAGTATTATTGTTATGATCATAGGGGAAAAAACGCAGAACCGACAATGGGAGAACTACATCCAAGGGGTAGCGTGGCCGAGCGGTCTAAGGCGCTGGTTTAAGGCACCAGTCTCTTCGGAGGCGTGGGTTCGAATCCCACCGCTGCCAATTTTTTTTAATTTTATTTTTCCTTCCGTCCTTCGCGAAGAACTTCGTTCGAGGCTTCTCAACGACGATGCACCTGTTCCCGTGCACTTGGTTCGAAGAAAAAACAAGTAGTGCTTTCCGACTCTCGGTAACGCAGAATTATAACGGTAACTCGGTAGCGCCTGACGCTCCTGATACATCGCCAAGAACCACAACTCGATATGTCGCACCGACAGTTTCAACGCTTTGCTTCATTTTTCGTATCTTTTACCGTCAAGGTCACTTTTACAATAATGGACAGTTATTTTTATGGCAATTTTCCCATTTTGCTATTTGCCTGTACAACAAACCCAGGAAATGTTTAGGTTTTCAAGTGTAGTACGATTTACCTTACTCGTGGTGTATATTTTATAAACGTAAATGTCCAATGGACTCGTACGAAGTATTAATATCTTCTATTAGTGACTTCGACGCCTAACAATGACCCGTCGATAGAAAATGTGCGCCAAACCCCTTGCAGAACTTCAGCTTGTTCTTTGTTGTTAAGAAAAGACCTCGTCCAACGGTGACGCATCTTTCGAACCTTTACAGGTTCGTACTGCGTGAGCCCGTCTCTGATAACGCCTTCTCGGACTAAGCCCGAAAATATGCGTAACGCAACGTTCACCCTGAAATCAGAGTGATCAAGTCCTATCCAAGCGTTTCAGTCACCTAACGTCATTGTTTGAAATTCTTTGGGCTATTATCATTCGCCCCGAGGTTACTATCATTCGCCTCACCAGGTTACTAATCATTCACCTTAATAAAATTGGCCTTACCAGCACTGTGCCGAGTCACCGAAAATGATTCCTGGACATAGCTGACCCACTGCCACTACCGTCCGGCGCCACGCGTTTTCTTCGTCCCGGAGATCCTCGACCTCATATCGGTCATTAGGTGAGACCGCCCTGACCTTGAACGGCCCCTTGGCTTTGGCATTCAGCCTCCAGCTCTCAACTGTGGCGGGTGCTGCTCCGGATGTCCACATGACGACGTCGTCGACAGCAAACTTGGGAGGCTTGAATCTTTTTGGCGTCAAACGTTTTCTTCTGTCTCCCCTATTCCGACACGGCGTTGTCCCTTGCCGCCCTCCGCATCTCTTCCAGGTCCACCTAATCCAAGGTCTCCGGAATTGCGGATATCAGTACCGTATCGGCCATACTGCGAGGTTTGGAGCACTCTGGACCTTCTCTTCTGTCGTCCCAGGCTTCCTTTGCTCCCCGAGTACGGATGGCTGCAAGCGAATTGAAAACTGTGCGGTTCAATTGCTCAAAATGCTCATTAGCTAGCGTTGCTAGCGTTGAGTATGTGCTTGATATACTCCTCGCAAAAGACCTTGATTGAATGCGACGTGAAGGCTACCCTTCTATCGCTTGTTCCCCGAGTCGGTACCACGAATATTACGATTAACTGAATCAGTGCTCTTATCACCCCCTTCTTGGCGGTATCGCGTACAGGTTCGAGGACACTCAATTTAGCAAAACCATCCACGTTAATCCGTATTTGTATTTTTTCACGCCTACTGCGTGCCCATGATCGAGATGTATCGTAAGGAAATGGAATAGCAATTGGATCTATCGGGTGCAATATTCCAGGCTTGCGCCCGCGCCTAGTTGACCCATTCACAATACAAGTAGTTTAAACGTGCGTTTACGTATTTAGAGGTGAACTTCCACATTGACTTGCACCAATAATTATCCTTTCTGTTTTCCAACGTTCTATCGAGAGTGAAGTGCTGTCATCATCGTAGCACAATCCTACTACGTTGAACCGCTATATTATTGGTACGACCCAATTATTACCCGTCAGTCTTTCGAAAATCAACATCTCCCTTAAGGTTATACTTGTCAAAGTATTGTTTCGTTTCCGGTTAGGTTTCGCCATATTCTAAAATTTTGCGAATTATCTCCATGACCCGAGCCTCCTTAATCCATTTGCTTTCCGTAATGTTGATAGCACAACAATCAATTGGATACCCATTTAAATAGTCAACATGAGTTACTAGAATGGCTCGGCGATACACAATCTCAAAATTGCAATCCCGCCAATATATCCACCAACGAGCAACTCGTGGTTGTATTTTCTTTTAAACCGCTGTGCATAATTGCTACTGTGAAGTTTCCCAACTAAAGGATGCGTCCTTAAGCCCATCGTATCAGCTTCTCGCAATTCCCATCAACTTTAATAAAGCCAAGTAAATTTCTTTTGTGGATCATTTGAGTCGTACACGGTCGCGTACATGTTCACTTTTGTTACATCCTAGCGAATGTGCCTTCTCTCGGTTATTCCCAATATCCTCATTTGCCGTTATAAGCTTATTATTAAATGAATAAATCTAAGAATAAGACGCGTAACAGCGTAAAAAGGAACGTGCGTACGTTTCGCACGCATATTCAGCCTACAGCGATAAAAATACGATAGCAGCACCGCCACAGTCATCGACTTTTTCTATCCCATTAGCTGTCAACAAGAACACGATCTCAGGCGCATATTCCAAGAAGAGCTGTCGAACGAAAAATCAACCATCAACTCGATCAACAGACTCCAAAAACTCTACGCCGGCCCATCCGCATGGTGACCAAGAGAAGCCGCGACCCTAGATTACTTCATCATAACATAGCCTAGACGGCTCCGACGAATTTATAACACTGACTGAAAAATAAGACATCCGGTCTCGCAGCGTAGTCCGATATACAAACTTCTCGATATGAGAAGTCACCATAGCCATAAGTTGACATAAAACAAACCATGCGAATGCTTAGGTCTCTGATATCGAACTCTATATCTCATGCGCTTTTCCGCCGAAACACGAGACAAAGGTCTCCTTCTCTTCATACGCATATTAGTCAGAACCAATGCCCTGAAATAAGGCCACGCACGTGCCTAACGAATCTGTAAAGTATTCGCACACCATGCCGCGATCAATGACGCTAATCAACCGATATCTTCACGACCAATGGACCAATCCCCGAAGAACTAGATGACCAATCATTCTTCTATCAAGTCTTAATTCAGAAGCTAAACGAATATCTCCAATTAACCTTTATACGAACAGTCTTCATTTTTCCCTAAATATCAGCCTCAATTCATCGACCTCGCGCGCCGTTCATATTCATATCCACGCGTAGTGCCCGTCGTAGTAAACACGTCGATTATACACACGACCAGCGTAAAATCCGGCGAGCGCCTTACCAGCGATTGTACCAGCGAGCGCACCAGGCCAAGAACGAAGGTCCTTGTAACGCGAGCGACAACAAACATCCACGCAAGCGAGCGAGCGGGCGACCGAGCGTCAAATACAACCAATGTAAGCTAACTTTACCTTTTCTTTTGTATCATTCCGGATGTGACACTTTCTCTAATCATTCCATAGCCGATAACTCTGTCTTTTCCGGATCGAATGAAGGTAGTACTTTCTCATTAATATACTGATTTGACCGTTCCGAACCTGTCTCAACGATAGCCGATAGCACTTCAGTCAATTTCGCAAAATCGGACTCACCCTGAGCAGCGGTACCACCCACCAGACGCCTGCTTGCAGATTTATGGAACAGGCAAGTCCTCGATCGACCTCGGCTTCCCGCCTGACGATGTCGCTGGCGCTCTCCGCGCCGACAGTTACTGCCCGATCCTGAGGTTCTTCTTCAATGACGAGTAGGACCTTCGAGACTCCTGAATCTGAACCGTCGTGGACTGCTATCTCTTGAGTCCTCTCGAGCGATGCAAAGGCGAACTCACTCGCTGTCCATCGTTATCCCTTGTCCTTCCGGATTTCTTGTCACGATCACGCCTGCTTGACTTGGATGACATATTGTTCTTTTCTTTGTGATCTCATTCTCTTATCGTGACACTTTCACCACTGGTCCCACTTTTGTGTCCATTTTTTAATGTTCTCGGATAACCACACTTGCGTCTTTTTTTATTCGTAATTCCAAAACTAGCACGTTATATATCCCACTTCTGATCTGAAATAGATTTGCCTTACTAGTAGCGTATATTTTATAAACGTAAATGTCCAATAGACGCATACAAAGAATTTGTATAATCTCGTAATGACATCGACGCGTAACAATGAAGCGTCGATAGAATGTATGCGGTTCGATCATGCGTTCTTGTCAACGGTCCAGCATGGACTGCTCTCCAAAACGCCGAACCCCTTGCAGAGGCTTTAGCTCGTTCTTTGTCGGCTAGGAAAGCCGTCGTCCAGCAGTGACGCGCCTTTCGAGTGTTTACAGGCTCGTCTTGCGTGAGCCCGTCTACGATAACCGCATCTCGGACAAAGCCCGAAAATGTTTACTTCATAATTCGTGAGAAAAACAAATTTTTAAATACAGTATTTTTAAATGTATTTATTTAACCTGCTACATCTACCTAGAAGCCTGAAAAATAGCCAAATTCCGATTTTAAAAAATGGTAAACGGTTGGAGGAAAAAGCATTTTTTTAACGCTAAGTTACGAATATTGAGAGCCTTTAAAAAATACACAAAAACAACAAAAACATGACTACCGGCAGATGATAAAAAATTTCGTGACGTTTGGCGGTATACACTCTGCAGCTCAAACAGTCCATCCAAAATCTAAAAAGAAAACGAGTTATTCAAGTTAATAATAAATACGAGTCGTTGACGATCGTCGATTTATAAAATATTTTTTATTAACAACGTGGCGACGGATTAAAACTCGAGCATACAAAATCTATGAGAAAAGTCACCACTTTTACGTAACTAATAACAAATGAAGAAGGATTTTAAAAAAGTGAGATTGTCAACGACCTTCAAATGTTTCTTATCTCCTGTAAATTCTCCTCTAACATCTCCTGTGTTTCGAGAAAAGGCGGTTAAAATTTGAAGTATGGTGCTGCTACCGCTCGCCCTGCCGACTGTTAGGTGCTGTAGCTCATTCAATTTTAGGAATATTCCAATGAAATTTTCAGGGAATATAGCTAAATGGTGATACTATCGAATACAAATATTTTTGTAAAATGCAAATTTCAACCCACCTAGGTAGATGCAGCCCCTTGAAAGTAATACCAATAATATAGTAATTGGTATGCAAACTGATATTAGTATGGATCAATAAAAATGAAGAAGAAAAAACAGAATTCAGTTCGCAGTAAATCGACTTTACTTCACTGAGATTGCGGTGTTCATCTATCGGGGAACAAGGAGGTTTCCTGGTTCCACTTTCGCCGCTGGCTCGACTGGAGCGGTGCGGCAAGCCGCACAACGCTCAGGGAGAATGGGTTGCGTCGGCACGCGGCGCCGTGGTTCACACCTAACAGGATAGCATCAGAATCGAAGAAGTCGCGCCACCGCCCGAGCGAACTCGCGCGCTGTAACGGTCCCGAAATTATTCGTCGTACTACGCACTTTCGCGCTTTTCAACTACGATCCCCTTTGTCGCCTGCTTTCAGTTACGTGTATCGGACCTTGACGGAAAAAAATGTGACCTTATTACGGAATTTTCGTGAACTAAGTATGGCGGCGGCCTTTCGAAGACAATGCAAAGGAAATGACAATGATTTATTTATTGACCGAAATTAGTTTATTATAATAATTGTTCATTCCATCGAACTAACGAATGTTCGAAAAAATCGAATACTTTCGCATTTCATCTTAAGAGGTTAGGCTACTGTGACGACCGGAAAATCAAATTAATTTTAAAAGAATAAGTTAGATGATTGAAAAATCGTTTGGACATTTATTTGTAGTTCATTGACAAAGGTGTATACCAAATTTCGTAAAATAATATTAATGGTTAAAGATGTTATGAACAATCTCATGAAGTGCCTATGAACGTGAGGGTCTCAACGGTGTACTTGACTTCGGCCACTCGGTTGATCAGAAACAAAAAAAAGTTTTTTCTCAAAATAGATAATATTGGCTGAGACTTGATCGACCTTTTATTGTTATCGTGATTCAATCATCAAAAAATGATAATTTTTCGATTTTTCGAGGAAAAATGACGTCATTATTGGTGATAACTAATGAAAAAAAATGTTAAAAAGAAAAACGTCGGTCAAGACTAAACTACTATTACACTGAATAAGTTTACTAAATTTTAAGGCAATTAGATGTCGAGAAATCGTGTACACCGTTTTGAAAAACATAGTTTCGAGAAACACGCGTTTAAGTTACTTTTACATGTTTTTTTTACTACGTTTAACAGCCTGAAAATATGATTACCTGCTTTGAATATTTCCGAAGTGTCATTTATTTATCCACGAGTGTGGAATCAAAAAATGCCTTTTCTTCCGCGGCTTACACCTGCAATAAGGTAACATCGTCTCTGAAAAACGAAACTTTAGATGCCCTCTGTTTTTCGCGGTCATTATTTCAACAATTTCATTCTCGTTAATCAAAGTGACCATGCTGTTACCTGCCTGCCACGAGCTCAACCATTTTGCATTCTGGAAGCTACTACTGTGTTGACTTGCATAAAACTTACTAATTTAAATTTGGCTTGGTTACTTCTTTTTTAATTTGCATAAAAGTTCCTATCTGTCGTTTTTTGTTTGTTTATTTATTTGATGTTGGGTTGAATACATTTAAGAGCCTAGCAGAGTATGTTTAGAAGTTCATAATAAATTAAGATCTCACACGAAAAATACGGCCTCAAATTATAACACTGGTTGCCAGAATTCTAATATTCAGTGCCAGAAAAGTATAGCAGTTTACTGCCAGTTCGGAATTCTAAGACTTGTTATAGAAGTCTAAAAATTATTCTCACACCGTATAGTAAAAATGATGCGGGCATATGACATTTGAAACTGTTCTCGCATAGGCGCGAGTCCTATATGCTGTATAGGACTTTTTGTAAAATACCAACCTTTATTACACGCTATATTTTCATATGGATTTTACTATACGTATAGCATAAATCTTCGGCGTATAGCGAAAAATATTACGAAGTTATTAGTAAAATGTGAGTCTTTGTACGGTGCTTTTTGTAGAGTACTGGGAACTAATTGTTCCAATCACGTGGGCAAAATATTTTTTGGATACTACAAAAAACCACAATATGCCGAATAAAATGTATTATTTGTATCAGTTTACGTGCCATATCGTAGGTTAAAATTTTAATTTCTTTATTATTACTATACCATAATTGCAATTTTTATCTTCCATTCAATACTTTTTGATATTTAATGATATTTTTTTTAGAAGCATAGTATTAATTCTAAACTTCGAGGTCCCTGTTTAACCGTGCAGTAAAAGGCGGAGATCTTTAATAAATACTGTGATTTCGCTTAGCTATGCATTATTATTCCTACAACTACCATCTTCACTTTCAAGCTTCTAACGTTTTTAACCGTTACTTGCACTGTGGGGATCGAAACACCCCACCCACTTTTTTTCTCATGCTACAATCTATCGATGTGTATTCTTCAGAAGTGTGGCAAGTAAAGGTTAAGGCTGTTTTTTTGCCTAAGTAACCTACATGGTCTTTTAAAGTGAACTCCTTAACTGATCTGACAAAATTTCCAAGTAATGATATTCAATAGTTTATTTTTAATAAGAATTTTTGCCGCTGGGGTGTGAATCAGCCCCAGTGTGGCAAGTACGTGATTCTGCAGAAGTGTGACAAGGGTTAATCAACGTTTCCCATAGATATCGGAAAATATCCAAACATCGGTATTCCGATGTTACAACTTGTTGATATTGAAATGATACCGGGAATAAAAAAAGCCCCGATGGTCCAAGCTACCTCAAAGCATACCAGTTCGCGGGATCTTGTGTGCAAATGGGTAGCGAGGACGGAGCAATGCCCGTAGGATCGCAGGACCGCGGCACATGCGAGCTCCTCGGTCCTGATGAAATCCTGTTGGACTTGTTGTTGTCAGGGGCTCGCCAATACGAGCGATTCCACGGTGGAGGGCCAATTATCGAACGACTATGAAATTACCCGCGAAGGGGAAAGTTGAGCGTATAATAATAATGCCCGGAGGTCTGAATCGACTCCAGAGTTGCGTGTTGCCCTGATAGAAGTTTCATTCGGAAGATGCCACCCTGGACCACGCCCCTGACTGGGAATGCCACTAAGGGATTCTTCAGATTCGGCAATTGTCCCGTGATATTAATTATTTATACGCATGTACCCAGGATGAAGGGGGAACAAAAATATACGAAGGAATATTTTGTCATTTTATATTGATTTAGTTCGGTCGTCATCACTGTTGTGAGTAATTTTTAAGCGCCTATCATTTCTGTTGTTGATATTGTTGACGAGTATCTTAAATATTGCATAATATTGTTATAAACTTATGTACAGAAGATGGCTGTCTTCGTTGCCAATAGTCTATTCCTTTTCCCGATATGATTATTTTGACAAAGTGTTACCACAAGACTCCGTGGCGCAACGGTAGCGCGTCTGACTCCAGATCAGAAGGTTGCGTGTTCAAATCACGTCGGGGTCAAGCAATTATTTTTTTTTCTTCCAATTCCACTTTTCACTCGATCACTTCACTACTTATTCATTTTTGTTTATACAACTTTCATTTAATTACTCGATACCAATTATTTTAACTAAATTTCTCATTATTCATATGTATATACTACTGTTGAAATTCCGCGTGAATTCTACTCGGTTTCCGATAATTTTATTCAAATCGGCGAGAATTACACTGATTGTATTTTTCCAGAGGATTGATATAAACATTGCATTTTTTTATACCATGATGCGATTAATATTGGACCGATTTAAAAAAATTCGAAACTCCAGATCTTTGCAGAATCAAGACGGAGAATTAATTCCATTGTTTAGTGAACTCACCGAAATCGTTAGTTTTATCATCTTAATTATTTAAATTAACTTTACGTTAGTTTTTTTATACCAGCCATTTATCTCATTGGGCGAAAAGTAGTTGAAATTTTCAGAAATATTTGTATACAAATTATAAATTCATCGGATACGAAGGAACGTAATAAAAATAACAAACAATTTTGTTATACCTTTAGATATTCAATTATCAATTATTATAGTCATTGTTTAAATTCTTGATTATTGGGGTTTAGAATGATAACATCGCTCAACAGCCAGTTTGGTGCCGCAAAACTGTATATTTGTTTTAAATCTTATTTGTATACTGATCCTATTTTAATACTTAATATTGATATGTTACTTAAGAAAACGGAAATGTACAATTGTTTTATAAAATCTAAGTTTATCGGAAAAAATAAAGTTTTATTAAATATTTTCCCATCGAGTAAGCTTCTTTTTCAGAACTTTCTTGGGCGAGATTTGTCGAGGTAGTCACGCATCAAACACTAAACGTAATCAGCCATCATGTGTGTGTCCCATCTTCCCTGATACCTATCTTCCATGATTTGTATGTGTCAGTGGAAGCATCTTCCTTTAATTCTATCCCGAAATAATATTTAAAAAAGCACTTTTTACGAAACCTGTAATCGTTTTTCCACAATGTTTTGAATAACATACACTGAATCATTTTATAATAGCAAATAATATTTTTAAAATAAAGAAAAATATTACTCAATGAACTGCTAACGGCACGCACTATGAAATTCAAATTCGTTTGAAAACCCTGTGTGATAAGTTGAAATATAGGTTCGTTGGGCCCGAAGTTACTTGACAAAAAATTGTACAAATTTTGCCGGCACCAAAATATATGTATTTTTAATTGTGTAATTCACAACTATCTAATCATTGTTTTAATAATTATTTACTATTAGTGATGAATAATAATCTAGTAATAATTTGAAAAATAAAAAATACTTTTGCCATACGTCTCGGTATTTAGTTATTTATTACTATACTATATATTATAATTCATAACTACAATAAATTTAGATTAACAAAATAAGTTTCGTTACTGGTACGTATCTCATAATTATATTTGTTCGCAGCAGGAATGTCTGAAATTATAATACGTCATTGAACACTTGTATATGAGGAGCTGGCGAATGAAAACGGACTTGTCCACACGACGTTAAATTATTTAATTTTCTTATTTTAATTTTATTTTCGCGCCTAAAAACTCTTGGCTTGAGAAGGCAGTCAAAAAAATTAAATGTTAATGGGCGAATTTGATTCGAAATATTTCGGAAGCCCATAAAGGTGTGCTTGAAAAACCCGAAAACTAAAAATTACAAAGATTTTACGTAGTGTGGACAAGTCCCGTTTTATTCGCCAGCGCCTCATACATAATCCAGAATATCATTAATTATATTTCACCTCAATAATGCATAAAAGGGCTGATAAAGGTCCGGTTAATTTTCCAACCCGTACACTACGAAAAACTTCAGCCCCGAAGACTTGCGCGGTGCGTGTTCACATCCCGCATACGAACGGTGAAGTATCAGGAGACCAGAATGAGAAATCTTTCTCCTCTCTCGTACAGTTGAGCGATATTCGCGCGGGTTGTCTCGTTTAGCCCCTCCTCGCATCAGGAGAACACGAGTGGGGATGGGTAAGAGCTGTAGGGGCGCCATAGTAGATTCCCGATATATATAACAATGTATCATCGCATTGCACATTAGTCCGACGTTTTCGCCTGTATTCAACCGGCTAAAACGACTAACAAAGATCGCCAATGAAGACAAATCAACGAGCCGCAAAATCGACCTATTTTTACACCTGTACACCCTTTGTCACCCAATGTTTACTAATTTTATCATTAACCTTCGTATTTTATTCGTTATAAATAATAGCAACGGCGTGAAGATAATTCGGACAGCGTATCCGCAATTGAAAAATAACCTCAATAACGACCGAAGTTCGTTTCGAAAGCGCAACGAGCACCAAACTCCCCATCGTGTTTCTGAACTGACTCTCGCCACCTCTTCCGACTCTCTACTTTCCCGATACTATGCACCAACTGATTGAGTTTAAATGATTTTGACTCTTAATCATTGAACGACCTGGACGTATGAATCGAAGTCATCCGCACACTGACACTCTCTCGACACCAGCAACATTTTCAACGAAACAATAACTGTATTGACTTTTTGAAAATCGACGCCTCGAACCAACACTTTTCCCACCTCCCAGATTTTTTAACGTTGCAAAAACGTGCGAGAACGAAGATGGCCGCGTCACGATTCGATTGTAAATTAACGTTAATCTTTGAAAGTGGACCAACGGGTAACCAACAATTTCATGATGATCGTCGCGTTCGGCAACACACAACGAATGTGAAGACTTGATAGTGGCAAAAGCATAGGAAGTGGCAAAAAAAGGAATATTTATGCATAACTCGCACGGTGTGACTATGTCAAATTTCGAGGCCGATTGAACTTCCGCGGCGAAGGAGAGGAGTAAAAGACCGAAAATAACGTTACCCGCTTTATTCTCATAATCCGCGTCGTCATATTGTGTAGTTTGGTAATCCACAGTTAGAAATCGGAATGGACATAATCAACAATTTAACCATCCTACGAGCAGGCGAACATGAGAAGGCGCGAGTGGTCGCAACGCTGACTGCGATCGCGCGAAACCTCCGCGTTTCTCATGTTACCCGGGGTTCGGAAAGACACAATTTTGAGGAACAGCCGCGTGGGCCCTCAGCACCACTGTGACGTTAAGCCGCCTTATTGGTCTTGGGACGGCCCTTTCCATCGTTCATTGGTTCGTTGCTCCGGTTAGCGTAGAAATTTCGGCGGTTTCGGGGGGGCCAATCACTCCTCGTGTTTACCTAGCGTCGCCAAATACGTTCGTTCTCGACCTATCGTCGTTTTACGATTTTTCTCGTCACTAGAGCAACGCGTTCGCAAAGTATGCCGAGCCGCGTAAACGGACAATGACACCGTTTTCCCCAAAAATTCACCGTCAACGATAGGCACTCGCCGAGCGTTGGGTGTATGCAACGTGATGACGTTACCACCAGCGGTAATCGAGCGCGTCGTAAAATTCTCGCGCCGGCCTCGCGTCACCCGAAAGATGGCGCGGGGCTCGATCGATCGCGCTGCTTTCCCCTAAATTTCGTTCGAGGAACGGAGTGGGGGTAAACGGTCTTCCAACGTTTCTACGTTGGATGTCGAGCGTGCGGTTCGTTGACATCGCGGCGATTCTATTGGTGGCGTCACGGCATCACCGTACAGCCGCATGCGTCCCTGTTGAAAAAATTCCTCACGGGCGAAAGTCAAGGTACGACGGGAATATCTCGCGATGTATTCTGCTCGCGCACGAATACCGTCTCTGCGTTTATGCACTCCTGGTTTTAGGAGGGGCTCGTCGAGACAACCCGCGCGAAATTCTGTACAACGTCGGAGACAAAGAACCGCCATGGCTCTGAGATGTTCTCCTGATAAGTTAGTGCTCGCATGCGGGATGCGAGCACGCACCGCTTTACTTGCCGCGGTTTTCTGTGACGGCACCTCGCCGGGTACTCGCCAAGCCGCGCGCTTTGTTACGGATAACCCCACGAATTTTAGTCTACATTCATCCATTACATTAAAATTCTTCGATGCTCTGGAGGGCTGTTAACGGTTCTCGGTTTGGGTGAAGATGACAAAAGTCGTTCTCACTGTTACGGTTCTTTTTATCCAATGAAAGAGTGAAATCGCTCGCGTCAGTTTACTCGCCGTGGAATTTTGCGTTGACCATCGTGGTGCGCATGCGTGAGCGTCTTGAAGCAGCGACGAATTTAACGAGTTGCAACTAGCTTGCCGGAAAAAGAGAAATTTTCGTAATTTTTCTCTGGGAAATTACCTTTTGCGTGATTTTTTTCAAAATGGCCGCAGGACAAAGTGAAAGTATCGGATTTTTGTGAAAAAAACGCTCTATTTCCGTTGGTAAAAAAATTATGCGTCGAAAGTAAAATTCCTTCGTTAAAGCACTGCTTTTTTATATGTAAAAGAAGCTTGAAAAATTAGACGTTGATCGGTACAGTGATTTTTGGGATATTGAGGTGACGGATTTTGGAAAAGTCATTTTAAGAAAAACGCGTTTAAAATTGGCCGGTCGCGGAACCTACTGACGACGAAATCTTTTGTCGCTATGCGCGGAAAAACTGTGGCCGCATTCGGGACGCCTCTTATCGCCTGGACATAAACAAAGCCGAGAACAAGGGCTCGCCTGTTGCGCGGCCAACGTCATCATCGGACGAGATGACGACCTGCAAAAGCGAGGCATTAAAACGTTAGATCTCGAAAACGACGGATACATTTTTCTAAAGTTGATCTTACGGACGTAATTATCAAATAGTCGAAACGTTATTCGGGAATTATTGTATTGAACTCTCACACTGCGTTTTGTCTATTTTACCACGTTCGTGCGAAAAAAAAACATTGTTGAAAATTGTACCTACAAATGACCTATCAACGCCTATAACTCCCACAATTTTTTCGATATTTCCAAATGTTATATTTTGATAATCCGCTGGAAACCCAAATTTTTTGTGTGAGGTATCAATATTCGTATCTTTTATGCCTCTTGTGTGCACGTTTACACGATGTTTACGGAAAAGCCCGATCGGTCTTCACCACTGTTCTATCACTAAAATCGTACTGTGAAAAAGGCGACCATTCGTTCGTCGTTTGCGGCAACTTAAATTGAAGAAGGTTCAACATACGGTGCAGCAATCGCAGATTGGAGGTCCACTTATGATTGCAACGATATAACTGCTGGTAAAACTTCAAACACGTTTTTTTTTTCGAAACAATAGTTTTCAAAACAGTGCACACGATTTCTCGACATCTAATTAACGGATTGACTTGAAATTTGGTACACTTATTCAGTGTAAAAGCAGTTTAGTCTTGAACGACATTTTTCTTTTTAACATTTTTTTCATTAGTTATAAACAATAACAATGTCATTTTACCTTTAAAAATCGAAGATTTTTTTTGTTTAGATGATTAAACACGATAACGAAAAAAAATTCGGCCGTCTTAACTTGTTTTTTTAAAACGGTGTACACGATTTCTCGACATATAATGAACGGATTGACTTAAAACTTGGTACACTTATTCAGTGTAATAGTAGTTTAGTCTTGACCGACGTTTTTCTCAACATTTTTTTTCAGTAGTTAATAACAATAATGATGTTATATTTTCTCTAAAAATCGAAAAAAAAACTGAAAAATTTTGTTATTGTATTTCAATATTATCTATTTTAATATCATCAAGGCAATATTATATATTTTGAGAAAAAATTGTTTTTTTTTTCAGTTCAATCGGGTGGCCAAAATCAAGTACACCGTTGAACCGCTCACGTTCAAAGGTACTTGACAAGATTGTTTATAATCTCTTTAATAGTTAATATTTTTTACGAAACTACACAACATTGTCGACGTACATACAAATAAATGTCGGAACGTTTTTTTTTTCAATCATCTTACTTATTTCGGCGAAATTAATTTTTACATACAAATAAATTTCCGAACGATTTTTCAATCATTTTACTTATTCCAATTTGAAATTAATTTTTTCGAATAATCATCTTTTTCCGGTGGTCAGAGTAGCCTAACCCCTTAACATTCGATGTCGTATAGCTCAGAATCTTAATAATCAATAGTCAAATGCAAACTCACGGACTAGGCTATGACGTCGTACTTTAGAACATCTTTCATCCAAGACTCCGTGGCGCAACGGTAGCGCGTCTGACTCCAGATCAGAAGGTTGCGTGTTCAAATCACGTCGGGGTCATAAAGGGTTAATTTTTTTTTTTCACTTCGTTTTAACAAGTGTCATTCAGCGTGTTAAATCCCGTATTGTTGTCAAGTTTATTTCATGTATAAATAATGTCGAACGACGCAATCTTTGTTGATCCTATTTTACACTGGGGAAATAATGTATTCAACTTTTGCCGATTTCGTGAATATACTAAAATGAATTATCATTTTTTATTAACAGATTGAACAGAGCAGATGAATGAAATAATTGTTTTTATCCGATGTGCTTGATAAATGTTTACAAAGAGAAATAAAATGTCACCTGCTGTAACGAAACTTGATAACTGTGACTATTTAATTCACTGTGATTATTCTCATATCTCGTGCCTTTCTCTTTCTAACATTAAGATATTACGAAGTCTAACTAAACTGGGTGCTCGTCTTGGCAACGTGAAATAACAAAATATTCGTAGTAGGAAATCGGGCAAACCGACCAGTGAATGGACGGGGACCCTGGAATGGACGAAAGCTGATTTACATTCAAAATTTTACTTTAACTTTACAAATAAGTAAAGAATATGAAGTATCGATAAAAACTCGAATCACTATAATTCAACAAAAAAAATCGCATATGTCGTTAAAACCTATTTCCCGTTTAATATCGAATTTTTAAGCCACCCGGTGTTTTTTTAGTTTGTGATACTTGCACACCGCAGAACTTACAAGTTACTATCCGACTGTGCACAGTAGGCGTTCCAAAGGCGAAAACAATCGTCTTTATGAGTTTTGAGGGTGAGTATTATTTGCATTACTTAAGGTCTTAGGCCACAGTAACGGGTATAAAATCATGTGCGAATTTAACAATTATTTTTCGTATGAAAAAGTGATTCACTCATAAAATTAATTACATATCTATTTAGTATGAATATCAAGCTGTTAAAAAATATATATATATTTTTTTTCGATGTACAAAATGGCCGACTACTAATATTTTCTTTTATTATCTTTTTTTAGGCGCTCCGCGGCGTGACATTTAGCATCCACAATTTTTGACCTAGGACAAAAAACAAAAGTTCTCGTCAATCTACATTAGAATACCTAGAGAAGTACGTACGGAATTTTAAAAACATTGTTTTATTTAAAAGTTGTAGGTATTTGAAGTTAAAAAATGAATTTTCAGTGAAAAATTTCTTTTTTTTAATTCCATATGTCTTGCATTTGCTGTGACATGGCCCAACTTACATACTTACATTTTGCGTTACAAGTTTTCCATTGAAAAATTTGGTTATAACTGCTCATAAACTGCTCATAAAATGAAAAGTTTTCGATTAATCAGAAATTCCGTACGTATTTCTCTGCGAAATGCAATTACGAATATAACTTTTCAATTTGAAGTAAATCGAGTGAAAATTGTTGAAGTTATTTGTCACGCCAATTGGAAAAAAGCTGTTTCGAGAAGTTTCGAGTAGTCGGCCATTTTGTACATCGAAAAAAAAATATATATTTTCTCACAGCTTGACATTCACATTAAATAGATGTGTAATAAATTTTATGAGTGAATCACTTTTGCATATGAAAAAAAAATTGTTAAATTCGCACATGATTTTATACCCGTTACTGTGGCCTTAGTCCTTAAGATAGAACGAATCTTCGATTTTTTGCAAAATTTCAACATAAATTCGTAATAATAGGTCAGAATTAGACATGATTATTCTCCGTGGCGTCTGTTCTGATAATTCTCAAAGCAGAGTACAAAGTTTAGCTCATCTGCTGAGAATTGGAAAATCACTTATTGTTAAGAGATAAAATCATTTCATCCGTTTTTCTGTTTTTACAAAATTGACTTTTCTATTTCTCTGTCGCAACAAACTTTGGTAGTTTTTTTTTAGAACGCGACGTTAAGAGATCATCACAGTATAAAACTTTCGAAAAATCGATTTTTTTCATTATCTGATAGTATAAACGGTTATAAACATGCTGTTCCATTTTTGGGGCGAAATTCGAATAATTTCGATCGCTACAGCCTTTCTTTTAGAGATAGTCATTCGAGCAGCGGCGTGAGAGCTGGCGCGGAAAACGGTGTATACTCTCAAAGGAAGAGTTTTCAAACTATCCGTCGCAAATTTTGACACAACATTCTTCGCGCCATTCTTTATCTTGCTATGGAAGGTTTTTGTTGTTGTTGAAATCGTCATCTCTTTTTTAAGAAAAACTGTCGAAAAAATAGGCTAAATTAGATACTTTTGTTCAAACCGCCGCACATTTTGTCAATTTTGATAAAGAAAAAACATCCAAAGCAACATAGCGGCTTTCATACCGATTAATAATCTTTTTACAAATTTTGTTTCAGATCATATTTACGGCCACAACCATGTACACCGTGAGGACTCCTTTTTTTTTTACAAGTTACAAGCTTTTATTCAACTTGACTTGGTGTGAGATGCAAAACGGAAAATCGATATTTCAGCCACGTCCCGACTACTTAGAGCTCTGAAATTTTACAAACAAGTATCTAAGAGGTGACGATGCATGATTCAGCTTAAAAAAAAATATCCATAAAATATTCTACTTTTAATGTATAACTAGCGATACCTAATCATCCATATAAAGCCTCATTAACCCATACAAACACATTCGTAGCCGACTGTGTTTGTATCTGAAAAGTTCATATGCAGCAATTAGTCGTAAGTTCAATCGCAATTACACTCTGTTATTTTTGACAAGTATTCCATTTTCCTAACGTACAAACTCGTAGACTAGTAAACTACTAGTAACAACCAACTAGTAAAATCAATTAAATACTGAAAAGTAGAAAATAAAGTATATGTAAAAAAAATATTTTGAAAATACAAGCCTTTATTTAAGGGGTAAGGCCACAGTAGAATTTTCAAAAAATCCATTTTTTTTCTCGCTAAAACGGTGCTTTATCATCATAAAAATAAGTTACTATTCGATTTATAGCAAAAATTTTTTTTACCGACTTTGAGCATATAACGTAAGCCCACCTCTGGCACAGCCATAGAGTACCTAAAACTTTAAAGGCGTTTTTCTCGAAACAGCTTTTTTCCAATTGGCGTGACAAATAACTTCAACGATTTTCACTCGATTTACTTCCAATTTAAAAGTTATTAAATTACTATAATTTCTGATTAATCGAAAACTTTTCATTTTGTGAGCAGTTTTATACGAAATTTTTCACTGAAAGTTCATTCAAATACTTACAACTTTTGAATACAACAATCTTTTTTAAATTCCGTACGTACTTCTGTAGGTATTTTAATGTAGATTGACGAGAATTTTTTTTTGTTCTAGGTAAAAAAT
Source organism: Ophion slaviceki (assembly GCA_944452715.1). NCBI lineage: Eukaryota > Metazoa > Arthropoda > Insecta > Hymenoptera > Ichneumonidae > Ophion > Ophion slaviceki. The sequence goes on along the minus strand of OX101786.1, from coordinate 12,536,446 downwards.
TGTGGATGTTAAATGTCACTCCGCGGAGCACCTAAAAAAAGATAACAAATGAAAATATTAGTAGGCGGCCATTTTGTACATCGAAGAAAATATATATATTCCCTAACAGCTTGATATTCATACTAAATAGATGTGTAATGAATTTTATGAGTGAATCACTTATTCATACGAAAAACAATTGTTAAATTCGCACATGATTTTATACCCGTTACTGTGGCCTAACCCCTTAATGTACTAAAAAGTAAAAAATATTTTTTTTTACCAAGTCACCTATGTGTGACTAAATAAAAGCTTGGGGCGCTTAAAATGTATACATATAATCTTTAATTTACATAAATCCGTTAACATATTAACTGTATTTAATTTACTGCAAAACAACCCTAGATTCCTTAAATAAATATCCTGAAACTGAGTATAAACGTGTGATAGTAATTAATCTAATTATTATTGTGCTAAATTAAATACGATTAATGAAGCTTAATTGAGAACATTTATTAAACATTTGAAAAGTCGAGCGCCACAAGCTTTTATTTATAGTCACATATAGGTGACTTGGCAAAAAAATTATTTTCCCCTTTTTAGTACATTTAATAAAGGCTTGTTTTTTATACATTTTTCAGACATGATCAACCGTTGAAAAAAAAGTAAAAAAAAAAACAAATTAAAATAAACGCTAAAAAATTTGTTTTCTGTTCTTCATGAGTCTTTTGATCCGGAATAAAAACAAGAGTCTGATTAATGTATTTTAACCACCAAAACAAAAATCGCGAAAATCAGCTCTTTTTCGACCCGGTCGATTTTCGATCCTGTCGATCGATTTTTTTATACTGTTTTCGAAAGTACATACATTAAGAAATATTGTGTCAAAATTTTATGGAAATCCGAGCCCTCTAAGTATTTTTTTTACCTGAACGTTAGGGCCTCATTTCGTCTACCTGAGCGTATAGCGCACTCGGCCGACCCAGCGGCCTTTTAATCCTCTTTCCCCGCTATTGTTTATCAAACAGCTGCTTCTCATTATAAGTCGTATAATCCAGCTATATTTTAGTCCTTCTTGAAATATAACCGCAGTTATAAGGAAGTTTTAGGAGCAATAACGAACATTGAAACACCTCCACCGCTATTACATAGGAGTAACATCGGGTTTTGCATTATGGGTAAAAAGAACGAAGCTCATCCAGGGAGAACCAGGAAGCGGAAGTTTTCAGGGAATCAACACTCGGATAAAATTGCAGATTTTCAGCTAAAAAAACTGGCAACTTTGAAGGATCAGAGTTTCTACGTACACACGGATCCAGCTGCCGGTTACAGTATCATAAGCTTTCTTCTCGTGTTTTCAACGTTGTCAAACTACTTGAAGTGTAAAGTTTGCAATGGAGAAATTTCATTTTCTAAATATGGAGAGCGAGGCTTGTGTTTAAAAGTGTGTTTGAGTTGTGCGTGTGGCGAAAAGTACATTAACTCGTGCCCCATGATCAGAAGTGGTTACGAAGTGAATCGTCGCCTCGTGTTTGTGATGCGTTTACTGGGCATTGGATTAGCTGGAATCAACTTATTTTGTGGTCTAATAGACTTAGGCTACGGATTACACAAGAATGTTTACTATCAAATCGTTGACGGCATTGCCATAGCAGTAAAAACCGTTTTCGATTTAGTGACGCGCAAAGCTGTTAAAGAAGAAAAAAAATGCAAAAGGAAAAAGGATTTCTCGAGGATGTTTTGACAGTTTCTAGTGACGGATCATGGGAAAAAAGAGGCTTCTCTTTTCGAATTGGTATAATTTAACTTATTCTTCGATTTACTGGAAAAATCGCTGACGTTGAAATACGATCAAGTTTCTCTAAAGGATGTGAAAAATGGAAAGATAAAGAAAACACATTAGACTTTATCACCTGGTCTGAGAAGCATAAACCTCATTGTACAGCAAATCACTTAGGAAGTGCTGGCAAAATGGAGGTAGATGGCATAGTAGATATGTTTTTACGATCGGTAGAAAGATTTGCTGTGCGATATGGATTCTACATCAGTGATGGCGACTCAAAGACTTTTAGAATGCTGCTTAATTGTTTTCCCTATGGTGAAGAGTTCGTTGTCCAAAAATTGGAGTGTGTTTTTCATGTGGACAAACGTGTTTTCAAACGTGCGAATGAAGCAAGAAAATCTTTGATCCAGAAGAAAAAAGCTCTAAAGGAAGTAGAAGAGGAAAAAATCGCATCGAAAAATGTTACACCGAAAAAAGCCGTATCGAAAAAAACCGCACCGAAAAAAACTGTAGTTGTGAAGAAAAAAACGACTACCCTAAAAAAGTGTCAAAAGCAAAAACACAAACTTTGACGATCAAGTTGATGAAACAGTTGTCTGAAAATTACGGCTTAGCTATTCGAAGGAATTTGAATTCTATTGAAGGTATGCGCAAAGAAATACGGGCAGGGTATTACCACAAAATTTCGACCGATGTCAAGGCGCAACATGACAACTGATCGATAGAATGGTGCAAGTACCTCAAAGCTAAGGCACTTCAGCAACATTACAAACATCCTCCTGCCCTTTCTGAGGAAGTACAGGAAGTTTTAAAACCTATTTACGAGGATCTCACCAAAACAGAACTGCTCGAAAGGTGTTTAGGTGGCCATACGCAAAACAGTAATGAAAGTTTTAATAACTGCGTATGGAATATGGCACCTAAACACATGTTCAATGGCATAAAAATCTTAAACATTGCCTGTAAAGTTTCCGCGTGTGTCTTTAATGAAGGATTTCGTCCAGTGCTTAAAATAATGGAAATAATGGGCGTCAAACTCGGCCCGATTGCCATCGGATTCGCCGACAATCGCGATGACGAGCGTGTTCACTCTGCATACCGCCGCAGTTCTGAGTGCTCAAAAGAGACCAGACCCAAACGAAAGCAAGCAAGACTTGAAGAAATCGACGATGATGAGCAATCAGAAGGGATTTTGTACGGTGCGGGAATTGCCGATTGAGTTTAGGTAAGAGTTTTTCATAGTATAAACTTCAAACGCGTTTTTCTCGAAACAACGTTTTCAAAATCTAGCTCCATCGTATCTCTAAAACTAATAAACCGATTCTCTTGAAATTTGAACCACATATTGTAAACATGATTCGCAACAAGATGACCCTCGATGGTTTTAAAATTTGGATTTTTACTCTTTTTTTGCGAAAAAAACGCGTTTTTTACTTTTTTCGTTTATCATCTGCCATTTTTTATTTTTTTTGTAAAACTTTATATCCGAGGGTCATTTTGTAGCTGGTGTCATACTGAATCTAATGGACTTTGATTTTTTTGTTTCAGACAAGCCGTAGCCGAGTTGTGATGGAGCTACCTAGCCCACCTATTTTTGAGGCGTTACATTAAACTCGAGTTTTTGTACTTAAAAATGAATTAAAATGAATGAAATTTTTTAAAATGTCTTTCAAGACTATTTATCAAGCCCAACAACTTTTATATTCATATCTTTTATAAAATCCACAAAAACATCCCGAAAATAGCCTTTTTCGTGGGTCCAAAGTGGACTCGCCCCTTAAAATGCAAAAAAGTTTTGTGCATTCTCTACGAAATCGTAATAACAAATATAATCCTTATATGTATAAGAACATTATAATTCTTGTGCAATACAGTGATTTCCAAATCGGCCATTTAATAATAATGAATTGAAAAATCGTTATCTCTTACGGCGTTCATGTACACTACACGTCCATTTACTGGTCGAATGTCCATTTACTGATAATTTCGTCCATTCACTGACGCTTTAGGCATTCCGCTACATATTTATTTGTTGTTACTCCAATATTATTTGTTGGTATTCGAATATTTTTTTCCACTATCAGAACAATATCTTTTGTTAGCTATAGCAATTAAACAATTAGTGTTCATAATATTTTCATTATGCAGTCCATCTGAAACCTATAGTGTCGTTATTCGTCCATTCACTGGTCGGTGTACCCTAGCGCCGTACGGCCGCCTTCTGCTCCAAAAGATCTTCGTAACCCATGGTCCTCGGTAGTATAGTGGTCAGTATCCCCGCCTGTCACGCGGGAGACCGGGGTTCGATTCCCCGCCGGGGAGGATTATTTTTTTTCTCTCATTATCAATAATTATTCGATAATCTTTCGCCAAGCACGGTATTTGTTAATCAAATTGTTTTATTTTCCAACGTTCGACATTGAATCAGCAATAAAAAGATTATCATAATGTTATTCGTTTTCCATTGGGCGAAAATTATAAACTAGAAAAAGTGAAGTACAGACACGAATAAAAAATTCTATTCATGTTTATTAACTGTGCACAGTTACATATTTTATTTCGCAACCATTACTTTCGCACAATTTTGAATAAAAATTGAAAACTTCAAATGAAGCCTATTTCACCAAAACATTTTTGTAAGCGGTTGCCGGTAAAAAATGTATTTATTAAATATGGATTTAAAGTATTTACCATTAGCAAATTATTCCAATAAATGTCTGTGCTCCAAAACATATTCGTATAAATCGTTATAAAGTTTACTTGATTTTCAAAATCACACGTGCTATTAAAAATATACCGAAGTGTATTCTGATGATTATAAACTTGAATATTTTCGTTGCTGCATCAATATTTATATTTACTCTCGTACGGTCTCGCCTCGTTGATATTTATTCCGTAAATATTACAGTGCGAAAATATTTGGAAAACGTGGCCGAAGCGCCGAAGAGCAGCGATCCACTGAGTGGAAGACACAAGGCGCCGTGGCTTAGTTGGTTAAAGCGCCTGTCTAGTAAACAGGAGATCGGGGGTTCGAATCCCCCCGGGGCCTCACCAAGTTGGGTGGATATTTTTTTTTCTCCAAAAATGATATTACCCGCATTTGTGAAAATACCCTGATCGTTTTAATCGTAAATTTTTTATTTTTACAGCCTGTTCCGATCGAGTGAGCGTGCGATCAATATTTTCCAATAACATCCCGACAACGCGATAAGTTGGGCGTGATGAGTACGTTCGTAAGACCGAGTCGATTCTCTTTTCGACAGCGAATTTCATCGTGTTCTCGAGGTCTGACGGAAGTCTAAGAACTTTTCGAGAAACACAACGAACGGTGTACAATGGCTGACGAGGCTAACGAGCAAAGGGCCACGTGGCGCGGAGGAAAAAGGCCTCGAGTACTTGTAGCCACGAGCAGAGTCCCCGGTCGGCATCTGAGCCGCTATTGGGCCGAAAGATGAGGAGTGTCCGTGTGGATTTTCAGATAGAACATCTACAACGTATCGAGTCAGATCTCCCATAAGATGTCCTCTTTCGAACTGGAGGGACGGATAGTTTTTTCGAACGTCCGGACTTGCCAACGTTTCGACAATTTCACACAGCTCGTCTCGGCCCATATCTGGTAAATAGTCGGCGCGAAACTCCGTGCCAGGAATTCCAGAGCCACCGGCAAGGTGAAGAATAATCGTAGGGGATGAATGCGTGGAGTGACGAGTCGAGTAGGTCCATGCACAGTTTCGAATTATTATCGCCGCGGGATCGAAGGTACTTCCGGTCAGTCGGAGTGACGTTGTCAAGCAGTCTCGGTCCAAGATACCGACGATGGGCATCAACGCATTGACCTTCAGAATTATCGGGAGATTCTCGTCTCCATTCCGGAAATCATTACGTCTCAACGTATCGCCGGAGGTTTCAAAATTTTCTCCTAAAACCCTGGGAATCAAAGTGCTCAAGGCCCAGACCTTACGCGGCTGAAAGATCGCCCTGGAGTCTTCCGACACGTCCGAGAACTTCACCCTGTGCCTTCGCTCCCCGATCGTTCTTCCCGAGCTTCCGGTCGTCACCGCCATATCTAAAAGCGAGGATTTCCTCATATCGGAAGCTTCGGAATCCGAGAAATGTTCTCCTTGTCTTTGGCTCTCAGGATGTTCGATAGTGTCGCTAGGACTGACCTTCGGTATGTGAGTATCCACAGGGGATACGCCCTTGCTGGTACTCGGTTGGGCGTCGAGGTAAAGAGGAATTTTCGTCGGAGCCATTGCATGCGGTTTTGTGGCGCTCTTTTCTCGGCCCAGAGTCTGCAGCGAAAAGTCCGAGAAAGGGTTGTCTATCCTGAAACGATCCGTGCTACGCGGAATGTCCTTTTTCTTCTCACTCAAGCTCTCATCGGATACCGATTCCGCGATGTTTATCAAATCGGCGTCATTTCCGCTATCCGAGATCATCGTATCCCGAGTTCCTTTCGGAATTTTTCGCAGATCCTTCACGTCCAAAGGCTCGCAGCTCCGCCTGGCGGGCAATGGCGACGATCCGGTTTTCGATTCGTTCGTGCGCGAGTGCCCCTGCCGAGCGGGGTAGATCTTCACCCGCTTTTTTTCACCTTCGGGCACTGCTGAGCTCAGAGTTGGTCGAAAATCCTCTGGGAGCACACCTTCGTGAGCGTAAGTCTCGTTCAACAGCCTGAATTCTTCTTCCGGTTTTGCACTTTCGACATTCTCTGTTGAAAGGGAAGCATGGAGTTTTTGGATTTTTTGGACAATCGTTCAAGGAATGAATCTTACTTAAGGCCTTAGGCCAAAGTAATGGGTATAAAATCATGTGCGAATTTAACAAGTTTTTTCGTATCAAAAAGTGATTTACTCATAAAATTAATTACACATCTATTTAGTATGAATATCAAGCTGTTGGAAAATATATATATATATTTTTCGATGTACAAAATGGCCGACTACTCGAAACTTCTCGAAACAGCTTTTTTTCCAATTGGCGTGACAAATAACTTCAACAATTTTCACTCGATTTACTTCAAATTTAAAAGTTATGTTCCTAATTGCATTTCGCATAGAAGTACGTACGGAATTTCTGATTACTCCAAAACTTTTCATTTTATGAGCAGTTATAACGAAATTCTTCACGGAAAATTCATTTCTTAAGTTCAAAAACCTACAATTTTTCAACAAAACAATATTTCTAAATTCCGTACGTACTTCTCGAGGTATTCCAATGTAGATTGACAAGAATTTTTGTTTTTTGTTCTAGGTCAAAAATTGTGAATGCTAAATGTCACGCCGCGGAGCGCCTAAAAAAGATAGCAAAAGAAAATATTAGTAGTCGGCCATTTTGTACATCGAAAAAAATATATATATATTTTCAAACAACTTGATATTCATACTAAATATATGTGTAATTAATTTTATGAGTGAATCACTTTTTCATACGAAAAAAAATTGTTAAATTCGCACATGATTTTATACCCGTGACTGTGGCCTAAGGCCTTCAAGGTGCGTAATCTTGAAATGGAAAAAAACGTTTTTTTATTAGTCTCAGTATCAATTTTGCAACGAAGATTTTGCAAAATTTCAAAAATTGTCCGGATATTACGTTCCTTGTTCTTGAAACCACTATGGAAAACACGAACAATAGCAGCACCCCTCATTCATCGACCAAAAGCCTATATTTCATCAACCTAAGCAAGCAATAGCCGAAACGTACCACAACACCAAAAGCGAAAAACGTCGCGCGTAGGTCCCCACGCATAAACATAGCCAACGACAAACGAATTTACGAGAGGAGCATACTCACAGCCTCGAAAGAGATACTCTACTCCTAGAACACTCGAACAAAAACGAGGTCAAACGCGAGGTCAAAATGCTACTAACCAGCTGAATTTTTTTTCTGGAAGTATAGAAACCTTTTGCTGATAATCCTATGCACTTTGAGTGTGAAGTACCGTTTTTTGAGAATACAATTCCTAAACTCGACGTATTTCGTCGGATAATCACATCACGCTTATGGAAACCTCCAAATAATTTTTCAGTACATTATTTATATCTGCTAAAAATGCTATCACGGTACTGAAAAAATCGGCACGGTTCGACTAATTATCGGACTGGCCCTTGGCACCGTGGAACGAGGATTCACAGCACCGTTATAAAATTATAATTCTTTTAATTGCGAGTTTGTGCGAAAATCAGGCACACAAAATATTAGGCTCCGCAAACATAGCACCGTCGTAGACGACACAAATGCTACCTACCTTATCCACATTCGGTAATTGTGCCCGGCGACCTCGAGCTACTTGGTCAGGATAATTAACGAGGAATATAATTTGTATAATTCTCTTAATTAGTAAGAATTACTCAATATTAATTTGAGATCTATGTTCAGAAACGATAAGTTTCTAGAAAATTCTAGGAAAAGACTAAATACAGCGGATTTTTTCAATCTTAAAAGAATTTTTTAGAATATTAGATAACTAATGTTTTTTATTTCTTTCGGATTATAGGCAGCTTTAGTAGACCTTTAGTAGACCTTTAGGATACAATTTTCCTTTCGAGCGGAATTTGTTTTTACTCGGACCGATATACATTGTTGACAGTTCCTCGGGCCGATTTTGAGGTTATGAACGGGGCGTGTGTGCCTATAATTCCGCGACATTTTCGCCAACCTGAACATTATCATATACCACTATTTACGACATTGCCAATTCTTCTCGCGATAAGTAAGCGAGAAATTTTTTTAGAAAATAATTATACAAAGTAATGAAAACATTCCAAGTAATCATAGAATGTTCAGAAATGCGTATTTTTATAATTAGGTGTAAAATTGGTCAAAAACATACGTTTAGTATGACGCTTATTTTATTGATAACAATTAGGAACAGTAAATCGGCACCATGCATAGGGCTCTTATTTCACCCCCGACGTCTAGACCCCATAACAAAACCTTTAACGAGTTTTCAAAGGTTTTGTTATGGGGTCTAGACGTCGGGGCAAGACTATTAATTGTGTGTAAAGTCCCGATCTCATCGTCCCAATACTCTCATTTGGAAGAAAATTAAAAATCGATCTGATTATGGGCCCCAAACTTGTGCGATGCGTCATTCGCGTTTGTCGGGTTGACGGTCGTCTGATCGTTAGCTGAATGTCCGCGAAAAGTGCTTAAGGAGTTTGGAGCGGTCCCTTCAGTCAAATGACGGTTAATGGATTTTTTGTTCAATGAACGTCAACAAAATGCGTATGGGGTGTAGATTTACTCTGTAGATGATAATTTATCATAAAATATATAATCAAAGGGCAAAATTATACATTATCATATTTTTATTACGCGAATAAGAAAACCGGAATAAGGGTTACTAGCAACTTGAAAAAGTATAACACTTTCGATGATTATTGTTTTAAAAAAAATGCGTCAGTGAATGTTTTATAAAACTCAGATTTTTTTTGTCATTTATAATAGTGCCTATTTATCATTACGTCACGAGATTATTCATTATCACCATTAATTAATATTAAGTGTTGCCGAAATACGGCAACTTTGCGGACATTGAGGTTTGTAGCAATGCTCTTCATTCGCCAGCCAAGATTCGTAGTCTTTCATCAAGCCTTGATTGGTCAATACATATGGTTTATGATAATATATATGGTTTACGATGGGCAAAATGATTTTTTTTTTCTAAATGTTTACAAAGGTTTAGTTTGCATTAATCCGTTGTTAGAAATGGTTTATCTGGTTGCTGAATAGCAAAAAACATACATCACCCGTTGTGTGAACGTCTTGTCCATCTAACCGCACGTAACATTACGTACATTAAGTGGCTATACCAGTGTAACACTTACAAAAAATCGATTTTTTTTTGCCTTTTTCGACAGTTTATACTTTCAAGAACATCCTGCAAAATTTGAAGGCCTTATCTCTATCATTTTGTCTTGAAAAAATCGATAGTTAAATCTTTAAACGCGTTTTTCTCGAAATGAGATTTTTCGAATTTGCTGACATCGTAACTCAAAGAGCAATTATCCGATTGACTTGAAATTTGAACTGAGTACTCTTGAATATATTTACTCTACAATGACGTAGGATATTTTGATGGCATGAAAATTGACGATTTGGCATTCAAAAAGATGACCATTTTATAGACAAGAAAACAGACTTTTTTTGATAACTACGCCATTTTGTTAGATTTTGATATTTTTCGAAAATCCTACGTCATTGTCAGCAGTGGAGGAACTTTTTTGGCGCCTCCGAAGGCAGCGCATAAGTCGCTTGGATCTCAATATTTTTCTATGAAAAAATTATGTAATATAGGTCAAATATGGCCACATATAGTCTTAATTTTCCGAAAAATTTAATTGAGTACTTTGCTTCCAAAAAATTCCCGAAAATTATCCAAATTTTCAGGGATCACAATGGTATAGCCCCTTGAACTATTCTTTATCTATGGTGTTTTGTGGTGAAGAAATTGAAATCTTTTCAAATCTTGGATTGTAGCTAACTGTCCAACCTCCTTAAGATACTCGACCGAAGCCTCCGTATACCTTCCAATAGCGTCGAATCCCGAGTTGTCCTCGTTACCAATCTCGTTGCAGCGATGACTTTTGCCGTACTTTTCCGAAACTTCTCGGCAAACTTTTTCCCCGATATCGGCACTTTTTCCTGTGCAATATCGGTTCCCTCCAAGACGGCGGAGGGATTGATCAGGTGTGAAATCTCTTCGGGTTGTGTCGGCTGGGCGTCCATAGCGCCCCATGTGTCCGGTACCGGTGGCAAACGGCGCTCGGCCGAAGTAGTCGGTTTTACCGATTTCAAAATTGGCGTCGCGTTGAGGGTACGCCGATTTTGGTCCCGACCGCCGATGTCGGTACTTCCGGCGGCCCATTGGATTCGGGGATGAAAAGGACCATCATCGTTCTCGGAAGCTCCGACATCGATGGTCGATCTTCGACTGCGATGTACGTCGAAGAAAGTCTTTTTAGCGATCACTTTGGGATGGACCTTTTTTGAAGTATCGATATATTCTTGGTTTTCCTTCCTCCCCCCCTTGCTGGACGCGTTCTCCGAGCTCATCACTCGCTCGATGTATTTGATTTTTCTTACTTTGCGTCTTCCTTCGTCACAGTTTGGTTGCGAGCCAAGGTTAGTCACGTGAAAGAAAAGATCGAGGAGGTTAACGATGTTGACTCGGCGTCGATGCGATCATACGTCATCGAGGTGAGGTTTGTTATTACAGCTGCTATTATATCCTTCGTGCTTACATCAGCGATAAATCGCGCTCAAGCAAAAAACGGGCTGTAGAGTCTCGAGTCTACGGACACCCACACGCGGATACGGACCGTAGGTATATTCTTCGAGAATACTGCTGACTTTTATGATTACGCGCGACGACACACGTTTGCATAAGAAATAACAGACATTCGTAATTTTTTACAAGACGGTGACGATTTTGGAATTTAGGTTATACACGTATATACGAGTGGGCAAAAGTAAGTGATAATCTATTGATAATGAAATTTTGAATGTTCGGAGACATGGGAAAAAAATATGGCGCCACCTCTTGCAGCAACGATCTTGACGACCCATCTCGATTTTCAATCGATTTGGCGATATTACATTTGATAGCTTCGAAAAATGAATTTTGTTGAATTCGGATGTTTGAAAAATTAATTTTTCAATTTTATTCGAATTATTACTATTTTTTATTTCATCAAATTATTACTGATTCGAAATTGAATGAGTACTAACTTTTTATTGAATTACATTATTGATACTTTTTACCGAATTAAATAATGGCTGATTTTTAATTGGATTAAATTAGTACTCATTTTGAATTGAATTAAATTATGACTAATTTTTATGAATCAGAGTGAATTTGTGGGAAACTAGAAGTGCCGGAAAACAGGGGGAGGGGGGCTAGGGCAAACGACAGAGGGACGGGTTAGGAATAATTCTGTTAAAGAGCTATGTGCGTACGTAAAAATATCGAGGGATTGATAAAACGTGTAGCGCAAAAAGAAGAAAATTCCAGTATATAAAAAACCTTTGTTCAGTTACGTAACCTAAATTCAGTTAAGAAAACGGAAGCTCACGTAGATAATCTGCAAGAACGTAGAACTCAGGTAGATAATCTACAAAATAAGAATGGCATGTGAGGGGGAGCTATATGTAAACACCCTTAAAGGGCTATACCAGTGTGGCACTTTGAAAAAATCGATTTTTTAAAGCCTTTTTCGACTGTTTATACTTTCAAGAATATCATTATCATTTATATCAATATCATTTTATCTTGCAAAAATGGATAGTTAAATCTTTAAACGCGCTTTTCTCGAAATGAGATTATAAAAAATTGCTGACATTGTAACTCAAAGAGCAATTATCCGATTGACTTGAAATTTGAGCTGAGTACTCTTGAATATATTTACTCTACAATGACATAGGATATTTTTGATTGGATGAAAATTGACGATTTGGCATTGAAAAAAACGACCATTTTATAGGCAAGAAAACAGACTTTTTTCATAACTACGTCGTTTTGTTAGATTTTGATATTTTTCGAAAATCCTACGTCATTGTACAGGAAATACCTTCCGGTTTGACATTTTTTCCTTTTTCGGTTTCAGCTACTCAATCGGCTGGAATCGTGTCAGCAGCGAGGGAACTTTTTTTTTACGCCTCCGAAAGCCGCGCATAAGTCGCTTGGATCTCAATATTTTTCTATGAAAACATTATGTAATATAGGTCAAAAATAGCCAAATACATTCTTCATTTTCCGAAACATTTAATTGAGTACTTTTCTTCCAAAAAAATCCCGAAAATCACCCAAATGTTCAGCGTTCACACTGGTATAGCCCCTTAAAGGGTACCATGGATATAATGGATACTATAGAAATAAAAACTACCTATTACTAATTCTATTACTAAGTACCATTACTAATTCTTAATAAAATAAGATTGTTACTAATGTGTTATCAAGTTTATAATTACTATTTGTTTATTGACTTAAATGATGACTGAATTCGTATTGGGAGGAATTATGACTAATTTTTAATTAAATTAAATTATTACTAGTTTCTATCAAACAAAATTTTCCTTGGGATGTAGGAATATTTCAAATGAAAGATGTATGAGTCCCAGGCAAAAAAGAAAAAATCGAAACTTACGAATATCTCAAATTAAAAGTATTTCAATCAATATTTTAATTAAAAGTATTTCTTTTTATCATTTTTTTCACCTGCACCTGTTACCATTAAACTTTCACTGAGTGAATGTGATATTTTCCAGAAGTTTCCTACACCAATCCACCCAAAAATCTCAAACACGGTGTACCATTTTTCATTGTTTTTTTTTGTCATCATATCTCCGAGTAAAAGAAGGTCCCATAAGAATGCACGCAAAAGTACTGAAAACTAAGCGTAATAATTTTTGAAAGGAGTAAATCGATCACCAATTTCGCATACAGGTTTAAATCAAACGGAGTAATAGTTCACCCGTTTCATCGCAACGATATCAATTCTTTAAGTCTTCCATGAATCCTCTATAGCCAAAAAATAACGGGTCTCACAAAATAAACAACCAACCATACCAAATGAAATGTGCAATAACATATGGAAACTGAAAAACCTCAACAACATTTTCCACATTGCATTCGTCGCTAAGACTTTTATTCTTGTTACTTAACGACGACATTCTCCGTTACATCAAACATCAAATTTTTTCCCAAACCCAACGAGAGACAATTTCTCACCCCAAGAAAAAAAAATAGTCGACGAGGATGGGATTCGAACCCACGCGTGCAGAGCACATTGGATTAGCAGTCCAACGCCTTAACCACTCGGCCACCTCGTCCGTTGAGAACCAATTGCTCGATGCACCCTCATGAACCAAAATAACCATTCGATCGATACAAGTCGTGCCAGGTCACCGATCCCCCCGCTCAAACAAAAAATCACCCCAAATTTCTCAATGAGTCGTTCTATCACGCCTTTTTCTGCTCGTTTGCGGGTTCTGGAGAAATGCTATTAGTTCGCGTTCGCTCCGCAACAACGCCATCTCCGACATTAATGCCCTCGTTCCCAGCTAAGATGCCTAAAGCTTACACTCTGTAGTTTTGGTCAAATCTTAGGAGTTGGCTGCAAGTATGGTGTAGATATAACCTTCATGGACTGATGCCCAAAAATTCAATTTGATTCACCGTATAGTTCATGAAATAATTGCAATTGAATATCGGTATTTTTGTACGCGATCGCTATACCTAACACGTAAACCGATAGGAGTTTGCTCGCATTTCTCGATATAGGTTCTAAACGGATCTTACCATTTCAAAATAAAAACACGTGTACGCAGTACTATTATGGGATTTATTTTTTTTAATGACAAACTTTGACCGTCTAGTTTCGGAAATATCAACTTATGAAAAGTGGTAATTTTATTCGATACCGATCTCGGGCCCAACCATTTGTAACGGAATCGCAACCGTGTACGCTGCAGCCAACTGATCGGCGCATGGTCTGGGAACTCGAAGCGTGTTTTTTTTTCCCCGAGTTCTAGTAATTCTGAGTCGGATGGGAAATAGATTTATTCTGCAAACAAATTTAATTTGTTGTATTGCATGTATTTATTCGTGTTATATATGTTATATCTAAGTGTGTCTGTGTGTGTGTGTGGATATAACTTTAGTTATTGCAGAATACTCGTCGCAGGAAATATGTTAAATAGAATTCAATCCCATTCGGGTTTCCTTCACTGTTTTCCTCCAAAAATGTCTTTGTTACGGCGAATACAAGCGAATACAATTGAAACTGTTGGCAAGATGTTGTAAATCCACGATCTGACGTCCTTCGACAGCGAATTTTTGTTGCTGATCGTTGAGGTTATGGTTATTCTCATCGCGTTTAGCCGCATTTGTTTGATACATGGCTGCCACAGCTTTGTCTTTTAGCAAGCGCCTCTTTTCTTGTAAACTTTCCTTTGTATCGCATTTGGGTTGACATTTTCACGCTTTTTTTTAATTTATATAAAATATTTCGCGAAAGACGGATCGTAGGAAGCTCAACTCTATGACTGCAGGAAAATCGCGCTGTTGCCACGACTACAGCGCCGCTCTCTATACGAGTATGATACCTATGTATGCATTAGGTGCGAATGTGTGGGACATATAGAGGGTACAAGCTCTGTCAAAAATTTACAACCAGCAGCATCGTATAGGCATTGGATGTTGATATACGCTTCGACCGAAACTTTTGGCTCATACGTGTACCTACAGAACGACCTTAACTATATTTTCCTTTTCCTATCGTTATCGAAATTGTGTCTGGCGTTCGATAACGAATCTCTGTGAATTTGTGGCTCGCTCATTGCTAACGAAGTCTCTCGAGGAAAGAAGACGACCATCGTATCGTCTTACGTTCTTCGTCGCATGCACGAGCTCATTTCTATCTCCCGTGATAATCAAACGCTTTCTTATAGCCTCGGAAACGTTTTAAGAGGGGAGATACCTCAAGGCGAGAAAAAATTGCTGATGCTCAGGATTGTTTTAAAGAGGAAAGATTTCTTTTCCATTTTTGAGACTTTGGGTATTTTTCATTAGTACTTTTTACTATTACATGGCATTTTTATTTTTAATTAATCTTTAGAAATGGTGGCCGTATGGCGCGGTCTTCTAAACGGGTTGCAGCTGAATCTGACAAAAAAAACCAACGGACATTTTGGACTCATACGCAGAATATAAACGAAGAAAAAGTGAGAAATGTTGAAAATCGACTAAATAGTACGCTTTCAAACAAAAAGATTGAATTTTCCGAAAAATGGCTACATTTTGCAATAAAAAAATACTTTTTTTGATTTTCAAAATTTAGGTTAAAAACATTTAGGTTCTCGTTTTAGACAATGAGGTTAGAAACATTTATATTAAATTTCATTAGAATCGGTCGATTCGTTTTTTAGCTATACGTCACACCAGCTTTGAAAATGCAGTTTTCAAAAGCAGTAATAAAACATACCCTAAGTCTCGAAAATGGTGAAGAAATCTTTTCTTAAAAAAAAAAAAAAAAAATCAGCCAATATTTTCCTCGTCTAAAGGTATCGTAAATATTGGGAGTACAAATAAGTCTCCGCCGGTTGACAAAAGATGGCCCCACCAGGAGGTTATGTTTGAAGTTGTCGGATGTAAATGATGATGGATGATGACATCTGGCAGGACCATAACCTTGAAATAGTAGCGATTTTGTATCACCATGACATACATTTTTCGTGCGAAATGTCGAGTTTTGAGCCGAATAAACGTCATTTGCAGAAACTCTTGCGTTTGGCACTAATCGCCTTCCAATACCGCGTCTTCGGCCTTTCGCACTCTCGGCCTTCCGCTACGTTTTTTGTCTTCGACGTCAAACTCATCGTTCTTAAACTTTTGAAACCACTCACGACAACTTCTCTCACTTAAAGCAGCCTCGCCATATGCTTATGCCAAATGACGCTTATTCAGCTCAAAACTCGACGTTATCGCACGAAAAAATTATGTGATGCTGATACAAAATCGCTAATATTTCAAGGTTATGGTCTTGCCAGATGTCCAACCTTACGATATGACGTTTTATATCTGACAATTTCAACCATAACCTCCTGGTGGGGCCATCTTTTGTCAAACGGCGGAGACTTATTTGTACTCCCAATATTTCCCTCAAGCACCAGATAATTTCATGCAAAAGTTGAATGCGTTGAATTGTTTATTTCGGATGATTTGTCTCTGAGCAGCAGTGGTCACCGCGAAGGACGTACTAATAATAAAACATATTACTACTATTGGCTGTTACATGCTACTTTTTTTCTCATCAATCTTTAAAAATGGCGGAGGTATGGCACGGTGTTCTAAACTGCATTTTCAAAACTGGCCTGATGTATGGCTTAAAAAACTAATTCCCGATTCTGATGAAATTTGCTATAAATCTCTCTAACCTTATTGCCTAAAACCTGCCCTAAATGTTATTGAAAGTAAAAAAAAGTATTCTTTTATTGCAAAATGTAGCCACTTTTTTCGGAAAATTCAATCTTTTTGTTTCAAAGCGTACAATTTCGTCGATTTTCAAGATTTCTCACTTTTCCTTGGTTCTTATTCTGCGTATGAGTGTTAATGAAAGAAAAAACAACGAAGATTTTTCTTTCATTAACACTCATACGCAGAATAAGAACCAAGGAAAAGTGAGAAATCTTGAAAATCGACGAAATTGTACGCTTTGAAACAAAAAGATTGAATTTTCCGAAAAAAGTGGCTACATTTTGCAATAAAAGAATACTTTTTTTTACTTTCAATAACATTTAGGGCAGGTTTTAGGCAATAAGGTTAGAGAGATTTATAGCAAATTTCATCAGAATCGGGAATTAGTTACGCTACGTGTACGCTGTCTTACAACATCCGCCGCAACCCGTTTAGAAGACCGTGCCACACTACCACCAATTTTGAAGATTAATAAAAAAAAACCATGTAACAGCCAAACGTAGTAATAAAACATATCCTAAGTCTCACGAATGGTGAAGAAATCTTTCCTTTACAAAAAAAAATTATGAAAATGAGCCATTATTTCCTCGCCTGAAGCCCCCTCCCCCCCAAAGGCGAAGTAAGAATGTACCACGTGACATGCCAGTGCGAGCGAGATACTCTAAATTTGCGAACAGATATTTCTCAGAGATGAATAATATTTAGGGCCCAAGAAAATTGTCAAGCTCTGCGTTAGAGAATTCTCTACAGCTTGATGCTTCGATTTTCCTAACAAAAAACTCAACCATCTATGAGAAACCTCGGATCAAAAATTTGTGGGGTTATGTTGATCTTGTACACGCTCTCAAGGGGTTAGGCTAGTGTGACAACCCAAAAACCAGTTATTGGAAAAAAAATGAAGGAATAAGATGATTGAAAAATCGTTTTTGAAAATAAAAAACACTTATTTGTATGTACATTAAAAAAGCTGTCTACCAAATTTCATTAAAAAATATTATTGATTAAAGAAGTTATAAAGAATCTCGGGAGGTGCTTAACGATGTACTTGATTATGGCTACACGGTTGATCTGGAACAAAAAAAAAGATTTCTTTTTCTTAAAGTAGGTCATATTGGCTAAGACTTGACCGTGCTGTTTTTGTTGTCTTTCAATTTAAACATAATTGATTTTTTTTCTCGATTTTTCTAGGAAAAACGACACCATTATTGTTAATAACTGATGAAAAAATTTAAGGGGCAGTCCATAAGTTACGTCATTTTGAAATAGGGGGGGTCTGGTCGTTGGATGACGGTAACGATAATTGGATTATGACGATAGGAAGGATAGGATGATTTCAGGGAGGGGGTCGAAAATCAGCAAAAAATCGATGACGTAATATATGGGCGGCCCCTAAGAAAAACGTCGGTCAAGACTAAACTACTACTACACTGAATGAGTGTACCAAATTTCCACTCAATCCGTTCATTAGACGTCGAGAAATCGTGTAGATCGTTTTGAAAAACATCGTTTCGAGAAAAACGCGTTTAAAGTTTTACTAGCAGTTCTATCGTTGCAATTGAAAGTTTACCTTCAATCTGCGATTTCTGCACCATATGTTAGGCCTCCCTCTTCCATTTGAGCTGCCTCAAGCGGCTAGCGAGAGTTTTGAAAATTTCACAGTAGCCTAACGCCTTAATATCGCCCTGCGTACGCTCTTATCGCGGATGCTGTCTAAAGTTTAGAATTGAGTAAAATGGTTCGATACATTAACAACCACAAATACGCGTATCTGTACAGATACGCGTGTTTTTAACGAGGCACTGGCTGTGCGCTGCAATCGCTCTCGAGCTCGATGTGTACAATTATTGCCGTAAGAGAGACCATAACAAACGCTGATTTCTCGTCTGGGAAGAAATAACCGAGCTCCAGTGGAGTTGTTGCACAATCATGTAACGAGCAAATCCGAAATAATGTACACGGCCTGTAACGGCGACACACAGAGCTGCAGCCAGTTTGACAAGCAACGTTGAAATGGAACGTGTACCGCGCGATTTTTACACACCCGTCTACGACGCGGACACGATCGAATCCATGGCGAAAGAATTCTCTCGCTTGCGTGGTAAGCCGCGTTACGAGCAGCTCGTAATATCGCTGCGCCACTTCGTTCCATTGGAACAAGCTTGAGTGATATTTTTGTCGCAGAGTGCGTTGGTTTGGGTTTGCTAATCGCTGACGCGCGTCGAGGCGATCGGTTGCGGGAATTTCTGACTGCGATGCACTTTCGTGTGAGGTTAGACGATGTACCGACTGATGGTAACGCGAACCGTTATGAGGAAAATTCGTTGCGTCTGTCATGGAATATTGAATGGAACTTCAAATATGTGTGTCACAAGCTTGCGTAAACTTATCCAGGCTGTAGTGTCATGATATTGAAGTTTGCATCGTTGATAAGCAACGAAAGTTTATTACTGGAGGGCATATTAATATATGCGCAGCCCCTCATTTGGACCACATGACCTTCATATTTCGGCCAAAAGAAACACTTTTTCAAGGAGCCGGGTTGACATTCCGAACTTTGAATGATCAGAACGCTCAAAACTCCGAAAGAATTGTACAGGAAAGACAGAATCTCCGAAAATCTGAACACCGTCAAAATAATTCGGCTATGGAAGTTTTAAAAGTTTCTAAATTTTCAATAAATCGACGAATTATTTCAAGAATTTTTTTTATTAAGAAAAATTTCAAAATTGACGTAAAATCACTTCTTAAGGGGCTATAGCGAACGCTGAAAATTTGGGTGATTTTCGGGAATCTAATTTCGAGAATAACGCGTTTAAAGATTTAACTATCGATTTTTGCAAGATAAAATGATATTGATATGAACTATATAAATGATAATGATATTCTTGAAAGTATCAACTGTCGAAAAAGGCAAAAAAAAATCGATTTTTTCAAAGTATAACACTGGTATAGCCCCTTAATAAAAAAAATTCTTTAAATAATTCGTCGATTTATTGAAAATTTTGAAACTTTTAAAATTCTATAGCCGAATTATTTTGACGGTGTTCAGATTTTCGGAGTTTTGGTCTTTCGGGTAAAATTCTTTCCGCGTTTTGATCTTTCGGGGTAGTATTCTTTCGGAGTTTTCAGCGTTCTGATCAAAGTTCGGCATTGCAACCCGGCCCCTTTTTCAAGAGTGACAAAAGTCGATATTTGGCTCAGGGAATCGGAGCTGAAGAGATTCGTAAAAAAAAAACGAATTGTATGCCGTCGCTGAGGCTTTTCATTTAGGTCTTTTTCAAAATGTTCCAAAACTTCGAAAAATCATATTCAGAAAAAATATCCGGATGTGTGTGTATGTTTGGAAAATTGCTGAAATACATGTTTAATTATTTGTGTTGGAGTATATTTATGCCAAGTTTCAATTAAATCTGACCAAAAATATGTTCCTTTATACGAACTTTAACACCCCCGTTTAACTCTTGAATGGATCGGATTTCGATTTTTACCGCTCTTGAAAAAAGTCTTACTTCGGTTCAAATATAAAGGCTGCGTGGTCAGAATTGGGGGCCACAGATATCGCAATACTGCTAATCTGGGCTACGTAAAACGCTCAACCATTTCTTATGATACTCATCAGAAAACTACAGCTCGATATTGCAGGGTACAACTTTAAATGATAAAAAATAAATAAATAAAAATAAAATTGTAAATTTTCGTTGCATTCCATCGATTCGAACTTCAACATCGGGGAGTATTTACGTAGTAATATTTAAAAGTCGTCTTGTGAAATATAGGCGCATGGGAGACTGCGAGCGATGATCGGAAAGAGTCCGAGGGCATGCTAGAAGCTTCAATACCGCTGTTATTCCCGAAAATTCTAATGCCGAGTCAAAATCTTCAAGATTAAGAATGAGCGTCAATGGAAAAATATATTTTGGTTCATTGTGGATTAACACCGCTATTTTCGGATTTTCAATTTCGAAAAACATCTAAAACTGCCAACTATCTTTGCTTACTTGGGTTGCCATTGTTAGGATAAGAATATTTTGAAAACTATTTAAGGGATCATCACAGTATAACGGGTCGAAAAATAGCTCATTTTCGCGATTTTTCTTTCGATGGTTAAAATACGCTAATCAGTCTGATTTTTTAATGTCAAATCAAAGCACTCATGGAGAACAGAAAGTGAATTTTTAAACGTTTATTTTAATTTTTTCTACATTTTTTTAACGGTTGAAAATGTCGAAAAAAAGGAGTCCTCGCGGTGTACACGGTTGTGGCCGTAAATATTATCTAAAACAAAATTTTTAAAATGATTATTAATCTGTATAAAAGCAGCTATTTTGCTATTTTTTTTCGAGTTTTTCGTTAAAAAAATATGAAGATTAAAAAAAGCTTTCATAGCACGATAAAGAATGGCGTGAAGAATGTTGTGTCAAAATTTGAGACGGAGAGCTTGAAAACTCTTCCTTTTAGAGTATATACCGTTTTGAAAAACATTTCGAAAAAAACGCGTTTAATGTTTCGAGTGCGGAATTTTCATATAAATGTTCTACTTACGATCAATCGGCGATGTCAGGTCCATGTTTATAACCGTCTATACGATCGGATAATTAAAAAAAATCGATTTTTTGACAATTTTACTGTAATGATTCCTCAAGGGAAGGTACCTGAGTAAACGGCGAGAAAAACGGGTAAACTTCGGGAATTTTAATCTCAAAAACTAATGTTTCGAATGGATCCGGGTTTTTTTTATATTGTAAAATATGTACATTGAGGTATGTTTAGGAATTTTTAAAAATAACTTCGTTGACTGGAAGCGATTCAAACGCGATTATCTCGAAACATAGTTTTCAAAGTCGGTGCCAGATGTATCTCGAAAACGGCTTGTCCGATTTTGTCCAAATTTGGATACAATATTCTTCGATAGTTTTTCTCGTCCGCCACGTAGGATTTTTTTGAAATTTTCATTTTTGACGGAATTGCGACCGTTTTAATTTAACATTCGTTTTTCGTTCGCAATTTCCGACGATTTTGGATTGCATACACATTGCATAAAAAAAGCAATGGTTCAATCAAATGAAAATCCCCTACGTGCCGAACGAGAAAAACTATCGAAGAATATTGTATCCAAATTTGGACAAAATCGAACTTATTTACGAATTTATTTTTTTTAATTCCTAAACATACCTCAATGTACATATTTTCCAATAAAAAAACCCAGATCCAATCGAAACATTAGTTTTTGAGATAAAAATTCCCGAAGTTTACCTGTTTTTCTCGCCGTTTACTCAGGTACCTCCCCTTAAGGATGCGAATGATGTAAACAAAATCGAATTTTCTATCGCAATAAATGGTAATCTGGCCTTAAGTTCCTCAGGAAAAACAAAGCATCAGGCTCTGTAGAATTTACTGACGCAGAACTCGACGTTTTTCTTTTGCCCTAAATATTATCCATCTCTGAGGAATGTCTGTTCGAAAATTTCCGCCATTTCTCTTGCACTAACATGTCACGTGGTACTTCTGCTTCTTCAGCTTCTCGAGACCGAGACTTCCGCTCCTCGATAATCCTAAAATCCACTTCCGTTATGCGTATGAACCGAACTTCCGGCATCAGGCGGGCGAGGTCGCGACAGTCTACAATGTTATATGACCAAATCCACAATAATGTCAACGATGTACTCGTAAAATGACGAATAAGGGAAAAGGGCAGACCCATAGACAATAATGCAATCAGAAAAGTAAAATTTATTTACTAATTCAATTATCTTTTTGTTTTTACGTATTCGAAGACGAACATTATTTGGATCATGCCGGTGCGACTTTGCATTCCGAAACGCAGATGAAGAGGGTGTCTACCGATATGCTCACGTCTCTCTACGCTAATCCCCATTCAGCTGGCGCAGCTGGCAATTTGACACACGAGATTATCGAGCGAACGAGACACAGGTGAGGGAAACAAGCTGGCGAGACGATCGAACGATCTATCAATATTAATCTTCGTAGCATTGAACGATAGAACTTCCTCGGGCCTCCTTAAGGGGCTACATCTACACCTACAAGACCGAAAAACGGCCAAATTCCGATTTTTTGTCTGGGAAACGTTCGGTGGAAAAGAAACGCATTTTTTTTAACACGAAGGTACATCGTTGAGAGTCCCCGGGAAAAAAAAGTTCATATCTGAATATATCTGAATCATATCTGTAGAATCAGATATGATCAGACAAGAAAAATGGCCATATCTGTTCATGTAGTGTCATGACAGATGATGTATGCTTATATCTGAGCATGTGTGATCATATCAGAGTCATTTTGATAATTTTGAGAGCAGACCCGTCCATATCGCAGCAGGTCTGACCAGATCCAATCCCCAGGCAAGATCTGATCTTGTTGGACCAGATCTGATTTTATTGGGCCAGATCCGATCATGTCAGGCAAATCTAATCTTATTGGACTAGATCTGTCTGTCCGTATAAAAATAAAATACCGTGGATTCCAGTAGACCTGGACATCTATGAACAATATACCTGCCCATATGATAGAATCATAGTTTATCTGAACTTTCAGACCAGGTATGACTCCGACTATATCAGAGCAAATCTTACCCTGTTGAGACAGATCAAATCTTGTTAGTGCAGTCATGAAGATATTAAAATGTTTACATATATAGAGCGGGGTTATTAACACGTCATCACTCGACGTGTTAATAATTAATAATATTATAGTAACTCACACGATCACATATAATACAGTCAGGTGAGGTGCCATATCTGATCGGATATCGTCTCATATCCTCATATATCGTTTCATATATTCAGATGTTTTCATGTGTGAACAACTGAACTGCATATACGATAAGGTATGAGTGTATAAGACTTCGTGTATTTTCCACGTTTGGTATCGTATCTGATGGGATAAAATTTTATACTAACGTGCCTGCTCATATATCACATTATGCATGTTCAGATATGAATTTACGGTACCAACTCGCCTTGGTACTTAGCCAGATATAAACAGATATGAGTTCATATATGGTCAGGCCAGATACTGTATTTCATCAGATATGATCTTCTATATGCATATGTGATGAGGAATATGATCAGACCTAATCATATATGATACTGTAAAATGTCAGATATAAATATATCTGATACATATATGACAATATCTGAAACATATATGAACATATCCACTCAAACATGAACTTTTTTTCCCGGGCCTTTAAGAAAAAATCCCGAAAAAATATAGAAAAACAACAAAAAAAAATGACCGCCAGCAGATGATGAGGTTTTTTTCGCGGAGTTCGGCGGTGGACATTCTCCAGCTTAAGGAGTTAGGCCACTCTAGAGGCCGAAAAGATTGGCTTTTTGGGGATTTTTTTTCGAAACAACTCCAAAATAAACCGAGATTACAAAAAAGGGTGTTTATC
This sequence comes from Ophion slaviceki, assembly GCA_944452715.1. Classification (NCBI taxonomy): domain Eukaryota; kingdom Metazoa; phylum Arthropoda; class Insecta; order Hymenoptera; family Ichneumonidae; genus Ophion; species Ophion slaviceki. The sequence continues at coordinate 12,512,293 of OX101786.1, read as the reverse complement.
ATACATATCAGTGGCTGTATACAATAATTTTTTTGAAGCGATTCATTTCAAAATGGCGGCTGTGCGGCGTTTATCTCAAAACTGCATTTTTTTAGGTTGGCCGGAAACACAACTCAGACAATTTTCAACCGATTCACTTGAAATGTTGAATATATCTTGAAAAATACATTGTCTATGGAAGTACGTAGGATTTTTTTTTAAATATTATTTTTATAATATTTATATAATATTTTTATATTTTTTAAATATATTTTTTCGGCCTCTAGAGTGGCCTAAGGCCTTAAGGCCGGAGCCTGAATTAGAAGGTCCGAAAAATCGTTTGTTTTTCATTGCTCAAATCGATAGATAAACTATCCATGAATATATTTACAAAGTTACAGAGGCAAATTGTGAATATTTTGGAAGACACAAGGCCAAAAGCAGAGAAGCGATTGATATTTGATATTTATCTTAACCTTAAGGCGTTACCCCCACTTGTAGCGCAAAAAAAGGCCTTTTTCATGAATTTTTTTAAAGAAAGCTACAAAACTTTTTTAATCGATTAATATACCATCTTAAAGAACACATCTTGAAGAACTTTCAGTAATTTTTTTATTGAAAAATATTACATTGTTTAGTGGCAAATGGCAGTCAATGAAATAATGTTTTTATATACACGGTTTGCGGTGACCAACATTGCGGCGAAGTGGATCATCTGAAAAAAAATGCAGATGGATTTAGTCAAATATAAGTATAAACTAGTCTTTAATCGAAGGATTTTAAAAAATATTCATTTTTCACAAAATGGCGGACAGTCAAAGTTAATGGTTCGATTTTAACGAAAAAAAACAGCCGTTTTTTGGCTATAAAACGGCCATTTTTTTCGAAAAAAAAAAAAAAATCGAACGATTAAAGACTACATTTTTATGTATTAAATAAGCCTGCAAAATTTCAAGAAGATCGGTTCATTAGTGTTCGAGTAATCTTGGTCACCGACTTCAGAAATGCCATTTTGAGAAAAACGCGTTTAAAGTTTCAATTTCAGTTTACACGAAGAAAATATTTTTTTTGTAAACTTACATAGAGTCATCTATTCCGGGCCCATACAGAAGTATGGGCCCGGATACTTATACTTCAAAAAAATGCAATAAAAAAATCGATTTTTTCATCATCGCGAGTGGGGGTAACCCCTTACGGAGATGAGAGTTTGCAAAAAACGTTTAAAAATATTTCCGCAACTGCATTCGGTCGAAAGATCGCCAAGTGTCCAAACTCTTCGGTAGAGTACATCCAAACGTTTACGACTTCAGGCTACTGGACCATTTTCACGCCTCACCGGAGGAATACGACTTGGCCTTCACTTCCGGCGCGACAGCGGCGTTGAAAAGCATCGCGGAGACCTTCCGGTTCAGCGAGACCGAGGTTTCCGGTCGAGCCGCCGGAAGTTTCGTCTATCTCCAGGACAATCACACGTCCGTTTTGGGAATGCGAGATTTGGTGGCTCGAAGAGGCGCGCGAGTCTTGTGCCTGACTCGCCAAAGTGCCTTCGACGTGTTTGCCAAAAGGACAACGTCGAACACTCGAGCGTGCGGCGATTCCGCGAATTCGCTCTTCGTGTACTCGGCACAGTGCAATTTTAACGGTTTCAAATATCCGCTGGAATGGATCGGTAAAGTGAAGGAGGGAATGCTGGATGCCACGGATGACGAGAGTACCGGAAGTTGGTACGTTCTTCTCGACGCGGCCAGCTACGTCGGCACGAACGATCTCGATCTCTCCGCCTTCAAACCGGACTTCGTTGTTCTCTCGTTCTACAAAATGTTCGGCTATCCGACCGGTGCGGGTGCGCTGTTGGTCAGAAAAACGAGCGCTCACGTATTGGAAAAAGTTTACTACGGCGGTGGTACAGTCAATCTTGCTCTGAGCCTGCGGAACTTTCACGTCAAACGTGACGTGTTTCACGAGAGGTACGATCATTTGTATGACTCAAGGGAGGACAACGCTGTAACTGCCAATTTCGACTGTTTTCTTAAATGGGTCTTCTCACTTTAGACGCTAAAAAAGGCTATTTTCATGAATTTTTTTGATAGGTTTATATTATAGATATTGATATAAAAGTTGTTACACTTAACAAATACACTTTCGAAATACATTAAAAAAATGTATTTATTTATTTAAGGGGTTAGGCCACAGTAACGGGTATAAAATAATGTGCGAATTTAACAATTTTTTTAGTCTGAAAAGATGATTCACTCATAAAATTAACTACACATCTATTCATTATGAATATCAAGTTGTTAAAAAATATATACTTTTTTTGATGTACAAAACGGCCGACAGCTAATATTTTTTTTGTTTTTTTTTAGACGCTCCGCGGCGTAACATTTAGCATCCACAATTTTTTACCTAGATAAAAAAAAAAGATTCTCGTCAATCTACATCAGAATACCTAGAGAAATACGTACGGAATTTAAAAAATATTGTTTTATTCAAAAGTTGTAGGTATTTGACCTTCAGAAATGAATTTTCAGTGAAAAATTTCGTTATAACTGCTCATAAACTGCTCATAAAATGAAAAGTTTTCGATCAATCAGAAATTCCGTACGTACTTCTCTGCGAAATGCAATTAGGAACATAACTTTTAAATTTGAAGTAAATCGAGTGAAAATTGTTAAAGCTATTTGCCACGCCAATTGGAAAAAAGCTGTTTCGAGAAGTTTCGAGTAGTCGGCCATTTTGTACACCGAAAGCAAAAATATATATTTTTTAACAGCTCGATATTCATACTAAATAGATGTGTAATTAATTTGATGAGTGAATCACTTTTTCATACGAAAATAAATTGTTAAATTCGCACATGATCTTTTACCAGTTACTGTGGCCGAAGGCCTTAATAAATACACTTTCGAAATACATTTAAAATTTTGTATTTATTCACGTCACTATTTATAGACGAAAATGGTAGTTAAAAAAATGTCCTAAAAAATTATAGTTCTGCGCTGTTGATGAAATCTCGGAGATCGATCATCTGAAACAAAAAAATTAAACGGTTTTAGATTCAGTATGTTGATGGCTATAGCGCATATCATACGATTTTTGATATATATATATATGTGTGTGTGTGTGTGTGTGTGTGTGTGTGTGTGTGTGTGTGTGTGTGTGTGTGTGTGTGCGTGCGTGCGTGTGTGTGTGTGTGTGTGTGTGTGTGTGTGTGTGTGTGTGTGTGTGTGCAAAAATAACAAAATGGCGAACATGTTTCGAAAAAAAAAGGTTTCTTTTCACTGCTTCTGGCTAAAAATAGTAAATATCAAAATTTAAAAAAATCCTCGATAAGCGCTATATCTATAGTTATAAAAAATATGTGGTTAAAATTTCATAAGGATCGGTTCAGTAGTTTCGAAGATTTTATCAACAAGCCGTGGAAAAACGTTATTTCGAAAGTGTATTTATTAAGTGCAACAACTTTTATATCAATATCTACAATATAACCCTATCAAAAAAATGCATGAAAATAGCCTTTTATAGCGTCTAAAGTGAGAAGACCCCTTAAAGACAGGAATAAAATACATGGTCGAAAGAACTTTTAGACTTTATCAGGTATACATTGAAGTATGTTAAAAAACAATTATTTGTCAAAAGAATACAAAATCGCGACGCACGAGGCGCCCTACTGGTTTTTAGCCAACCCTCTCCGCGGCACGCAGCAGAACTATCGTAAATTTAATCCTGCAACTAAGAGTGAAACATTTCCGTTAATGATATTAGTTTTAGTAGTCAAGTACGGGGGGAAATTAAAAAATAATGAAGAGAAAAATAGAGACGAGTTGCAAAAAAAACACGTTCGTTTTTTTCGATCATAATTTTCATATAAAAAGTAATATGTTTCTTACAATTTTCAATTGATCGAAAAAACCGCTAGTAGTTGACTTAAAGCAATCTGAGAAGCTACAGTTAAAATTTCAAGTTTTGCCGCGTGCCGATTTCAAAAACATGGTTTTGAGAAAAACGCGTTTGAAGTCAACGGTTTTATAGACGCTGCAACTGGTGATTTTTTTTCCGTTATCTAATGCCATCTATTGGTAGAAAATAAAACAATTTGTAGTCGGTAACTTATTCTCCAAAGATATAATAGGCTTACAAGGTCGAGAAATGTGTCTATCGGTGTGGCTTCGCCGAAGGCGCTTTTTAGCACTCGGAGAAAACCGCTTTAAAACTTTTTTTTCAGCTATAAACGAATATGCATTATATTTTTGAATGTTTAAATGATTTTTAAAAAGTATTTCCAAAAAAAAAACGATTTGTTGAAAATTTTACAGTGGTGGCTTTCCTTAAGGCGGGATATACATCTACAACGATAAAAAAATCGATTCCTTGTTTTCTTTTCTTCAAACGATAGAACTATATATGTAGAATATTTTCTCAAAGTTTCAAAGCGAAATTCGAAAAACTTCAAACGTTACAGCCCGTCAAGGCTGTGCCTCACCGCTCGAAGCGAGAGCAGAGGGGGAGGCAAAGATGGGCAAAAAGTAAGTAAATTAACAATTACAATTACTACTGTAATTGATAATTTAATTACTTCGTAACAGATTACTTAAGTAATTAGTTACTACAAGCACCTAGTGCAATTTAGTTCAAATTCTATGTAAACGTCAAACGCGTTTTTTTTTTCAAAACCGCATTTTCGATTTTGTCCAAATTCGGATACAATATTGTTCGATAGGTTTTCTCGTTCGCCACGTAGGATTTTTTTCGAAATTTTCATTTTTGACGGAACTGCGACCGTTTTAATTTAACATTCGTTTTTCGTTTGCAATTTCCGACGATTTTGGATTGCATACACATTGCACAAAAAAGCAATGGTTCAATCAAATGAAAAGCCCCTACGTGCCGTACGAGAAAAACTATCGAAGAATATTGTATCCAAATTTGGACAAAATCGGACAAGCCGTTTTCGAGATACATCTGGCACCGACTTTGAAAACTACGTTTCGAGATAATCGCGTTTGAATCGCTTCCAGTCAACGAATTTGTTTTAAAAAATTCCTAAACATACCTCAATGTACATGTTTTCCAAAAAACCCTGATCCAATCGAGACCTTAGTTTTTGAGATAAAAATTCCCGAAGTTTACCTGTTTTTCTCGCCGTTTACTCAGGTACCTCCCCTTAAAAAAATGAGTATTACTGTCTCACCGACGACCACACCGCGACTCTTTATACAACAAGATGAGCTTTTGGCAGATTCTATTTATCGACAACCAACGAGATTGACGGAGTGTTCAAATCCGTCGTTTCGCAGGTTCGAAGACGGGACGTTGCCTTTCCTGTCCATAGTGTCCCTCCAGCACGGTCTCGACGCCATGTCCGTTGTCTCGTTGGACGCCATATCCAAGCACGTTTTCTCCCTCGCTCGATACCTCCACCGCTCGCTGAAGATCTTGCGTCACAGCAACGAGAGGCCAGTCGCGCGACTCTACAGTGACAGCGATTACGAGGATCCCTCGGTGCAGGGTGGCATCGTGACCTTCAATTTGTTGCGATCAAACGGCGAGTACGTGGGCTACAACGAGGTCGTCCAAATGGCCGCCCTCTTCAGGATACACCTGCGTACCGGCTGTTTCTGTAATCCGGGCACCTGTCAACGCCATTTGGGCCTCTCCGATCGCGATGTAATGGACAACTACGAGGCTGGCTACACGTGCGGCGGTTCTCGCGATCTCATTCACGGCCGACCAACCGGAGCCTGCAGAATCTCATTCGGCTACATGTCCACGCCGGAAAACGTTGACGCTCTGCTTATCATGATCGAAAAGTGTTTCATCGACCGACCGGAAGTCGCGGGACTTGCGCTACACCCGACCGGAAACCCTTCGGCCGCCAGGCTGGACAACGATCGAGCTCGAGTGCGTGAGACTGTCCGGGTCGTTGATGATCCTTCAGCCAACGGCAATGGCGGGAACTCGCATGCATCGGGTGAGAACGACGCGTCCCATGGTGCAGATGAACTTTCACGGGATTCGAAGAATCATGGCGAATCGAGACTGTCAAGGTTGTTCGTCTATCCTGTGAAGTCTTGCGCCGCTTACGAGGTTGAGGATTGTTGGCTGCTCGGCGAGAGAGGCCTGCAATACGATCGCGAATGGATGATCGTCACGTCGACGGGTATTTGCTTGTCCCAGAAACAACAGGTCAAGCTATGCCTCCTGAAACCAAAAATATGCCGTGATGAAAATATCTTGATTTTGGATTATCCGGGTAAGATGCACAGTTATTTTCTTTTTATTGTTTATATTTTTTGCATTGTTGTTCTTTTGTTTTTACTTTGTGGCGGTTGAATTTCGAAAGTCTTGGTTTTTTCACGGCGCGCTTTTGGTAATTGATTAGTTATATGATTACTATATACGCACTGTCGTTGAATATCCATAAGTCTAGAGTATTATAAGTATAGAGTAGAAATGAGTGCCAGAAATAGCGGGAGGTAGAGATAAGTGAGTTTGGGTTTGTTTGGGATATTCCGTAAATGACCCAAACCTAAAACAAACCCAAACAAACTCATTTCTACTCTATACTCACTTATGGATATTCGACTTATGGAAATTCGACTTATGGACATTCTACCCCAATCCTATATACGGTGTTCTGTGATACATGGATAATCCTGCAACTGTCGATAGGTCAGATCATGTCCTACTATATGGCGAAACTTCAGTTTAGTAAAAGTCCCATGGTTCTCGAGATAAAAATCATCTGCTTTTGGTTTTTCGCATGCCATTTCTACACATAACTTTTTTTTACCCGGTTGAAAGAAAATACTCTTGGTTATTTGTTTGATCTAGAAAAGTCTTCTTTTTAACCGTAAATGTTAAGGAAACTTTACGAAAAAAGATCTTATGCAGAATATTTATACAAACCAATTCGAACATCAGGCTTTGGTAGCCTGCGATGTAAAAAAAATGTACTACGCATATCGTACTAATTATTTTTAAAAGTTGCTGAGTTGTCGATTCTTATCATTTGTAGAAATGGCATGCGGTAAACCAAAAGCAGATGATTTTTTTTTAAAATAACTAGAAGCCGAAAATCTCGAAAACCGTGGGACTTTTACTAAACTGAAATTCCAACATAGAGTAGGACATGATCCGACTTATCGACAGTTGCAGGATTATCCATTCATTACAGGACACCCTGTATATATCCTATGGTAAGTACGTAAAATATTTTTATGCGATATTATCTAAGAATACAATTTTTTTCTTTGTAAAGGATTTTTCGATTTCATCACCTCATTTTGGTTCAATTTGAATAGTTTTGTTCCTAGCAGAGCGCCATTTTGCTAATCAATCATTTACAAATTGTCTGCTTAATTATCAATTCGTATTAAGAAATTATTCAAATATATACGTTTTTTATTCACAACACCATTCAATTTTACCACGTTTTTTTCACCTCAGAAAGTTTTTCTTCCAACATTCTTTTGTTTTGCAAATAAATTCACCCAAATACCTGCATGTATCATTGACGATATCGTTACTATAACTGAACATTCATTCGTTACAGTTTACCGGATACAAAATTACTGCATTGCGCATTCATCCCATCTTAAAATATTGTTTTGAAAAAAAAAACTGATACTTCTTTCCCCATTGATCTTCTAATTGTTTTGTCACGCTTTTTTGTTCAGTACTCGCAATATATTTGCCTTAAGCTATATCATGGCTGTTACATATGGAAAACAGGGGAAACTCAAGGAATTTTGGAGATTTTCTGGAATTTTTCCAGATTTTACTTTTTGCAAGAATAACGCAAAATGAAACCGACTTGAAAAAAAAACTGAAGAATATAAAAAATACTTTTGTACATTTTTATATTTATATTATCTTTCATTATATACAAAATAGGTTATGACAGTGCCAAACATGAAAAATTTCAAAAACCAAAAAGTAATTTACTTTAAAGCTCTATACTCTATACATTTGCATTCGATTTGTCGATACACAACCACACAATTATTATTGTAGATAAGTGTTTTATATTTATTTTTTATTTATTGGCACTGACACAAAAAATTCTGCTTATAATAAAGAATAGGTTTTGTATTTGCTTTGATTTTTTTTTACTTTACAGAGTTTTAATTATTTTTTCGAATTCCGGTTTTTTCAAAAACTATTATTTCAAAATTTAATATTTTTTTATATTTGATCTGAAAAAAATTATGTTCTTTATTTAACCTCAATCTCCCTGGAATATGTGCAAAACCTGGAAAATTCAGGGAATTTCTGAGTCAATAACGCGCAACAACCATGTATATAATTTATTCTCACGTGGTATTTTGTCCAAAAGTTTTCGTGAAATGATCACGTCTCAATATGATTAATTTTTTCAGGGATGCCCCCAGCTGAAGTTCCATTGGAGTTCACCTCGCAGCTTGCGTCCACTGGCGAGTTGTGTCGGAGTCGGGTCTGCGGCCACAGGGTCGAAGGCATCGATTGTGGTGCGGAAGTTTCGGAGTGGCTCAGTCTCGCCCTGGGACAACCGAATTTGCGACTGATTCGTCAGAACAGCACGAACAATTTCGGCAAAGGTATATTTCAAAGTAAAAAGAATTTTGAAAGTGAACTTCTCGAAATTCGTTATTTATATATTATTATATTTCGATATGTTACGATATTTCAATATGTTACGATATTTTGATATGTTACGATATTTCGATGTTACGATATATCGATATGTTACGATATTTCGATGTGTTACGATATATCGATATGTTACGATATTTCGATATGTTACGATATATCGATATGTTACGATATTTCGATGTGTTACGATATTTCGATATGTTACGATATTTCGATGTGTTACGATAATTCGATATGTTACGATATTTCGATATGTTACGATGTGTCGATATGTTCCGATATTTCGATATGTTACGATATATCAATATGTTACGATATTTCGATGTGTTACGATATTTCGATATGTTACGATATTTCGATATGTTACCATATGTCGATATGTTACGATATGTTACGATATTTCGATATGTTACGATATATCGATGTGTTACGATATTTCGATCGCACCCTTCGAAATCGTAATTATACTATTTTCATTTGATCTAACAATCTTGTACATACCGAGCAAGCTACGTAGCTCCACTTAAAGGCGTGCGATGTTCCGTTTCGTTACGTACAGATCCCAGCAAGCCCGAACTATCGTTCTCCAGTCAGGCCCAGTACTTGCTCATCAACGAAGCGAGCCTCCAATGGATGGCGTCAAAATTGCCCGAGAATTCGGATTGCTCGCGCAAAACGATATTGCACCGATTCAGAGGGAACATGGTCCTCCGAGGGAGTTCTCCGTTTCGTGAAACAACGTGGTCGCAAATTCGAATCGGAAATCACGAGTTTCAAGTCCGTATACACACGTTGGCCTGTCGCATTGATCTTAAGGGGTTAAGCTACTGTGACGACCCAAAGATCAGGGTTATTTAAAAGAAATCAATTTTGGAGGAATAAGTAAGATAATTGAAAAATCTTTTTGACATTTATTTGTGTGCACATGATCAAAGTTGTGACCAAATTTCATAAAAACATTAATAATTAAATAAGTTATAAACAATCTCGTGAATGATCTTTCAACGTGAAGGGCTCAACGGTGTACTTGATTTTGGTCATTCGGTTGATCTGAAACGAAAAAAAAAAAACAAGTTTTTTTTCCTTAAAATAGACCATTTGACCAAATTGACTTGACTGAGCTTTTTTGAATTTTCAATTATCTAAAAAAAATCATTTTTTTTTCGAGGAAAACTGACATTGTTAATAACTAATGAAAAAACAACGTGAAGAAGAAAAACGTCGTTTGATACTAAACTACTATTACACTGAATAAGTGTACCAAATTTCAGTCCGCGCAATTTTTTTTTCGTATGACAAAGTGATTCACTCGTAAAATTAATTACACATCTATTTAGTATGAATATCAAGCTGCTAGAATTTTTTTTTTTCGATGTACAAAATGGCCGACTACGCGAAACTTCTCGAAACAGCTTTTTTCCAATTGGCGTGACAAATAACTTCAACAATTTTCACTCGATTTACTTCAAATTTAAAAGTTATGTTCCTAATTGCATTTTGCAGAGAAGTACGTACGGAATTTTTTATTAATCAAAAAATTTTCATTTTATGAGCAGTTTATGAGCAGTTATAACGAAATTTTTCGCTGAAAATTCATTTCTTAAGTTCAAATACCTACAACTTTGGAAAAAAACAATATTTTTTAAATTCCGTACGTACTTCTCTAGGTATTCTAATGTAGATTGACGAGAATATTTTTTTGTAGGTCAAAAATTGTGGATGTTAAATGTCACGCCGCGGAGCGCCTAAAAAAAGATAACAAAAGAAAATATTAGTAGCCGGCCATTTTGTACATCGAAAAGAAAAATATATTTTCTAACAGCTTGGTATTTATACTAAATAGATGTGTAATTAATTTTATGAGTGAATCACTTTTCCATACGAAAAAAATTGTAAAATTCGCACATGATTTTACACCCGTTTCTGTGGCCTAAAGCCTTAAAGTTTTACTAGCAGTTGCATCGTTGTAATCATAAGTTTACCTCCAATCTGCAATCCCTGCACCACATGTTGGCCCTTCGTCTTCAATTTGAATTGCTTCAAGTGACGTACGAGGGTTGGTCATTTTCACAGTAGTCTAACCCTTTGAGGATTCATAGAATTGGATACATTGTCTACATTATTTCTTCGTTTGGTCCAAGCCTGCATGCAAAATTTGGGATCAATCCTATAACCCGTTCTTATGGGACTTCGTTCGGCTCTCAGATACGGTGAGAAAAAGGACAATGAAAAAATGGTACAGAAAGTTTCAAATTTTCCGTCTGGGTAATATACACTACCGGTCAAAAGTTTTCGGACACTTCAGATAATCGCGAAACCTTCGATCACGGGATAATTGCCAAATAATATTAGCATAATGTAATTCATTTCATTCATTATTTCACGAAGATACTATATAGCTCTACGTAATGAATTATATTATTCTAGTTCAGTTTTGGGATTATCCGAAGTGATCGAAAGTTTTGCAATTATCTGAAGTGTTCGAAAACTTTTGAGCGGTAGTGTGTGTACGAAAGAACCTTTTTCGACAATTTCGGCATCATTCAGTACCCGATAGTAGTGCAATTAATTTTGACGTACTGAAATTCTGCTTATTTTCTCGTTCGGCTCTCCCAACTGTACGGTAACGCTGTAAACAGTTGAGCCGCTCGAAAATTGTAAAGTTTCTAATAAGAAAATAATAAAGTTGAATATCAACAAATACAGGCGAAGTAATAATTTAAAAGAACATTTGTAACTCGAATTTTTAGACCTGGACTATCATCCCATTACAACTGATCTCACTTGACATCCGGGTCATAAATTGACGAATGTTAAATTACGGCTACTTTCGCCCGGGCGTGAATCTCCCCCACGTCCATAATCTTGAAGATACGAACATGAGGAAAGCGTTGATTGAAATGAACTGTTCAACAGGTGGACGGACCTTGTACCAGGTGCCAAATGGTATGCATAGATCAGACCACGGGGAAAAAGTCTGTGGAGCCTCTTCGACTGCTCGCGGAAGAGTTTCACGGAAAAATGCGATTCGGCGTTTATCTGAGCCGAAAGAAAGGTGAACCAGCGTTGATAAGTATCGGCGATCCCATTGTTGCCGAATGAACGACGACGAGGGAACGGCAAAGTTTACGACGAACAAATCTGTCCCAGTTCTGACTCCGAGGAGTCATTTCATACGAATATTCCGTTTTGACGATAGAACGTCATTGCACGGCAATTGGTAAAGACAAATTCAAAGAATACCCATACTGATTGGATAAGAGAGATATTTACTTTTATACACTAAAGGAAAGACTAGACATATACACTAGGGTGGCACAATTTTGAGCTCTATTTTTTTTCCTTTTTCTCACCATCCAATTATTTTTTTTCGAAGAAAAAACAATATTGTCGCGGAAGCTGCGAGCGGTCAACAAATATTTAAAGGTCGCTCAAGCCTCCCAAAAATTCAAATTTTCATGAAAAAATCGATTTTTTTTCGTGAATTAAACGAATTAAACCTCCTATAATTTTGTTCACAGATAAGAACTTTAAAGAATTATTTTATGAGAACAAAGATTATAATTCTATAATATTGAAGTTTGCAACGTTGCAACGCAACGGAAGTTTCTAGCCCGATCTTTTTTTTGGCAAATTTAGGCCACGGAAAATGCTCAAACGTTTCGTTAGGTTCCTCATGAGAAATCAATAGCCCAAATTTGCGGAATAATATTTTGGATAGAGAAAATGAGGAAATGAAGCAATGAAGAACGAATTTTCGTTGCGTTCCAACGATGCAAACTTCAACATCGTATAATTCTTGGGTTAGAAGTGGGAGGTCAATATGAAAGATCTGTTTCTAAAGAAAAATGGATTAATTGTTCCGACAATTTTACGAAGCGCAAAATTCAATGACGTTGAAGTTTGCATCGTTGGAATGCAACGAAAACTAATTATTCTTTACCACTAATTTTTTTTCGGCTTTTTTGGGCTGTGTAAATCAATCAAATGTAATTACATATTCTTACGAGACTTACGACTTCAGTTTCCAAAAAAAAAAAATGTTCGATAATAATAAAAATAAACCGACAAATTAGAGAAAAAAAATCGTTTCATTGCAGCGATGCAAAGTTCAACGTCATCAAATTTATGAGTGATAAGAGTAAAAGAAAAATGGAAATTTCAGAGCTCTTGAGCGACCACTGAATATTCATTAGCCGGCTTGAGTTTTCGCGAGGTTAATTAAAAAATCATAAACTGTAAACTTCATGGGTGAGCAGTGGACGAAAAAATATCGTTTTTTTATTGAAAATTTGAATTTTTAGGCGAGTCGAGCGACCTCTAAATATTTTTTGACCGCTCGCAGCTTCGGCGACAATTTTTTTCTTTAAAGAAGATAATTTGATTCTGAGAAAAAAGAAAAAAACGATAGAGCTCTAAATTGTGCGACCGTAATATACACATATGTACATTGTTATACAAGAAAGTGAAGGAGAGTATAGGAAATAAACAAACTCCCATACCTGCCGATCAGAAACAATAAAAAGTTTGTCACGCGATTGTGCAATCGATCGATTGTTGCTTATTTATTATCCTCGTGGGCTTCCCCTCGTGCACCTCCGCCGCGAGCTCCGATACTTCCGAGAAGTTGGGAAAGGCCATGGTTTGGAGCTTGGAGAAGACGAGCTCGCCGTTGACTCGTACCTCGAAGGATGCTGAAAGTTGCCGACGAAATAATTGTTTGGGTTCACCGAGGTCGAGACCTTCGAGAATTTCAAATGTTTCAATTGTTGCTAACCTTGTCGTCCTGCGGTACCTGAGATCTCAGCCGTAGGAACTTTGCTCTTGACCAATTCGGCCATTTCCAAAAACTGCTTCTTGTGGCCGCAGGAACCACTGGAAATAGTGAGAGATTTTGTTGGAATAAAGACGCAATTACGTCGATAGCTTGAGAAAAGTGATCATTCATTATTTATGCTTGGCATAATCTTCCATAACTTGGAAAAATAGTCCTCAGTGCATACAATCATGGTCTAACTGTGAAGAATTAACATTTGCTTTTTCCATTTAGTGCATACAATGACAAAACATTTAAGAGACAAAAGTTACACGGAATATATTCGAAGAGGCTTATTTTCAGGCGCGTACGTCGGTAAATATTGGGTGTGGTAAAAAGAAATCCATTATTTTTGCATGAAATTGAAGGCAAAAATAATGAATTTCTTTTTACTACACCTAATATATCCGTTCTATATAAAAGACTCGTAAAGCGTTCAAATTTATCGGGACTTAGAGTAGCTACTAAAAACTGGAATTTCACTAATTAAATCTTCAAATACCCATATTTCAGTACTGAAAAAATCGTAACATAATAAAGGCATCTATCTGTTCTATACGTACAAAAGAACACATCTTGACCGATTCATACATGAAAGTTGGACAGTGGGTTGCTTTTGCTACGTAGGCCCCCCCTAAGAAGGGATTTTTCAAAATTCGACCCTTAAGGGGAGAAAAGGAGTGACAAAGTTTGTATGTAAAATAAATCAAAACTGGTCCGAAAATTTACTCAATACTTAGTATTAAAGCTCTTCAACACAAATAATAAAACACTTATTTTAGCATTTTTCGAAATTCGACCCCTGAGCAAAAGGGGGTCGCAAAGTTTGTACAGAAAATTCGAAAAATCGGGTCAAATTCACTTGAAACCTTGTATTACTGCTCCTAGACACAATCAATGAAATTGCACAATTTTTGGAAAAGGGGGTAGCAAAGTTTGTATGGTAAAAGAAATATCTGTTCAGATTTACTTGAAACTTAGTATCGATGCTCTTCAACACAATTCCACGTGTTCCTTAATGAAAGATTCCAGGAGCACGCTTCATTAAGGAGCATTCAACACAAGCATACGCGAGCGAAGCCACGGGCGGAAAGTTAGATTCTACAAATGCAAAAAGTAATTTCATTCTTCGTTTTGCAATCTGTAAAATATGCAGACCAGTTCCGACTCACATTCATTTACTGAAAGAAAAACTTGACACGTGAACGTTATTAGTCGAACCTCGATATAACGAATCCCAAGGAAAGTTGCTTATATCGAGTTTTCATTGTATTGAGGTTTCGTTATAACAAAGTCATGTTCCTTACAATGTTCTTTAAAAAAAATATATTAGTATTATGAATATGGGGATATTTTTCGAAGATATTTTTCAATCAATTAGCAATCAGAGCATAATGTATATGATTATGTCGTATCAAGGTTTCGGGTGTATATCGGAAGGAAATTGATAACTCTTTGTTATATCGAGGTTCGACTGTATGTAAAATGTATCTAAACACAGAAAATTTGTCACTATAATCTCACAATCGACGATAAATTTGTGAACGATTTATTGTTGCACGAATTTCAGGGACTTTGCTGTGTTTTTGGGCTGTCGTTGATACGTAACGTCTGAGCGTGATTGATAAATCCATGGTCCCGAAATTATACTCATTATTTTGGTTCAGCGCAAGTCGTTAAAATTCTCGTTAAAATACTCGGTAATCGATATTTTTTCGGAACCATTTTAATCCTCATAATCTCCGGCGCAAACTGAGCTTTTCGTTCCTACATTTGTCTAAATGTGAAATACGAATAAAACCGAATAACAACGCTCGCGACACCTTTTCCATGAGAACCTGCGATAAGAGTGCGACAAGTGTGACGTCAAGGATGCAAAGGAATATAGGAAGTGAAAAAATATAATTTGTAACGCACACGACTAATCGTCAATAATGTAGCCCGGAGAGTGCGTACTTAAATTAACGTCACAATGATCGAATAACAGTCAAATGTTTCCGCTTACCAGTATTCAACGTCTATCTTAACGTCCGTCATGATCGCAAACTACACAGACTACGTTTCTCCACGATAAAGGAGAATCGAGAGCGAACAGAAAGCGTAAAATACAAAGCGCCTGTATTTACGATAGTGAATTGAAGCGATCGGGGTTGCGAGACCGAAATGTGATGAATTATGGGCTCATTTACGCACGCTTAACCTCAAAAATTGAACGTTTCTTTCAACCTAGACGTTTTTTTAATAGAATGAACGCTCGAAAAACATCGAAATTAACTGATAAACGAGCTGAGAAACTTTAGTCAAATAATGAACAAAAAGAACATACAATTAAGTATTTTCATTTTGCAAATTGATTGCTAGATCAATTTCGACTTTGCATTATATTTGTGCTTCCGCGGAAATTTGCACTGAAGAATTCCGGAACTCCCAGGGTAAAGAAGACTTCTTACCGACTGAGGCTGCGAGGGTGTCACAGTATTCGGACAAAAAGAAGGTTGCAAGATTATATTACAGAGGGCGAATCGTGGTCCTGTGAGCACGTGACGTGTCGCAATTGCGGTGGGGGGGGGGGGGGGGGGTAATCCGAGGCCTCTCCGGTCCTATGGCAGAGCCCTATATCCTAGGGCTTTCGCCCTTCCCTTCTTCAAGTACAACTCGTACTACAGGTTGTTAGTAATGGTTGGTATCACGCAAGAAGGAAAGCGCGGCTACAGGAAATTGCCGGAAAATTGCTGCTTGTCATTAATGAGGCGACTCTCATTAATCAAACAGGCCTTGAGACGCAATTGCATTTTTACCAAAGCCCCGTAATTACAATTCCGTAAAAAAGCTCTTCGCACGGAAGTTCTTCGCACTGGGTAACAGCCTCAGAGTACAACATCGTCTAGCGTTTTCCATCGGTGCGAGAGAGACAGTTGCCGTTCGCGACTTGTAATTTCAACGAAAAAATCGAACCTCACGAAAACGTGAAGACTCTTAGGTCCTTCGTGCCAAAATTCTGCATCGACTGAGCTAAATTTCGTCCCGATCGGTCAAGCCGTTTCGGAGAAAATAGGAATCGCGTTTTCGAGGTGGCCGAAGCGTGTCGTGGATCTCAAGATTCTTTATGGGTCTACATCTACCTAGAGGCCAATTTCCGAATCTTCTTCTGGGAAACAGTTGGTGAAAAAGAAACGCATTTTTTCATACAAAGGTGCATACATTGAGAGCCTTAAAAAAGTCACCGAAAAATACAGAAATACAACAAAAACATTGCAGCCGGCAGATTACATTTTTTTCGCGTCGTTTGGCGGTGGACACTCTTCACCTTAAACAGTCCATCTGAAATTTAAAACCCAAACGGGTTATTCAAGTTAACAATAAGTTCGAGTCATTAACGATCGTCGATTTTAAGAATACATTTTTTTTAACAACGTGGCGACAAATTGAAACTCTAGCATTCAAAATCTATGAAAAGTCGTCATTTTTACGTAACTATTGAAAGATGAAGATCGATTTAAAAAAAAGTGAGATCGTCAACGACCTTTAAATGTTTCTCATCGTATCTCCTGTGAATTTGGAAACAATCCATCGAGTGGTTCTCGAGATATCATGTCCACCGACTTTGGAAGCAGTATTTTGAAAAAAAAGGAGTAAAGTTCGAAGTATAGTGCTGCTACCGCTCGCCCGGCCGTCTGTTAGAAGCTCCCGGTCATCCAATTTTAGGAATATTTCAATGAAATTTTCAGGGAATAAGGTAAAAGTTGATACTATCGAATGAAAATATTTTTGGAAAATGAAATTTTTCACCCACCTAAAAAAACGTCTTTTAAATCACAGCGCAGACTATTTTCAGTCATCCAATGCAGCCTTCTCGGGAAGTTGTTTTCCGACAAAACTCGAGTAGCGAAAACATTCGAGGTTATGTATCGTCGCGAGCTTGAATCGCTCTCTGGCACTCTCGTCGTGCGTCCCCCACCAATTTTGAGAACCTACGGTGTCCGAACATTGGTATTCTATCGGCGATGGGGCAACGAAGTGTCGTGGCAAAGGAGACGTACAAGTGGAAATCCAAGAATCGCACGACGCGCTCCTGGAGTCTCGTAGGAATATAAAAATACCTATACACGTATACGAGCAAAGGTATATAGAGTCGGTTAGGATGTACTCGGTGTACAGGCTCGAGTGGTGGCGCAGGAGCGATGGGGGAAGGGGGAGAGAAGAGACAGGGGCCGCAGCCACTGGTTGTCCCTCCGTGAGATCGGGTCAGATCGGGCCCCAGATCGGGCTCACCGACCCACACCATCAGTCGCGCGATAAGCGCACATAATTCTGTCATCCGTTTTCGTATACGTATCGCGCCCGAGAGAGTGTTCCGCCCTCGCTGTGCACTCCCGATTATTGGGAATTCGCGGAATAAAAAAAAGGTTATAACGCGACGCTCTTTGGGACGACGTGAGAGGTGCGCTTGCTCGGAGGATCGTACAAATGCGCATAGCGCGCGATTGGTCGATGGGACATAGTGAAATAGTCGTCTGATCGCGACTGAAGCAACTTCCAGCTGCATCAAGTATTTGGAATGTGCACGGATCAAGATGGTGGTGCGGTGGCGAATGAATCCATGATTCTCAGTTATGTCACTCGTCATCGCTGATCCTTCCGTCAAGGTCACTCAGGTAAGAGAATCCTTTTCGGAAGAAATCCGACTCTGTTGGACTAGAATCTCATTGCAGTGACATTGTTTTTTTTTCACCGTATGTTGATATTCGCTCGCGAGCTCGCGAATTACCGTGGGAACTTCAAATATCTCGGGTGTCATCGCGATCGAAGTATTTCGGGATGGAAAAAAATGCGAGAATTATTTGGTTAGGGGGGGAAATGATTTTTCGAAGTCGACAATAAAAACCTGTTTAAATTCGAAACACGAGTACTTGATCATCGAGTGAAAGGTAAAACTTTGGCATGTGTATGTGTGTGTCTATCTTGCGTGGGCAGGGAAGCCTGGGGCGCTGCGCGCACTGTACCTCACGCTGCTGTGTGTTGCCTTAAGGCCCACCCCCTCCACCACGTGCTCGACAAGAGTGCGCCTCCGTAGACACATCCGAATTTAGCTGAAAATCGACCAACACCGGGATCAATCGAATTACGAAACTCAATGCTCGAGGGTTGCGCGCATTTTGCAACGTTATACTCGAAAGACGTTCTCCGTCTGGCGACGTCGTCCATACCAATATTGATATCTCTCTCGCACACGCATCCGTTGCACATCCAATCTCAAGAGGGCTCGAGCCTTTCAACGATCAATGCTAACGGGTTACACCTAGCTCGTGGCCGCAATACAGAGACAATTTTCGTGAATTTTTCTTTATCGAAGAGTATGGTTTTAAGGTGTGAGGCCACAGTAACGGGTATAAAATCACATGCGAATTTAACATTTTTTTCGTATGTAAAAGTGATTCACTCATAAACTTAATTACACATCTATTTAGTATAAATATCAAGCTGTTAGAATTTTTTTTTTTTCGATGTACAAAATCGCCGACTACTAATATGTTCTTTTGTTATCTTTTTAGGCGCTCCGCGGCGTGATATTTAGCATTCACAATTTTGTACCTAGAACAAAAAACAAAAATTCTCGTCAATCTACATTAGAATACCTAGAGTAGTATATACGGAATTTAAAAAATATTGTTCTATTCAAAAGTTGTAGGTATTTGAACTTAAGAAATGCATTTTCAGTGAAAAATTTCGTTATAACTGCTCATAAACTGCTCATAAAATGAAAAGTTTTCGATTAATCAGAAATTCCGTACGTACTGCGAAATAAATTAGGAACATAACTTTTAAATTTGAAGTGAATCGAGTGAAAATTGTTGAAGTTATTTGTCACGCCAATTGGAAAAAAGCTGTTTCGAGAAGTTTCGAGAAGTTTCGAGTAGTCGGCCATTTTGTACATAAAAAAAAATGTATATATTTTCTAACAGCTTGATATTCATGCTGAATAGATGTGTAATTAATTTTATAAGTGAATCACTTTTTCATAGGAAAAAAAATGGTTAAATTTGCACATGATTTTTATACCCGTTACTGTGGCCTAACCCCTTAAGCATCTTTTACAATTTTTGTTTTGAAAAATGTTTATAAATGTGGGAGATGCAATGGTTTGTGCAGACCGCTGTTCGAAAAACGTCCCTCGCGGTGACCACTACCGCTCGGAAACAAATAATCGGAAATTAAAAAATCAAACGCATTTAGTTTTTGTATGCAATTATCGAGGGCTTGGACGGAGGATTTGATAGAATATTGATTTTTAAGAAAATGGCCGCAGTCCAATGAGAAAGTATCGATTATCGGTGCAAAAAACGCTCTATTTTCGTTGATACAATAAAAACACTATGCATCGAAAAAAAATTCTTTCGTTCGAACACTGCTTTTTGATATGCAAAAGAAGCTTGTAAAATTTGAAGCTGATCGGTGCAGTGATTTTTGAGATATCGTGGTCACCGATTTCGAAAAGGTAATTTTGAGAAAAACCGGTTTAAAGTTCGCGGAGTCTACCCATAAACGCTCATAGTTCCCTCAATTTTGAACGGATCGAATTGAAATTTTCAGAGTACTTTTGAAATATTACATTTTTGAAAATCCGTCGAAAACTACAAATAAATAAATAATAATAAATAAATTTTAACTATTTCAATTTCATCTATATTTTCATAAATTTCAACTTCATATTTTCAAAAAAAATTCAACAACTTCATATTTTCATAAATTCCAACAATATCATATTTTTATCAATTTCAACCAAAAATCGATATTTTCATAAATTTCATAAATTCATGTTTTCATAAATTCCAACAATATCATATTTTCATCAATTTCAACTAAAAATCGATATTCTCATAAATTTCAACCCTTAACGGGCCAGCCACTGAGAACCCTTGCAACTTCGTTACGCGCTTTCTTGTAATAGTTCGGCCTAAAAATCTGAAAAAATTCATCAAAATAGTATCCAGCGAGTACTTTTACCTAAAATTCTCGCGATTACAAGAAATCAATTACGTGCAAGGAAAAATAAGAAAAACGGTTTTCAATTCGACATTGTTTTTTATCGAATTTGTTTCGATGTCTTCCAAAATTTCGAACGTAAAATAATTACAATTATGGATTTTTGCCAAATACCCTTGTTTAATATACGGTAGATGTACCCGCCAATTTTTTAAAAGCAATTGTTTATTTTTATTTCGTTCAAAGTAACGTAATTACCAAACAGGGATCACTATACTTTAATCGTGCTATGGTCAATGAAAGTTTGAGTTCGAAGTTTGTCTATCTTGAATTTTGGTCTCTTAACGTATGAATTATAAATTCGTAACGAGATTGAACCGCAGTCGATTTGCTTGCAAATTTGTTTGCTAAAAGGACAAATAATGTCATGTTTATATATACATATATACAGGGTGTCCTGTTATGAATGGATAATCCTGCAACTGGCGATAGATCCTTAAATATTTCCTTAATATTTAAGGTTAAAAAGAAGATTTTTCTAGATAAAACAAATAACCAAGAGAATTAAAAAAAACCGGGTCAAAAAAGTTATTATTTGTAGAAATGGCGTGCTACAAACCAAAAGCAGATGATTTTTATTTCGAAAACCTCGGACTTGTACCAAACTGAAATTATAGTTTCATCAGCGTATAGTAGGACATGATCTGACCTATCGATAATTGCAAGATTATCCATTGACAACAGGACCCTATTACATTCACACACACACACGCTGTGTCGGAAAATATGAGTACACTTTATTAGTACACTATATTAAAGTACTTGTACAAGTACTTTTAAAAAATATAGCTAAATATTAGTACACTTATTAACTGAGAAATGAGAAAAATTATTACTCCACACTTTCTAATTATAGTCCGCAGGGTTATTTTTACCTTCTTGTAATGTAATGCATTTTTTCGAAAATGGACTTTAACTCGAGACCTATGGGGTTCAAAATAAAAATCCGGAGGAAGAAAACATCCGATAAAAAAAAAGATTTCAGAAATGTTTTCATGGCGAATAATGATCGAAAAACGTAAAAAGTCTCGTCACACTGTCTTTCTCATATACCGGGTGAGGCAAAAACTATCAGCAGCAGACCTATTTTCTGACCTATCAGACTTAGGGGAAAACTTTTCCTACAAAAGTTGCATAGCTCGAAGGGTGTCATTGAGTGGTGGCTGCGAAGTTCATCCAGGTGTAGGCGCTTCGGAGAATTTAAGGTCACGTTCATTTTTCAAGTGGGACCATTATTTTGTTGTCGAATTTTACCAAAGTACTGAAA
The DNA here is from genome assembly GCA_944452715.1 of Ophion slaviceki. Classification (NCBI taxonomy): domain Eukaryota; kingdom Metazoa; phylum Arthropoda; class Insecta; order Hymenoptera; family Ichneumonidae; genus Ophion; species Ophion slaviceki. Next base: position 12,490,553 of record OX101786.1, on the reverse strand, counting down.
ATAAGTTCACACACCAAATTTTAAAATGATCGATCAAGATTTAGTATTAAAATAACGATAAAAAAGAAATCTCGATGTTTTTAGTCTAGAATCGATGAAAAAAAAAAACGGTACAAACACTTACTTCGACAAAAGGTGCTCACAATGATGGCCACCACTTTCAATGCACGTTTGCAAACTCATTCGCATTGATTGGATTATCCTATTTATGACGTCAGTCTGTATTAACTAACAGGCTCCAATTGAGGTTTCAATCGTTTAATACTGAGCAAGATCCAGGTGAGTCATTGTTTACATTGTTACTTTGTTTACGGCTTTGTTTACATTGTTCGTAACCAAGAAACTTGTCAACTTATACAGACTGACGTGATTAATAAGACTCTCAATGGGAATGAGATTTTCAGCGTGCATTGAAAGTGGTGGCCATCACTTGGAGCACCTTTTATCGAAGTGAATGTTTGCACCGTTTTTTCATCGATTCTAGGCTAAAGACATGAACATTTCTTTTTTCTATCGACATTTTATACTAAATATTGATCATGAGGTGTTGAAATTTGGCATATGGTGATGGACACCCTTCGAACTGTGCAACTTTTGTAGAAAAAGTTTCCTCCTAGTTCTGATAGGATAGAAAATATTTATACTGCTAATAGTTGTTGCCTCGTCCGGTATACATGACGTTGAAGATTGCATCGTTGGAATGCAACGATTTTTGTTCCTCCAATCTTCCATTCCTTCATCTTCATCATTATCGAGAGTCTTCTTTTCGCAAATTCAGGCCGTCGATCTCTAATAAGAATGTGTAAAAACGTTCAAACAATTTCCACAGCCTAAAAGGGCAAAAAAAGATTTATGCAACTAAGGGGGGAGACACCTTTAGCCAAGGGAAAAATGTCCGATTTTCATTATTTTTTTTTTAAAGTAAATATTTCTCTATCTTTGAGACTTAGGGTATGTTTTATTATTACTTTTGGCTGTTACATGGTACTTTTGAACATAAACGGATTGCGGCGCATATTGTCAGACGGCGTGACACGTAGCGTCGGCGGCATCAATCTGAAGAAAAAAACCAACTAAGATTTTTCTTTCATTAACACTCGTACGCAGAATATGAGCGAAGAAAAAGTGAGAAGCGCCGAAAATCGATAAAATGGTACGCTTTGAAACAAAAAGATTGAATTGCCCGAAAAAAATGTTACATTTTGCAATAAAAAAATATATTAGAAAATTTTTTAGGAACATTCAGGTTCATGTTTTACACAATGAGGTTAGAAAGATTTATACATTAATTACATCGGAATCGGTCTATTAGTTATTGAGCTATACGTCACGCCAGTTTCGAAAATGCAGTTTAGACGACCGTGCAATACCCTCGCCATTTTTAAACCTTCATAAAAAAATCTACAGGTATTACACAAAGTGCAACTATTTCATGCCATTGAAAATGTAATCAGACTTTTCGGGTAATAAAAAAATAGGTACATGTTAGTAATATGGGGTGATTTTTATTATTTAAAAAAAATATTGTTACATTGAGGTATATAATTGGGTTTGTTTCGATTTGTTTGCATAATAATTGTTATATAATTTTTGTAATGCATTTGTAATATATTTGTAATTCTCGCTGCTATCGTTAATTTTTTTTAATTTCTCGCAATGTTCAACTATCTAGTGAAGAATTTAAATATATTCTTTTGATTCTACGATTTCTTTTTATTCTTGATTTTTGACGATCAACGAGTTGCTTTGTGTTTGGTGAAGAAAAAAACATGTATCCGCTATGGACGTCTCGCGGAACTCACCCACAGGAGGGGGTGAAAAATAAAAAAAAAATATATCGACCGATGTACGTCTATCACACATTTTCTTTTTCGATAGTGTAACCCTCGTGTTACACCTAATTCAATTCAGATGACGATCAAAAAGTGTTTTTTAATTAAATACGTCGGTTGTTAATGCGTTTCAAGGTTCCTAGGACTTCAATAACTACTAAAACATACCTATTAATTTTTTATATTTCACGTAGCGGGTGTCATCAATAACGAAAGTGCAAAAAAAACGTGCACTTAAAGGAAAATGTATGCTTCAAAGGGTTAAAGGGTTAGGCCACAGTAACGGGTATAAAATCATGTGCAAATTTAACAATTTTTTTTAGAGCGGATAAAATAATCTGATCATTTTCAAATTTGGACATGAGTTTATTAGAACTGTCAAGTTAAAAAAAAAATTGTTTTTTGGGATGACCAACAAAATGGCGGCGTTATTAAGGGTCTTCGCTGCAGCTGTCACTCTTTTTCTGTTGATCTGAAAAATATTTAATAAGTGTCATTCGTTTTCTGACATATTAAGGGGAAGGATATACCTAAAAAATGATGAAAAAGTGCAAAATTGAAAATTTGGGAGCCTTTTTACTCCACAGTTCGAATTTTCGACCATTTTTTCGACATATTTGACCCCAAAAAATTATTTATTTACACGCTACCTTTCAAACTTTAGGTATATCCTTCCGATAATATTACTGAGAGTAACCTCCCAAAATTTAATCCAAATCGGTCGATAACTTTTTGAGCTGCAACACGAGCAGTTTTTGAAAAAGTAGTTTCGGGATAATCGCGTTTACAGTTTCAACATGTGACTCGCTACTTGACCGCATGCTGTCCCCGCGCTCTAGACTATATGCGATAACTCCGCAAATATTCCATATTTCGAATTTTCCTTTGGTCAGTATATTCTTTGTGTATCATACTTTCGAAACGTGTAAAAAATCGATTTTTTGAAAATTCTGAAGGGATTTCTCGCCTTAAGAAATGAATATTCAGTGAAAAATTTCGTTATAACTGCTCATAAAATGAAAAGTTTTCGATTAATCAGAAATTCCGTACGTACTTCTCTGCGAAATGCAATTAGGAACATGACTTTCAAATTTAAGGGGTTACCCCCACTTGCGATTTAAAAAAAACGATTTTTTTTTATTGCATTTTTTTGAAGTACAAGTATCCGGGCCCATACTTCTGTGTGGGCCCGGAATAGATGTCTCTATGTAAGTTTACAAAAAAAATATTTTCTTCGTGTAAACTAAAATTGAAACTTTAAACGCGTTTTTCTCTAAATGGCATTTCTGAAGTCGGTGACCAAGATTACTCGAACACTAATGAACCGATCTTCTTGAAATTTTGCAGGCTTATTTAATACATAAAAATGTAGTCTTTAATCGTTCGATTTTTTTTTCGAAAAAAATGGCCGTTTTATAGCCAAAAAACGGCCGTTTTTTTTTCGTTAAAATCGAACCATTAACATTGACTGTCCGCCATTTTGTGAAAAATGAATATTTTTTAAAATCCTTCGATTAAAGACTAGTTTATACTTATATTTGACTAAATCCATCCGCATTTTTTTTTCAGATGATCCACTTCGCCGCAATGTTGGTCACCGCAAACCGTGTATATAAAAACATTATTTCATTGACGGCCATTTGCCACTAAACAATGTAATATCTTTCAATAAAAAAATTACTGAAAGTTCTTCAAGATGTGTTCTTTAAGATGGTATATTGATCGATTAAAAAAGTTTTGTGGGGGTAACGCCTTAAAGTAAATCGAGTGAAAATTGTTGACGTTATTTGTTACGCCAATTGGAAAATAGCTATTTCGAGAAGTTTCGAGTAGTCGGCCATTTTGTACATCGAAAAAAAAAAAATGCTAACAGCTTGATATTCATACTAAACTAATGTAATTAATATTGAGTGAATCACTGTTTCACACGACAAAAAATGTCAAATCCGCACATGATTTTATACCCGTTACTGTGGCCTAACCCCTTAAGCAAAACCACGAAAATCAGTTAATTTTATCCGCGCCCAAAGGTTTCTACCCGCCATCACATCCCGATAGAACGCCCAACCCATAGTCGCGAGACTCCCCGAATAACGCAACCACGTGTTTCGCACCCGCAGAACGGAGAATGGAATGGACGGATCGTGTCCACTGCTCCTGTCGTCCTTCGTTGACCGTAGCGGCTCGGACCAAGATCAGCAGATCATATATCAGACGCAGAAGTTGGTGCTCTACTCGGCCACCTCGGACTCGATCGACCTCGGCTACCACACGCTCGACAACAATGCGTGCAGATCGGCGACGTCGCCGACGGCGGTTGTCACCTCGTTGCCATTGGCTAGACAGCACTCCGCACAGCAGGCTCAGCATCAAGCGCAGCATCAGCAGAAGCGTGGCCACGCGCTTGTCATCGGGCTCGCTCATCTCAGCGACGATTTGTTGCTGAGGATACTCGGCTGGCTGAGCACGAGGGATCGTTGCACTCTGGCCCAAACCTGCCGTAGATTATGGGAGATAGCATGGCGTCCGTGTCTTTGGCGCGAGGTGGAGATAAGATATCCGCAGAACGCGACCACGGCGTTGCGCGCGATAGCGCGTCGTCGAGGCTGTCACTCGTGCATAAAGCGCCTGGTGATCGAGGGAGCGAGTGGATTTTCCGGCGTCTTCGGCCTTTTGCCGTTCGCCAGTCTGACGTCGCTGGTGCTGCGTCACTCGAGGCGCGTAACCGACAACAACGTCACGAGCATCCTCGACAATTGTCCCCAGCTGCGGGAACTCGATTTGACCGGGTGCGTTAGCGTGACTCGAGCCTACACTCGCGTCAACGGATCACCGTTGGAGTCATTGGATCTGAGCGACTGCCACGGCGTCGACGATTCCGGCCTCGTTCTCACCCTGTCGCGCATGCCCAATCTGTCCTTTCTCTATCTTAGAAGATGCTTTCGAATAACGGACGCGAGCCTCGTATCCGTCGCGTCCTACTGTCCCAGCCTACGACAATTGTCCGTGTCCGATTGCTCGCGCGTCACCGACTTTGGCGTTCGCGAACTCGCCGCCAGACTCGGACCTTCCCTCCGATACTTCTCCGTGGGCAAGTGCGATCGCGTCTCGGACGCTGGCCTACTCGTCGTCGCTCGACATTGCTACAAACTGCGATATCTCAACGCTCGGGGCTGCGAGGCACTCAGCGACAGCGCCACCATCGCCCTCGCACGCTCCTGTCCCAGGCTACGCGCACTTGACATCGGCAAATGCGACATCGGCGATCCAACACTCGACGCACTATCCACAGGCTGTCCAAACCTCAAGAAACTCTCGCTCTGCGGATGCGAGAGGGTCACCGACATCGGCCTCGAGGCACTCGCCTACTACGTACGCGGCTTGAGACAGCTGAACATCGGCGACTGCCCCGGTGTCACCAGACGCGGATACAAAGCCGTCAAAAGCTACTGCCGTAGATGCGTCATCGAACACACCAATCCGGGCTTCTCCAGCTAAGCAGCTACGCGGATTTGAGGGATTGGGGAGCTGGGCCGATGGGAGATTTTTGTATGGTTTTTTGCAAGTCGATCGGCGGCGGGGAAAATATCGGGGTGGGCGTGCTTTTGCAGGAGAAAACGACGGGAAGAATGTTCGCCTTGAAATTCCAGCTGAAAGATTTATTTTTGAACTATTTCCAATCTCGCCCCGCCCTTGGCGCTGAACAAAGCCGGTCAACCGTCTTTCTCTCTCTTCATCGTAATCAAATAAAATCGGCGACAGAGAGGGAGGCTTTTGTCGCGGAATAGTTTTTATTCGATTAAAAATTAGGTCACAAATTTGGCAGGTGCAACCCAAATAATACCTTTGGGTTGGGTTGCAGTTGCGGAGGAGAGAATTTGAGCTTTTTTGACATTTTATCGTTTTACCCGGTTGACGATTGTCGTTGGTTGGTAATGATTAGGATTGAGACGCTCGATAGGCGCGCAGGGCGACGCTGGGGTCTTAAGGATGTTGTGGCAAAAATTGAAAATGGTAATAAAATTTTTAAATTTGATAGGTCATTGTGTGAAACATTTGAAAGGTTGTGTAAAAATTTCACGACGATTAGAAAGCTGGCTACTGAGAAATTAGAACTCACAAATCACACGCAGTCTTATGGGAACCGAAGTAACCTTGCAATTATTATGAATGAAGTAACTTTGGAAATATTTATGAATGATCGTTTTTTTTATTTCAAGGATATAAAAAACAAAGGTGGCTTTGTGGTGCAAGAAACGACGTCGTCCGTGAACGAAAATTAGTATTTGAAGTAAATGAATGTAGCGGAAAATTCATATATGTTCATTCATATTCAGCATATGTCCCGTCAGGTGTAAAAGGGTTAAGGCGGGAAACCAGTTAAGATGACTCAAAATGTCGATTTTTTCAGATTCCATAAATTGTTAGTGAAACTATTCAAGAATATGTTTCCAAAGCAGTATATATAAGTCATTACTGCCTTGAATTATTTGTTTTCGGTAATTTTCCTTTCAAACGCGGTTTTTTAACGACTTTTTCAATTTGTGTACACTCTAGTTCATAAAGTTTCTAACCTATAAAGTAGTAAAGTAATAGTTGCTTTATAGAAGTATGCTCTAAATGAACCTAAATGTGGGGTAATGTATTGGGAGTACAACGAAGTTTCCGCCGTTTGACAAAAGATGGCTCCACCAGGAGCTTATGGTTGAATTTGTCAGATGTAAAACGTCATATAGTAAGGTTGGACATCTGGCAAGACCATAACCTTGAAATATTAGCGATTTTGTATCAGCATCACATAATTTGTTATCGCGCGAAAATGTCGAGTTTTGAGCCGAATAAGCGCCATTTGCGGTAACGAAGTGTACGAAGATGCGGAATTGGAAGCATTATTGAAGGGAGATTCGTGCCAAACGCAAGAATTCCTACAACTGACGCTTATTCTGCTCACAACTCGACTCAACCATAACCTCCTGGTGGGGCCATCTTTTGTCATACGGTGGAGACAAAATTTATACCCTTTTTATACCCTTTTTATAGCAAAAAAAGGCTATAAAATAATGGCAAAGATTTTTGTTTAAACTTTTGTTTAAACACCCCTAAAAATGGAATTTTGTATTTTTTGGTCATAGAACATATAGAAGGAAAACATGTTCTTAAAGTAATCTCCAAACCGTATTGATTTCCAATGAAAACTTCGGCCTCCAGTGTGTACACAAACAGCAAAGTCTGATGGCGACCTTCGATGGGCGGCAGGTTATATGTTCCATATTTTCAGAGGAAATGCTTTGAAAAAATGAAAATATGTATAAAATATTCCCAAAGTTTGAATAAATTCTATTCATTCGTTCCTTGCAAAAAAAATCATGTAAATCACTAAAAAACGTACTCTTAAACTGGTTCCCCACCTTAACGGGTTATGCCTATCCGTGACAGTCCGAAAAAGCTCGTTTTTTGGATTTGAAAAAAAAAACAGAAAATCGTGATGGAAAAATTGTAAGAAAATTAGGTATTTGAAAAAGTATCATCTGAAGAACACTTTGTGATTTAATTGTGTCAAAATATTCAATTATAATCGATTTACAGCCGATGTGATGCAACTCTCAAAACGTCTTTTGCGGTGAGCAATGACCTTCTGAACTACGTTATCGAATATTAAAAAATCAAACAGATTTCGTTAGTATATTAGTTAAACCCATGATTAATCGAAGCCAATTTCATATTATCAAATTTAAAAAAATGGCGCGTGTTCAAAGTGGGTCTTGATCTTTGCGCAAAAATTCGCATTTTTTACGTTGAAATTGATCACGTTGAAATTTGCAGCGAACATTTATTTCCATGATATACTATCAAAATATATCGGTTTTGAAAAAAGTTATTTTTCGACTTTCAAAACTAGGCTTTAAAACCCCTTAAGACCCCAGGTCCGCATTTTCGTCGCCGCCGCTGTATTATTGTCATCCAACATTTACCACTTTTAAATAATGAATTTTACATATGCAACGTGTCAATCTTTGTTGCAGAATGCATGTTTGATCGTAATTTTCCGTGGAAATTCTTAAATTCATTTCGGATATAGAAATATCGCGTTGGAGTCCATGGAGACCCCAGTTTTGGAAATGCTTGCTGGCGTTTGGAAAACGAACTTACCTAATGGAGAATTGATAAATACATCTTATTGTGATTACTTAGTAATCATAATGATTAAATTGTAATTATTAGTAAATGTAATCAATCAATTGCAACTATGTAGTCAATTGCAATTATAATTATTTGTAAATGACCGATTTATTGTATTTAATTGATTAAAATTCATTGTAATTACAATTAATTGTGGTGTGAATCTACTGCTATTTTAATTAAAATTAATGTTTAATTGGATTCCAAGAGAATTGCAATGTAGTCGATTTCCATCACAAAAACAAATAAATATAAAAAGTTTATTTGTTTCAGAATTAAAAAGAAAAACAATTCTTTATCGTCAAAAAAACCATACAAGAAAAACCCTGCTCGATTTTTGGCCGCTGTCGGTCTTCAGAATAACATTTATATTTAACAGACCATCATAACGCGGTTTATAACGAATTTTTTATTTATTAACCCGGAAATCCCAGTCTTGGTTTCCGTCGCCGATAATGCCCACCCTCGGATCAGTCGTGTCCGCGGCTTATTAAGCTACGATATTACTCGAAAAAACAAACATTCGAAAAAAATCGTAATTCCGCAGAAACTTAACAATAAAATTGATAGTAATATATAGGTTGATAAAATTAATTCCGTAAACTTCTTTTTCGCACGAGACTCAACGAGGAAGCGCCCAAAATGTAACCTATATTGTATACAAATTTATATCTCAATGTTAAAGCGGAGTTGTGAGGTGTTTCGCGGTTCTGACAATGAGTCGCAAAATCGCGCGATAGAACGAAAAATATATGGAAAGTGTCGGAGGTTAAAAAAAGAAATGAAACGGTATTTATTTAGAGAATCGAGGAACGACGATTTTGTATGTGTCCGTTTGTGTGAGATGCAAATTTATAATAAAAATATATCAGTACTGCAATGTTTTTCACAATGTTTCGTGATTTTTGTGTCAAATTGAACTTAAGAGGCAAAAAGCGATGGAAAAAATAGTTTTTTTTCCGATTCGATATCTGGAAAAGGAAAAAAGCTCTTTGATCGAAAAAATTCTCGCCGATGCCGACAATAGCTCCGATTGAGGGGCTAATGTAGTTGAAATTTTTTAAATATCGATTTTTGGTTTTCAACGGATTCTCAAAATATAACTTTTTGAAAATATTCACAAAAATTTGAAGCCAATCCGTTTTAAGCTGGGAGAGTCATGGGCGTTTATAGGTAAGTTCCGCGAACCGGAAAACTTTAAAAGCATTTGTTCAAAATTACTTTTTCAAAATCGGTGACCATGATATCTCAAAAATCACTGCACCGATTTTTCTCGATGAAAATACGGCGTTTTTTTTCACCGAAAATCGATACTTTCGCTTTGGACCTGCGACCATTCAAAATAAAAATCAATATTTTATTAAGGGGGGAGACACCTTTAGGCGAGGAAATTTGTTGCTAACTTTCGTGATTTTTTTTAAGAAATATTTCTTCACCTTTTTTGAGACTTAGGGTATTTTTTATTACTACTTTTGGCTATTACATGGTTTTTTTTTATCAAAGTCCGACACGCTGGGTTATTTTGACCCGGACTAATTTGAAATGAAATACTCACTGCGAAAATTGAAAGTTTTGAATAATTTTTCGCAACAATTCAATTTTATACTCTCAAAAATTTAATTATGCAGACATATTAAGAAATGTTTCGGTGTATCGCGGATTTTTTTCAATGAAAACCATCCGAAGGGCAGGTGGATAGTAGCGTCGGCGGGATTAATCTAAAAAAAAACCAACGGCGATTTTACATTCATACGCAGAATATGAACCAAGAAAAAGTGGGAAATGTTGAAAATGTATGAAATGGTACGCTTTGAAACGAAAAGATTGAATTTTCCGAAAAATATGGTTACATTGTTCATCAATTTTTTTTTTTTAATTTTCAAAAGTATTCAGGTTCATGTTTTAGACAAAAAGGTTAGAAAGATTTATACCAAATTTAATCATACTCGGTCGATTAATTTTTCAGCTATACGTCACGCCAGCTTTGAAAATGTAGTTCAAAATACCGTGCCATACCTTCGCCATTTTCAAAGATTAATAAAAAAATATCATGTAACGGCTAAAAGTAATAAAACATACCCTGTCTAAAAAATAGTGAACAAATCTTTCCTTTAGAAAAAAAATATGAAAATCAGCCAATTTTTTCCTCGCCTAAAGGTATCTCCCCCCTCAAATATTTCCCGCAAGCACCAGATAATTTCATGCAATAGCTGAATGCGTTTGTTCATTTTTTATGAATATTTTTCGATACAAAAATTGTAAAAGACCCTTAAAACCATATTCTTTAATGTAAAAAAAAAATAATTTAAAAACCTACACAGTCTTTCCCAGCAAAAATTTACGAAAATCCGTATTTTTGTCCGGCCACGCGAACTAGGTGTTAAGGGGTTAGGCCACTCCAGAGGCCGAAAAAATAGGCTTTTGGGGGATGTTTTGTCAGAAAAACTACAAAATAAATCGAAATTACAAAAAAGGGTGTTTATCATACATATCAGGGACTGTATACAATAATTTTGTTGAAGCGATTAATTTCAAAATGGCGGCTGTGCAGCGTTTATCTCGAAACTGCATTTTTTGAGTTGGCCGGAAACATAACTCAGACAATTTTCAACCGATTTATTTGAAATGTTGAATATATCTTGAAAAATACATTGTCTATGAAAGTACGTAGGATTTTTTTTATATTGCATAGTTCATTTGTTATTAACAATTATCTGACGAATTTTTAGGCAAATTTTTCACTTTCCAAAAAATTGTCTGAGTTATGTTTCCGGCCATCTTAAAAAGTGCAATTTTGAGCTAAACGCTGCACAGCCGCCATTTTGAAATTAATTGCTTCAAAAAAATTATTGTAAACAGTCACTGATATGTATGATAAACACCCTTTTTCGTAATCTCGATTTATTTTGTAGTTTTTCTGAAGAAAAAAAAATCTCCAAAAAGCCTATTTTTTCGGCCTCTAGAGTGGCCCAAGGCCTTAAGGGGAGATATACACCTAGGAGCCGGAAAACGGTCATTTTTATGAATTTGTTCAAGGAAAACTATTTGAAATTTTGGATTGGGGTTTTAATTATCTAAAAGTAGATACATTCAAAAATATGTTTAATTTTCTTTATTTAAAAATATCAAAAATATACAAGGATATTGTATGATCCTTGGAGCGTCGTAAAAAATCTGCGCATACGGCACCCACTGGCGTTTCTTCAAAAATCATCTGGAAAAAAAACCAAAAAGATTATTAAATTAGATACTATAATCTAGTACTTGTCATAGCCGATTTTGAAAAGATCGATTTATGACAAAATGGCGGACGTTTGAACATAAATAGTGATTTTTGGGCCAAAAATTAGTTATTATTTTGCCTATAAAACAAAAACTAAGTAACGGAAAAAAAATCCTATGACAAGTACTAGATAATGGTGTATAGAATAATCACAAAAAACCTCAAGGCAATCGGTTCATTGGTTTTCGAGAAATTTTGGGTACCGATTTGAAAAAACGTGGTGTTGAGAAAAACGCGTTTGAAAATTTGGGAATGAATAAATCATGAAATTTGTCAACTTACATGGAATCATCGATACCAGACCCATAGTGTAGGTCTTCAACGGTCGACGAAATGTTCATAGCTTCTAAATCCTCGAGCTCGACCATCTACGTGTATATCTGCACTTATTCAGCTGCTTTGAATTCCCGCGTTCACAAATATATAGAGACGTTCTGTTTACACAGCGGTGATTGGTTCTCCGGATCTGACAACGGAATTCCGTCTGTTGTTGTCGTCCAACGAGCTACGGGCTCCAGCGGAAGTGACAACATAACCTATGCGTTAATGTGACAGTTCGGTGCGTCTCTCGCAGTAAACAAATGTATTTAACGCCCGCATTGTTGACTTAAAACTTCACACTTCTTCCCTTCTAAGTATTTGACAAAAAGCCATTCGTCTTCGTATTTCGATAGAAATCGACAAATTCGATAAACAATGGCGACCGTCACGAATTTCACTGCCAAAGATGCGAAAGGTGAAAATTTAAACAATAACGTCACTCGTATCGTAACTGAATGTAAAATTTTCGTTCGTAATAAAGCCCTTTGCACGTTAAATCGCCTTTGTTCACTGTGCTGAATCCTTTTTTACAGTCGTATTGAACGAGGTTTTGGCCGCACTGACGACGCCCGAGAACGTACAAAAGATCGCAGAGGCCAAGGAAAATTCGGGCAACGAAATGATGAAAATGATGCAATTTGTTTTTCCGATTATCACGCAGATCCAGATGGACGTTATAAAGAATTACGGGTTTACGGAGGGTCGGGAAGGTACTATTGCCTATAGTCCATCGATGTTCTATGTCATTGAAGTTCGCATACTCAATGCGTAATGGAAATGCCTTTATTATCCTTATCCCCAAGTTTTTCTTGCACGTTCAATTCGCAGATCTTATTATATCTTAATTCGCGTCTTATTATATCTTATCCCTTTCACTGTCCTCGCAATTTTCCATTGTTCTACGAGAAGGAGAGCACTTTGGAAGATTGTAACGAGAGTTCGATGACCAAGAACGGGCCAATTGCCACCAATGGGCATAGCTATTGCATCCGCATTGAAGAATTTATGAGTCAATGGATCTTTTCCCTAGAAGTCAATTCTTTCCTCCGATCTTCCAAAAGTACTTCAAATATTTCTACTTTGATTCTCAAACTTCCACCTTCAATTTCCTGCTTTTCCAATGTTCGTTCGCACGCCCTTGCACCATTTTACGATCCCTGCCACTTAAGGGGTAACGCTACTGCGCAAAAATCAGGGATATTTGAAAAAATCCATTTCGAAGGATTAAGTGAAATGATTGAAAAATCGTTAGGACATTTATTTGTATGGCAATTAAGAAAGTTGTGTACTAAATTTCATTAAAAAATATCAATAATTACAGACGCATTTAGTTAGAACTAGTTTTCCATACATAAGACGAACTTTAACAAACATTCAAATTTGTTTATCAGTAAATTCGGCTCCTTACTAGGAAAAATTAGTTGTAACAAAGGCGTTTAGTCAGATCTATTTTTCCTAGATGAAATGGCTTCCAACTGTAACGGTACACATACATTATATATATTTATATATATGTACAGGGTGTACTGTTATAAATGGATAATCCTGTAACTGTCGAAAGCTCAGATCGTGTCCTACTATGCTGGAATTTCAGTTTAGTAAAGGTCCAACGTTTTTCTGCTCTTGGTTTTCCTCATGCCATTTCTGCACATGATATGAATTGACAATAACTAAGCAACTTTTTAAAGTAATCAGCACAATATGCGTAGTTCCTTTTTTTTGCACCGCAGGATATCGGTGTGAGACGTTCGATCTGGTTTGTATGAAAATTGTGCATAAGATCTTTTTTCATAGAGTTTCCTTAACATTTAAGGTTGAAAAGAAGACTTTTCTAGATAAAACATATCACCAAGAGTATTTGAAAACAACCGGGTTAAAAAAGTTATCATTTGTAGAAATGACATGCGAAAAGCTGAAAGCAGATGATTTTTATCTCGAAAACCGAGGGACTTTTACTAAACTGAAATTCAAGCATACAGTAGGACTGACCTATCGACAGTTGCAGGATTATCTAGTCATAACGGGACACTCTTTATATATATAGACCACCGGCCAAAAGTTTTCGAACACTGCAGATAACAGCAATAATTTTAATCACTTTGGATAATTGCAAAATTATATTGGAATAATATTATTTATTATACAGAGTTACATAGTATCTTCGTGAAATAATATATTAAATGAATTATATTATTCTAACATTATTTGGCAATTATCCAGTGATCGAAAGTTTTGCAATTATCTGAGTGTCCGAAAACTCTTGACCGGTAGTGTATATATGTGGAAGTTATAAAGAATCTCGTGAAGGACCTTTGAACGCGAGGGGCTCAACGGTGTACTTGATTTTGGTCACCCGGTTGATCTGAAACAAAACAAAAAGGATTTTTTTTTCTCAACATAGATAATATTCACTAAACTTGACCGAGCTTTTTCGTTATACTGTTTCACTTATCGAAAAACAAAAATCGATTTTTTTCTCTATTTGTCAAGGAAAAATGTCATTAATGTGAATAATTATGGGGTCTTCTCACTTTAGACGCTAAAAAGGGTATTTTTATGCATTTTTTTTGATAGGTTTATATTATAGATATTGATATAAAAAATGTTACACTTAATAAATACATTATCGAAATACATAAAAAAAAAAATTGTGTGTACTTTTGTAACCCAAACAAACTTCGAACGCGTTCTTTTCGAAACGTTTTTCGACGGCTTGTTGATAAAATCTTCGAAACTACTGAACCGATCCTTATGAAATGTTAAACACATATTCTTTACAACTATAGCTATAGCGCATATCAAGGATTTTTTAAAAATTCTGATATTTACTATTTTGTTGCCAAAAAAGGTGAAAAAACACGTTTTTTTTGTTTTGTCGAAAAATGTCCGCCATTTCGTTAATTTTGCATATATCAAAAATCGCATGATATGCGCTATAGCTATTAACATACTGAATCTAAAACCGTTTGATTTTTTTGTTTCGGATGATCCATCTCCGAGATTTCATCAACAGCGCAGACCTACAATATTTTTAACTACCATTTTCGTGTATAAATGGAGTCTTGAATAAATTTAAAAAATTTTAAATGTATTTCGAAAGTGTATTTATCAAGGGGACATATACACCTAGGAGCCGGAAAAAAGGTCATTTTTGGGAATTTTTTCAAGGAAAACTATTTGACATTTCGGATTGGGGTTTTAATTGTCTAAAAGTATACACATTCAAAAATATGTTTAATTTTTTTTATTTAAAAATATCAAAAATGTACAAGGATACTGTATGATCCTTGGAGCGTCGTAAAAAAATCTGCGTATACGGTACCCACTGGCGTTTCTTCAAAAATCATCTGAAAAAAAAAACCAATAAGATTATTAAATTAGATACTATAATCTAGTACTTGTCATAGCCGATTTTGAAAATATCGATTTATGACAAAATGGCGGACGTTTGAACATAAATAGTGATTTTTGGGCCAAAAATTAGTTATTATTTTGCCTATAAAACAATTTGGGTACCGATTTGAAAAACGTGGTTTTGAGAAAAACGCGTTTGAAAATTTGAGAATGAATAAATCATGAAATTTGTCAACTTACATGGAATCATCGATACCAGGCCCATAGTGTAGGTCTTCTACGCTCGACGGAATGTTCATAGCTTCTAAATCCTCGACCTCGACCATCTAGCTGTATATCTCTCCTTGAGTGTAACAACTTTTATATCAATATCTATAATATAAACCTATCAAAAAAATGCATGAAAACAGCCTTTTTTAGCGTCTAAAGTGAGAAGACCCCCAATAAAAAAAAAATGTTAAGAAGGAAACCGTTGGTCAAGACTAAACTACTATTGTACTGAATAAGTGTACCAAATTGCAATCCGTTCATTAGATATCGAGAAATCGTGTACAACGTTTTAAATTACATACTTTGGGGTAAAACGCCTTTAAGGCCTTAGGCCACAGTAACGGATATAAAATCATGTGCGAATGTAACCATTCTTTTTCGTATGAAAAACTGATTCACTCATAAAATTAATTACACATCTATTTAGTATGAATATCAATCTGCAAGAAAATATATATTTTTTTTTCGATGTAAAAAATGGCCGACTACTAATATTTTCTTCTGTTATCTTTTTTTGAGGCGCTCCGCGGCGTGACATTTAGCATCCACAATTTTTCATCTAAAACAAAAAACAAAAATTGTCGCCAATCTACATTAGAATACCTAGAGAAGTATGTTCGGAATTTAAAAAATATTGTTTTATTCAGAAGTTGTAGGTATTTGAACTTAAGAAATGAATGTTCAGTGACAAATTTCGTTATAACTGCTCATAAAATGAAAAGTTTTCGATTAATCAGAAATTCCGTACGTACTTCTCTGCGAAATGCAATTAGGAACATAACTTTTAAATTTGAAGTAAATCGATCGAAAATTGTTGAAGTTATTTGTCACGCCAATTGGAAAAAGCTGTTTCGAGAAGTTTCGAGTAGTCGGCCATTTTGTACATCGAAAAAAAAAAAAATACATTTTCTAACAGCTTGATATTCATACTAAATAGATGTGTTATTAATTTCATGAGTAACTTTTTCATATGAAAAAAAATGGTTAAACTCGCACATGATTTTATACCCATTACTGTGGCCTAAGGCCTGGAAGTTTGACTAGCACTTCTACCATTGTAATCACAAGTTTACCTTGAATCTGCGATTCCTGCACCACATGTTGGACCTTCCTCTCCACTTTGAGTTGCCTCAAGCAAAACAGTGGAAAACCTGTAGATTCCTCAAAATCTCGATAAATCTCTCGTCGTATCTGATTGCACAAATGTCTCCAGGCATAATCCAGTTCGCCAGGTTCATAAGAAACCTGGAGCGGGACGACCCGGAAATAGCTCAACTGAACGGCCAAGTACGCGCTTACTTTCTTCCTCCCGTGCCACGGAGTCCACTCGCCGAAGCCTCGCTGTAGGAGCTGCTCCCTCGCATCAAATCGCTCAAATTTTCTCATCGACATTCCTCCTCCCCCCCCTCAAAAAATACAACCTTCGTCTTCGCTACAAATGTCTTTTCGTCGTCATTTTTTTAAATACTTTATTTAAAAGCGGTTTTTTATACCATATAAAATTTGAATCACTCCGATCACCTTTTTCTCTCTCTCTCTCTCTCGATGCCAAGT
Organism: Ophion slaviceki; assembly: GCA_944452715.1. Classification (NCBI taxonomy): domain Eukaryota; kingdom Metazoa; phylum Arthropoda; class Insecta; order Hymenoptera; family Ichneumonidae; genus Ophion; species Ophion slaviceki. The sequence goes on along the minus strand of OX101786.1, from coordinate 12,473,759 downwards.
GATCCATTTAATAAATAAATGTCCTTTTTCTTTCGATAGTGAAGTTATAAGTTTAGCCGATATAGTAATGCGATTAACAAAGAAGCAAGTTTCATCTATAATTATTTTATGGATATAACATATAGACGTTCGGAAAATTAGGATAATTCAATTATGTGGTACTTAGCGATAGAACTTAAAAATTTGTACATTTATTTGCATAATAATAATAATAATAGTAAATAATATTATAATATAATAATAATAGTAAATAATATTATATAATAATGCGTATAATATGATTCTACTAAAATATATATTGTTCAATTAATCGTTTCGTCTCAAATTCACAATAAAATAAAATTCCACCATGCCATTTACGGGTGTCGCCTCGAACGAGCCAAAACAAGACACCATAGACTCGTCGTTTCCTCATACAATGAAAGCCTCGTGTACTCGCGGGACGATAAGATTTTTCGAGCGCGGGTCCACGAGTCACCTGGTCCAAAAACTTCCACGAGCGACCATCACCCGCAATGAAATCAAAAGAGAATAATATTTTTGGAATATGACAAAATCTGTATGGGGCGCGTATCGTTGTAAAAAAAAAAAAAATGCACAAGTTTCGTTCAAAACGAGAGCGTTGAGTCGTCGTATGGTAATCTGCATTGTAATCGCGGGCTGTCAACGTGACAGCTCGCGAAAAATACAATTCGTAATGTACAATTGTTTAATTTTTTTTTTTACGTATGAGCCAGCGCGATTCGAGCCAAGCGGAGGACTATCATGAGGCAACTGGATATCGATCGCTCGCGATTGCGATTTTGCTTGTCATTGAGGACGATCGAGGGCTTCGGCAGTATTACGATATATATGGCCCCTATTCTGACCACGCAGTCTTCATGTTTGACCCAGAATAAGACTTTTCAAGAGAGGTAAAAAATAGAAATTCGACCCTTAAGGGGGAGAAAAGGGAGTTTTAAAGTTTATATGAGTTCATATTTTTTTGTCAGATTTGCTTGAAATTTGGTATCAATGCACTCCAATGCAAATAATTAAACATGTATTTCAGCAACTTCCAAAATGTTACATTTAAGGGGGTTAAGGTTTTGTATGAAAAAACCGATTCTTCGACCAGATTTGATTGAAACTTATCAAATTTATTTTACATATGACACTATACCATGTTTTTCTCGCTGTTCGATGCGTGTAGTCAGTCAAGTAGTACTTTTAACTCCCTAACTGTGTAAGCCACACATATGTGAGCATTAAAAAAAAAAACATCCAAACAAACTCAAACTTTAAAACCCCTGTTTCACCCCCTTAATTGTCGAATTTCGATTTTTACCACTCTTGAAAAAAGTCTTATTTTGGGTCAAATGTGAAGGATATGTGGTCAAAATTAGGGGCTATAAATATCGTAACATCAGGCCTTCGCTTATGTTGGAGGATGCTGATTTTCCCCGATGTAGGTACGTCGAGGCAAATTTCCATTTCGATAAATTCAACGGCATTGTTTTCGCAAAAAGGGTTAAGCAATTTTGAAGTTTTTAATGGAAAATCGAAAATGCAGCCGCAGTTAATATTAATTGCTGACCTATCTGCACCAGTCGACAATAAATTTTCGAAATTATTAGATTTTCGTAAGAAATGGTGTTGAATTGTCGGGACTTTTTTTTCTCTCAAAAACGATGTGGAGGAATTTAGAGAAACATTGAAGTTGAATATTTATTGGACGTGTCGACGTCCAGAAAAAGATCAGTAAGCTCCAACATTCGTCGGTGAAAAGCTCGACCCCCTTAATCGAGCGCATTCGATCGCTGCGCGGTCTTTGATTTTTTGAATCTTCGGCTCCATTCGACGAGAATTTGTTCACTAAATTTCGCAAGTGCTTGTGAGACGACTGCGCGCGTTGCCGGGTATGTCAGTTGTGTATATGAAGAACGCTCTCTCGTTACGTCGAAAAGTAGATTCGATTATTTTTTCCTGTTATTAGTGTCCTAATAATTAACCCTTCGAGGACACACGGGCTCATTAACTTAAAATCGTTTTTTACAGCTTCGAATTCGCGCACGTTTTTCGGTGAACGATTTTTTTTCAAACTGTTCAGCCTCGATCTGAATGAATTTTCGCCGAAAAACGTCTTCACGTCACAAACAAAAAGCGCACAATTCGCGAGATATTCGGGGCCGAAAAGTCGCTTGGGGTCGGTTTGACCCCGTGGGTTAAGGTATTCCTTTCGCGCAGGGCCGTATTTTGTGGGGGCGTAAAAAGGGCCCTTCTAAATAATTGGTAAACTACAGTGGCGCTTGATAAAAATAAGTCACAATCAATTATATCCAACGATGATCGGAATAAAAAATTTCGCGCATTTTAGGAGATTTTTACATTTTTGCATATTCTCTGAAAAGTCGCGGATACTAATTTTTCTGCTGGTCGCATTTTTCTAAGATTAATCATTAATTTTTTCTTTAAGGGGTAACACCACCCGACGATTAAAAAAATCGTTTAATTGCTTGAACAATGCTTTAATATAATAAAAACGCGTTTTTCTCGAAACCACTTTTTTAAATCTTAGCGAACACATTCCTTCAACACCGTTGCATGGATCAGTTTGAAACTTTGACAGTAGCTTCACAATTACCTCTTTTATAGAAGTACGTAGGGGTTTTTCGATTTAATGTAATTTTTTATTTTATAAACAATTTACTGCTGACTTATTTTAGGAAAATCGATTTTTTTGGTTAAAAGTGCACCATTTTCACAAAATTTGATGAAATAAAAAATCCATACGTACTTCTATTGCCAATAGTATATAGATTTTTTGTGTTCATGGTTTTTTGTTCAGATCTTATATTTCACGAGAAATTTGTCCGCACTGGAGGTATTTTTTTTTAAAGATAATTTCCAAGATTGGCTCTCGCCGCTATTTTGTATAATAATAATTGTGAAAAAACTTTCTAGACTTGAATATATACCTATATATTTCTAGACTTGAATATATTACCTCTTTTATACAAGTGCGTCGGGGTTTTTCGATTCAATGTAAACTTTTATTTTACGAACAATTTACTGCTAATTCATTTAGTAAAAGATTGATTTTTTTTGTTGAAAGTGCACCTTTTTTACAAAATTTAATTGATTAAAAAATGCCTACGTACTTCTATAGCCAATAGTATATAGATTTTTTTTGTTTTTTGTTCAGATCTTATATTTCACGAGAAATTTCTCCGCTACTGGAGGTATTTTTTAAAAATAATTTCGAAGGCTAGCTCTCGCCGCCATTTTGTATAATAATAATTTTGAAAAAAATGCTATACTTGAATATATACTGAATAACCCCTGTAAAAATAATTCCCATTCATTTTATCATACTCCCAAAAAAATTAAAGTTAGGCCTTCCATTCAGTCGCTAGAGTGGTGTTGCCCCTTAAACATTCGGTGACCCCTGTTTTTTGTCATTACGGAATCTTTAGATTTTTTTACACGCGCGAGCAGTTTATATCAGGCATCTAGAGTTAGTGTATAAATGATTAGATAGAAATGTGGGGAGCTTGTCTCCATCTCCATAATGCGTCGTATAAATGAGACGATTTTCAGAGTCGTCATTTTTTATTAAAAGTTCGGTAACATGGCTTGAAATTTTATGTTTTTTTTTTATAGTATATTGGGATTTATTTCTTACTTCATTATAGACGGAAATCAGTTAATCGTTAAATTTTCGGTCTCGTGAACGGAATACCTTAAGATTCGCTCCGATGATTTGCATCAATCTGCGACGGCGGCTTACGTATTATCTTTTTACCGCTAGCTTTTAGTCCCTGGCGCAATTATTTCTCCAGCGCGTCGCACGCGAACGTAATTTTCCGCATCGGATCAAAAAGTTTACATATTTTTAACACACTGTTAAAAAAGCGATAGGCGATTGTGACGAAAAAAAAAGATCGTAGACGTAACGACGAAAGCGGTCCCGAAGCTGGGGTCTTCCGAGACCCCACGCGCCCAGTAAAGGCCTCGAAAACAAATAAACGAATAATGGGGGCCGGGTTGAAATTCCGAACTTTGAATGATCAGAACGCTCAAAACTCCGAAAATATCCTACCCTGAAAGAATTTTACACGAAAGACCAAAACTCCGAAAATGTGAACACCGTCAAAATAATTCGGCTATGGAAGTTTTAAAAATTTCAAAATTTTCAATAAATCGACGAATTATTTCAAGATTTTTTTTTAAAGAATTTATTTTGCGTCAATTTTAAGAATTTTCTAGACAATGTTATACGTTCTACATCATTTACAACTGTGTAGACTTTCGCTGGCATAATCTTGACGAACCTTGTATTTTCGGAGCATTAAAATTAGGAATTTTAAACCGTCGGTGCATTCAAAGTTCGGAATGTCAACCCGGCCCTCATGTCAAGATCATGCCAGCGAAAGTCTACACAGTTGACTGTAAATTATGAAATCGTACAACGTTGTCCAGACAAATTTCAAAATTGACGCAAAATCACTTCTTAAGGGGTCACTAGTCTGTCAGATAAAAAGAAGAGAAAACGGCCGTGCATGACTTCTTTGTAGAAGAGGAAGGTGTACTCTATAGTTCAGGCAGAGCAGATTGATGGTGAGACAATTTTTTTTATTATGACTTATATACAACAACTTTCAAACGCGTTTTTCTCAAAACACGATTTTTTCAAACTGCTGCCATGATATCTCAAAAACTATTTGATTGATTCTGCTCAAATATATACAGCATCTTTATTACATACATAACTACAAGTTGAACTAAAATAATTAAGATTGCTTCGTTAGTTTCCTTTTTATCAGCTATATAGACCCCCTAAAAAAAAAACAAAAATTGAATTTTTTTTTCTAAAGCGTAAAAAAAAATATTTTTTTGGAATTCTAACTTTATTTTAGTTCCATGTAGAGCCTCAAGTCTCACGGTTAAAATTGCGTTTGGTTTTTTGATTTCAGATAAGCAGAACGGCCGGAATCATGGCAGCAGTGGAGCACCTCTTTTTATATATGTGTTTCTGTTGGGCGGTGTATCTCCGACTATATTCTATATAATGACTTCAAAAAATTCACAAAGTTTGTTTAAATGTTAATAAAAATGATATACAATTTATAAATTATTTTATTTTGATGGTTTGTCAAAAAAAAAAAATCCCCAAAAAAGCATTAAAGAACGGCCTTCACACTAGACAACCCCGTTAGTAAACAAAAAATTCGTGAAATAATTCGTCGATTTTTTTTAAATTTTGAAACTTTTGGAACTTCCATAGTCGAATTATTTTGACGGTGTTAAGACGGAGTTTTGGTCCTTCGTGTAAAATTCTTTCGGAGTTTCGAGCGTTCTGGCCATTCAAAGTTCGGAATTTCAACCCGGCCGCATCTTGAATTTCGGAGACATTAAAATTCGAAATTTTAAACCGTCGGAGCATTCAAAGTTCGGAATTTCCGGCCCCGAGAAATGCTTTACGTTTCGAAGCAACGAGATCTGTTCGTGTCCCGGCGCGTGGCTCGATATTCACCTTGCGCTGCAATGTACAAAATTGAATCAAATTACACGAGTACCCGCGCGTGTTTAGCAGTGATATCTTTGTTTTGCGCGCTCTTTCAAAAACTGAGCAATACAATTCGGTGAATTAAATAGCGGACCTGCACTAGGCGTGTTTCCCTTTCCCCAAGTTAATTCCAATTCCACGTTATCGAGTAATACAAAAGGAGCCGCACGTTCGTAGACGCGCTCCTTCGCGAAAATAACAAAAATCCCAAGTCACTTGATTACAGATTACATCTTCACCGACCAACGATTTATCCACGAAAAATTCAATTATCGCACTTTTTGATCATTTGATTAATTCCCTCCCTGCCTGCCTCCGACGCCGATAAAACCATCGCGGTGAGAATCCATTCGATGTTTTATTGCTACGAGATAAAGCGGCCGTTATGTTTTTTTTGGAAGCTCGCCAAACGCGCCGCGTTCGTGCGGTATGAGCAGTGAGCAAAAATAATCGTTAAAACTGAAGGGAGAAAATCGACAACGAAGAGGCGCAATTGATTGTACAATTCTGTGGTGACGCGCGATTCGTTGAATACTCTTCAAGGTCAATGTCCCATTTACCGACAGCACGAATAACACGAGCCGGACGCATCATTGAAAAATTGCGGTCTAATCTTAGTGTCTCGATCGGCGCGTGTGCTTAAATACGTAGGTAACGTTGAAAAAAAGGATTCGGTATCGTGGCGCACCGCGATAGAATGTTCACCGTCGGCGAAATGTTTCGATACACTTTTTCGCAGCTTTCCAACCGGAAGTCACAAAAATTAAACGTCAGAAATATATTTTTCTTCATATTCTGATCCGTTTAAAGGGCTACATCTTCGTAGAGGCCCGAAAAATGGCAAATTCCGATTTTTTTTTTTCTGGCAAACGGTTGGTGAAAAATAAAAGAATTTTTTTTTCAACTTGGACTGCACACTTCCACCATGAACCCTCTGACTGCATGTGGGGTCGATCGGACCCCAGGCGTTTTTCAGATCGTTGTATTTCGGTAAATGTGATTTTTTTTAGAGACGTTTTTTGTAGTCAAGAACCTTATTGTATGGTCGAAAATTTATTTTTCAAGAAAACCAAAATTAAGTGCCCAAAAATTCGTTCAAAGTGGGAGTCAATCAGTTGACAAGAGTCAGTTGATAAAAATGGGGTCAAAACGACCCAGTGTGCAGTCGAAGGGTAGAGCAGTCATGGGCATAACTAAATTACATTGTAATTTCATTATTAATCTGGTTACAAAGTAATTCAATTACAGAGCAATATCATTGAATTGTATTTCATTACATTGTAATTAAATTACTCAGTACATATTGCGTAATCGGTTATAATGTATTTAATTACAAAGTAATCTGATTAGAATGTATTCGAATACCTTGTAATCTAATTACGTTATTATTTATGGCATAATATAGGAGAAAATATCATCTCAACCTCTAAAGTTGGATCAAGTGTGGCGTGTACGCGACTGTCAACTTTAGAAACACACAACTTTTGTGCCTGGTAGACACGCAAATAGCGCACACTACTGTAACGTGCAATTACACGAATTACCACACGCAAGGTCCACTCGCGCTCGTGGATTGCAAGAACTGTAACTCGGATTTTTGTAACAAGCCCAATTACATTATTTGAATATGTAATTGATTGATTTGTATCAGATTAGCTTTCAATTAAATTGCACAGACATTAATTACACTTTGTATTTGTGGTAACTAGTTACTTCAGCAATCTGTTACAAAGTAATTCAATTATCATTGTAATTATTAACTGTTAATTTAATTACTTTTTGCCCATCTCTGGCACAAAGGTACATATATTGAGAGCCTTTAAAAATAATCACCAAAAAATACGGAAAAACGACAAAAACATGGCCGCCGGCAGATGATACTGGTTTTAAAGTCGTCGGACGTGTCGCGAGAACCACTTGATGTATTTCCAAATTTACAGGAGATACGATGAGAAACAATTAAAAGTCGTTGACGATATTATTTTTGTCAAATCGATCTTCATTTTCCAATAGTTACGTAAAAATGACGAGTTTTTTCATAGATTTTGTATGCTCGTTTCAATTCGTCGCCACTACGTAAATAAAAAAAAATGATTTTAAAAATCGACGATCGTCAACGACTCGTATTTATTGTCAACTTGAGTAACTTGTTTAGTTTTTAAATTTCGGATGGACCGCAAAACACCACGGCGGCCATGTTTTTGTGGTTTTTCTGTATTTGTTGATGAGTTTTTTTTAAGGTTCTCAATATATGTACCGTGTTAAAATGGGTTTCTTTTCCACCAGCCGTTTCCCAGAAAAATCGGAATTTGGCCTTTCTTTCGGGCCTCTAGGTAGATGTAGTCCCTCAATTTATTCCCGGTATTTTTTTTAACTCCACAGCACTCTAGTCAGCGCGGATGTTCTCTCTTAAAAAATCGCAACTAAGAACAACTGTTATCAGAATCACTTATAGAGTAAAAGAAAAGTAGAGAGTAAGAAAGCACAATGGAGTTTGTTTTTCGTCGTTCAGACCTCGAGCATTCTTTTGACCGAGACCAGTGACATTTCCTCCGAATCGTCAATCCAAATAGTGTATCGAAGCTTTTCGCCGGTAAAGTGAAACACACACACACACATACTGGTGTCGGTAACTGGGACGTTTCCCTCATCCATTCGTTTAGCGACACGTCGCTTGTGTCCGTATAAAAAAGAAACTGAGAACACGAGAAATGCATCGAATAATCCGGCCAGTTACGACCGTGCGTGGTATCTATTTCGCGTCCTTGGACGCGTTCCTTGCGCGCCTCGAATTTCAAACACGCTCCGTGTAGATCGCGAAACGATCGAACGGGAAAGAATCAGCGCTCCCTAAACTTCGCAAAAATATCAATAGTCAAAAACTGCGTATGTGATTTTCTTCCGTGTCCGTGTGTGCACATCTATACATATACGCGTGTGTTAAACGGCACAACTAAAATTGAACCCTGTTCGATATAATAAATTGGATTATGGATTTGAGGAACGAATCTCAAGTCTACGCGTGACTTTTCTTCATATCTCGTTCTCTCTTACGGTATAGAAAAACGCTTCGTATTTCAGCTTTTCACGCTGTATCTATTTCTCCTCCTTCCTTCCCCTTTTTATAAATATGGAAACAAAGAAAACGTTTTATCGCGTAATCCATATTGTTTTTTTTTTACAGGTCGTCGTTCGCGATGTGAATCGTGCAACGATTCTCGCGTTCGATCCTTCAATTGATTCGTACTTAAAAATATACTATATCTGAAAAGAGCATGTATAAAACCTATTTATCTCCCTCTCAACCCCTCCCGAGTCTCGGGCCGTAGGTAAAATACGACACGTGATCCACCGAGACCTCTATAAATGTTTTCGTTTTCTTTTTTTTTTCGCTCGACTCAAGTTTATCGGCCCACGATCCCTTGTCGGCGGAACAAATCCTCCGAGCGGCTCGAGAATTTTCTTTTTCAATTCGCCAAACGAGCAACCGTCGCATTACGAATAACCGCGGTATTCCGCAATTTTATTTTCTCGCTTTCGTACGGCGGAGAACCGGAAACTCGACAATCGCGATTATATTATAGACGGGGATTTTTTATCTATGTTTTTCTTTGATCGGGTAACAGTCGCGAGATCGCTCGAATTTCGCGAGTTCGTTGGCAAACGCGCAAGTCATCCCGCGAAACCTCCCACGCGTATTGCGAAATCCACATTCGTATCCCGGGCGTGTTAAAATCGAAACTTATACCGTACAGGGCTTTTCTTTCTTCCTTTGCACCTCTACACTCGTTACACCTCTGATACGATCTCTCTACCGGTGTGTCTGTGTGTCTGTCTGCGTGTGTGTATTTTTTCTTCCTTTTTGTTGTTTGAATTGTTGTTGTTGGTTTAGAATGCAACGCTTTCAGTTGTAGTGTAGCACGTTTTCGCGGCCTTCGAGGAAGGCCAGGCTACGATAGGAATGGATTCGCCGTCGTCGGTGCGTTCGCCGACCAAGGATCTTGTCGTATTTGATTGATCGTAGGACGGGGCGGCGGTGTCGCTGTCGCAAACGGATTCGCTGAGTACGGCACGGCTGCTGAAACATTCGGTTATTAATTCACAAAGTAAGTACTCGCTTCACCAAATCTGTTCTTTCCTTTTTCATCTTCGTTGCGGACGTTTTGGTTTTCGCAAAAACGAGAAACTCAGTTTGGCTCATGCTCAAGCTCGTGTGGAATTCACGTTGGCTCGTTCGGGAGTTGAGGAGAGATATACACCTGGATGGTCGAGGTCGAGGATTTAGAAGCTATGAACATTCCGTCGATCGTTGAAGACCTACACTATGGGCCTGGTATCGATGATTCCATGTAAGTTGACAAATTTCATGATTTATTCATTTCCAAATTTTCAAACGCGTTTTTCTCAAAACCACGTTTTTCAAATCGGTACCCGAAATTTCTCGAAAACCAATGAACCGATTGCCTTGAGGTTTTTTGTGGTTGTTCTATACACCATTATCTAGTACTTGTCATAGGATTTTTTTTTCCCGTTACTTAGTTTTTGTTTTATAGGCAAAATAATAATTAATTTTTGGCCCAAAAATCACTATTTATGTTCAAACGGCCGCCATTTTGTCATAAATCGATATTTTCAAAATCGGCTATGACACGTACTAGATTATAGTATCTAATTTAATAATCTTTTTGGTTTTTTTTTCAGATGATTTTTGAAGAAACGCCAGTGGGTACCGTATACGCAGATTTTTTTTACGACGCTCCAAGGATCATACAATATCCTTGTATATTTTTGATATTTTTAAATAAAGAAAATTAAACATATTTTTGAATGTATTTACTTTTAGATAATTAAAACCCCAATCCGAAATTTCAAATAGTTTTCCTTGAAAAAATTCACAAAAATGACCCTTTTTCCGGCTCCTAGGTGTATATCTCCCCTTAAGGCGACGGGATTCGTTGTCGAGCGAAAAAGCATCACTTGCGTGGCGATATTCGCGCAATTGTTGAACGAGCATGCTTCGCTGTTATTTTTGAGGGATTAGGCTACTGTGAAAATGTCAGAAAATCGTTCGTCGTTTGAGGCAACTCAAATTCAAGAGGAAGGTCCAATATATGGTGCAGGAATCGCAGATTGAAAGTGAACTTATGATTGCAATGATATAACTGCAAACTTTAAGGCGGAATATACATTTACAACGACAAAAAAATCGATTTCTTTTTTTTTCGTTAAACGATAAAACTATATATGTAGAATATTTTCCTAAAGATTCACAGCGAAATTCGAAAAAATTCAAACGTTACAGCCCGTTGACGCTGTGCCTCACCGCTCGGATTCGGAGCGGGCGTGAACTTCAAACGCGTTTTTCTCAAAACTGCATTGTCGATATTGGCGCGCAGGATTACTGAAAAACTATTAAGCCGATTGAGTTGAAACTTGGTACAAATATTGATAATATTGGTACCTTCTACTTGACGAGATTTTTTTTAGAAAAATTGGAAAAAAACTACTTTTTTATTATACATTTTACAGAAATGTTGCGTGAAATATTGTTTTTTGTAAATGCGTGCCATTTTCTTAAATTTGCATTTCCTTCATTTTAATTACCGTCACATAGAAACTATACATGTACTATGTACATAGAAACTATACACTGAAAAAATGTTTGAACTTTTTTGCAAACCAAAGTCTACGTTTGGTGTTTGGTTTTTAGATTTCGGAAGGACCGTATAAGCTGGAAAGTGTCCACCGCCAAACGTCATGAAATAAATTTCATCATCTGCCGGCAGCCATGTTTTTGTTGTTGTTTTTGTATTTTTTGGTGATTTTTTTAAAGTCTCTCAATATATGTGCCTTTGTGTTTTAAAAAATGCGTTTCGTTGCCACCAATTCTTTCCCAAAAAAAAAATCGGAATTTGGCAATTTTTTTTTCGTGCTTCTAGATAGATGTAGCCCCTTAATTATTAATATGTTTGAATAAAATTTGGCACACAACTTTGTTAATGTGCACGTAAATAAATGTCGAAGGGATTTCTCAATAATCTTATCTATTCCTTCAAAATCAATTTTTTAACTCCGATTTTCGAGGCGTCACCATAGCCTAACCCCTTAAAAACGCCGCAGCCTATTTTATCGATAAATCTTTCCCGAGCTTCGGGCTTCGAGACTTTTCTATCAAATTTTCAACGCACGTTTCGATGTCCCAACCTAAGAAAGCTCGTCATGCAAAAAAAAACACTCGCACATATCGCAAACACAATGAAATCTCCGATCTCCGTGGACGCAGCGGCCAAATTTCCAGGACTTTCGAACCGATCGTCAAAAATTCACTGCCCAATCACCCACGAGGGGACCGCATGCTTTTCTTCCTCCCGTGCCATGCATCAACGCCGTTTTTTTTGCCGTAATTTGCAATACTCACGAAATTTATTTCCAATGAAATGCTATTTTGCGAACACAAAATTTCCAATTGCGTTAGGCCGTTCTCATTCACGAAACGTGAGTGAAAAAAAAAAGTGGTGGATTCGAGGGCGCGAATATTGTGAGATAAGAAACGAAGTTGTATATACACGGGGGAAGATCACCCGGAATAGTAGGCCGGTCGAATCGCAAAATTGTTACTCATGTGGCCAAGCCAAGGGTGTCGATGTCCTATTTTCGGTTGTTCCTTTTTTCGTTTCAAAGAAAAGAAGAGGAAAAAACTCACCAGCTGGTGCAGGGGCTGCTGGCTTGATCGCGGAGGCGCTCACGAGATTATCCAAATTAACGAGAGCCGAGTTCTCGCCGAGGAACGATTGAGGTGTTTTCTTGATGGCGCCCGTGCTCGCCGTTAAATTGTCGCTCAAACCAGCAAAATCAAAAGGATCCGGCGACATCGTGCCTCCTTGAATATTTCAATGTGAAAATTCAATACAATCTCAACATTTCCGCATCTAAATATTAGGACGTTGAATAAGTTCTCGCTGTTTTCGAACAGATGGCGCTACCAGAACCGCGTGCGTGTAGTTTAAAGGATCATCACAGTGTAACATTTTCGAAAAATCGATTTTTTTGCATTATCCGATAGTACAAACGGTTATAAACATTCTGTTCGTTTACTTACATAAATGTAAGTAGACAATTTATATGAAAATTCCGCACTGGACACTTTTAAGGTAATCCTATCGCCAGGCTTCAATCCATAGGATGTTCATTGTTTTTGTGCTTCACTAAATATATTAATAATCGCCTCTGTAAAATTTCAGGGTCGGTTATAGACCTAACTACGGAGAAAAAAATATTAAAATTGCGTATTTTTGTGAAGGAATTCCGAAACGATATGCAAAAACCCAATTTCCCGTCGCTACAAAAGTGTATATAATAGTGGGAATCCGTCAGATTGTTAGAAGGAATCAGATATACATACTTAACACTTGTAGTAATCCAATGCTCTTACAACAAATTACGCTTATTGACCTAATTTTTATGTCATATCAAGTTTAATTTGAACTTCCGGTATTGGATTTATGACCACATGCTACGATAAAAAGACGTGACAGCGAGGCAACAGCTGACTGTAGTCCTAACCTCATCTCACTCATTCGAATTTCCACACATATTTCATTTTTAACCGACATATTTCGCCGACACAAATCTTCCACGCTTTTTACCAGTCGTGGCCCGAATACAATGCTTTATATTTCCCGCACCTGACATTCTTTTGACAGATCGACGTTGAAAAGCATGGAGGTTAAACTCGCCTGGTTGAGTAAAAAGAGACGGAGATAGAACCAATGTTGTCAAATATCAAACCTACAAATACTGCGTGAATCGTTGGAATAACTATTTCTTTCATTTTTCTAATTAAATGTGAACATTCATTCAACAGTTTACACATGGAAAATTTTAGTTATTGCAAATTATTTTTGTTGTATATGTTAAAAATTGAATTGTGCAAGTCTCAAGTATGATCAGTGGTATGACTAGTGTGAAGCGATAGGATTACTTTAAGGCGGCCCTCTAGTTTCTCGGGTCGAAAAAATCGATTTTTTTTCTTCATAAATCACATCTACAACATGTGTAGAAAATGTGTGCCAAAGGATTTTTCGATATTCGAAGTGGTTCACAAGTTACGGCTCTGGAACGGAGCAGATATACGGAGCAGGTATACTTTCAAACGTGTTTTTCTCGAAACACCATTTGTCGAAACGGTGACCACGATATATCAGAAACTACTGCACCGATCTTGTTCAAATTTATACAGCATCGTTAATATGTTATAAGCCAGCGATTGAACTAGGATTATCATGATTGCTTCGATAGTTTTTTTTGTACGAGCGAAAAACTTAAGAAAAAATGAGTAAAAAATAGAATGTAATTTTCAAAAGTGTGTAAAAAAGTCAATTTTTGTAATTTAGAATTCACTCTACTTCAATCGCTAGTCTTAAATATGACGATTAAAATGCCGTTTGGTTTTTTTATTTCAGATAAGCAGAACAGCCGCAATCTTGGTCACCGTCAAGCACCTCTTTTACTTGATGTCTTCCTGTCGGCCACTATAACGTTTATTCTTTTATATATTTTGACTTCAAAAAAATTGTAAAGCTTATTAAAATGTTAATAAAGATTGTGCAAAAACAATGAGATTGATTATTTCGATGCTTTGCCCGTAAAAAATTATTGAAAAAGCCGTAAAAAAACAGTCGAGAAACTAGAGGACCGCGTTAAGGGGTAAGTCCACCGTAGAAGTGTCAAAAAATCGATTTTTTTTCTTAAAAGATGCCTCAATATCTTAAATATGACATACTCAAAGGATTAAGGTGGGAAAAATGTCTAAATACTTATATTTTGAATTTTGGCGCAGTCCCTCTCAGTTCAATGCAATCCGTACCGAAAACTTTAAACGCGTTTTTCTCGAAACTACATTTTTCAAGGCGGCCGGACTCATAACTCGAACAAATCTTGAATTTTTAACTGTACATTCACAATTACATTCTGCATAGAACTACGTAGGATTTTCTCGATATATTACATAGTTTTTTTATAAACAATTTTCGAACGATGTTGTTTTGAGAATTTTGAACTTTTATTTAAAAAACGCGCTGTCTTTGCAAAAATCGATATATCAAAAAATCCTACGTACTTCTGTAGGTATTCATATGTATAATCGAGAAAAAAATTAATTCATTGTAAATTAAAAATTGCTGGTGCCGTTGGCCGTGCGCCTATAAAAAAAAGGCTTCGTCGAAGAAAAGCTGTGCAGCCGCCACTTTGTTTTATATTACTCTGAAAAAAATAGTTTAAACAGTTTGTGATATGTACAATAAAGGACCTTTTTCAGAATTTCGATTTATTCCATTGTCCCGCTAAAAAAAAATCTCAAAATGTACTTATTTTTTCCCCGCTGCAGTGGCCTTATCCCTTAACGCGTTTGTCCCGAAATGTCGTTTTTAAAAACGGTGTACACTCTCAAAGAAAGAGTTTTCAAGCTATCCATCACAAATTTTGACACAACATTATTCACACCATTCTTTATCTTGTTATGGAAGCTTTTATTTGATCTTCATATTTTTTGAACGAAAAACTGTCGAAAAAATAGGCTAAATTCGATGCTTATTTTTCAAACCGCCGCCATTTGTCAATTTTGATTTAAAAAACGTGAATAGCAAGAGAGCGGCTAGCATACTCATTAATTATCTTTTTACAAATTTCGTTTCAGATAATATTTACGGCCACAACCGTGTACACCGTGAGTATTCCTTTTTTTTCAAAGACATTTTCAACCTTAAAAAAAATGAAAATAAACGTTTAAAAATGTATTTTCTGTTCTTCACGAGTGCTTTGCTTTGACATAAAAAATTGGACTAGTATATTTTAACTATCGAGAAAAAAAATCGCGGGTCAGCTAATTTTCGACCCGTCACACTGTGATGATCTCTTAACTTTCGCGAAAAAAAACAGCGAGAACTTATTCAGCATCCCAATGGAATCTAAAATTTCGGCAAATCTTGCTAATTTTCGCAGTTTTCCAAAGGATCAATTTCGTCCTTCATTCGCCCAGTCGTGAATTTCGAGAGCCCGTTCTTGGTACTTGACGTTTCACGTGAGAATCCCCGAGTAGCTTGTAGCTTCGCGCGTTAGAAATCGTCGAGCGCTTAACGACGTACCGTTATTGGTCAGTTGGGGACTAGCACCGAGTTTGTTTCTTTTGCTGATAGCGTCAAAGTCATCGAGATCACCGGACGGACTGACCCCGGCACTGGCCTGACCCGGGTTCGGAAAATTGTTGAAGACAGCCGCGGTGCCGTTGAAGCCGTTGGTATTGCCGACAGCGGCGGCAGCCGCGACAGCGAAGGGCGCCTCGCCCGCTGGCGAAAGATTGAAACCGATGTTCTGGGGCGACTGAGCTGCGAATCCAATGTTTTGCGTAAGTGTCGGATTGTTAAATGACGGGGACGGCGTTCTCAAGGCTTCGGCACTGGCTGGCGCCAGCGACCAGGGATCCACGGTCGGTGGCGAGGCGACCGTCGCTGGCGACGAGGCGGGTGCTCGCCACGGATCAACCGCAGCCGCTGCAAATCCCATTTTATTTTGACTTTGATACCTGAATTTACTTTCCTCGGAGCCTCGCTCCTCCCTGGTCACACCGGTCCAGAGGATCGGGAAACACAACGACGACGCTACATGCGGCATGAATATATACGACTTTTTCGAGCACGAAGCATTCTCAAAATCGTATTTTTCCGGCCTCTGGACTAGTGCCACTCCTCAAAGCTACTCGCAAAAGAAAGGAAAAAGCTCGACAACAGTTACCTGAGGATCCTGACATCGAGAGGAAAACGAACATGCAAAAAAAAGCACACGTAACGCGATAAAAAAAGATCAAACTATCGACGGGCTACATCCACCTAGGTGGGTCGAAAAAATGAATTTTCCAAACATATTTTCATTCTATAGTATCCACCTTTTGGCTATTAACTTTAAGGCCTTAGGCCACAGTAACGGGTATAAAGTCATGGGCGAATTTAACAATGTTTTTTCGTATGAAAGAGTGATTTACTCATAAAATTAATTACACATCTGTTTCAGAGTTGGGCGTAATTCGATTTATAAATACGAATACGAATTTATTCACATCGTGATTTTCATGTGAATATAAATACAAATTTATTCATACTTCACTTATTGTAAATACGAATACAAATACAATTGTATTCACAAATATTCTGAACATACAAATCAATTCACAGAAAAATTGTGAATATTCACAAAAAATGTGAATATTTACAAGAAATCTCGTGAATTAAAAAAATCACATCAAAATGTGTGAATGCAAATGTATTCACAAAAAATTGTAAATACAAAAAAATTCACAAAATAAGTTGTGAATTTTTTCGTATTTAAGACAAAATTAAAATCAAATTCACAATGATTAGATTGAAATGTACACCAAACGTGAGTTCTTACGTATTTTGAGAGAAAAAATTGCGTCGAGGCAAAGAAATTTTTGCAAAAAAACTCGTGTGTTTCGAATATTACATTGTAAATATGACAAAATTCGAAAAATGAGTTGTGAATTTCCTCCAGCTGAAGAAATTTGAAATCGAATTCACAACAATTATATTAAAATTTACACCACAAGTGAGTTCTTGTGTATTTTGAGAGAAAACATTTTGTTGAGGCAAAGAAATTTTCGCACAAAAAATGCAAAAATCTATTTGCCTCGAGGCAATGTTTTCTCGCAAAATACGTACGAATTCACGTTTGGTGTAAATTTCAATTTAATCATTGTGAATTTGATTTTAATTTGTCTTAAATACGAAACAATTCACAACTTATTTTGTGAATCTTTTTGTATTTACAATTTTTTGTGAATACATTTGCATTCACAGATTTTGATGTGATTTTTTTAAATTCATAGCATTTTTTGTGAATATTCACAATTTTTTCTGTGAATTTATTTGCATGTTCAGAATATTTGTGAATACAATTGTATTTGTATTCGTATTTACAATAAGTGAAGTATGAATAAATTTGTATTTATATTCACATGAAAATCACGATGTGAATAAATTCGTATTCGTATTTATAAATAGAATTACGCCCAACTCTGATCTATGAATATCAAACTGTTAGAAAAAATATATATATTTTTTCGATGTACAAAATGGCCGACTACTCGAAACTTGTCGAAACAGCTTTTTTCCAATTGGCGTGACAAATAACTTCAACAATTTTCACTCGATTTACTTCAAATTCAAAAGTTATGTTCCTAATTGCATTTCGCAGAGAAATACGTACGGAATTTCTGATTAATCGAAAACTTTTCATTTTATGAGCAGTTTATGAGCAGTTATAACGAAATTTTTCACTGAAAATTCATTTCTTAAGTTCAATGACCTACAACTTTTGAATGACACAATATTTTTTAAATTCCGTACGTACTTCTCTAGGTATTCTAATGTAGATTGACGAGAATTTTTGTTTTTTGTTCTAGGTAAAAAATTGTGGATGCTAAATGTCACGCCGCGGACCGCCTAAAAAAGATAACAAAAGAAAATATTAGGAGCCGGCCATTTTGTACATAAAAAAAGATATATATTTTCTAACAGCTTAATATTCATACTAAATAGAAGTGTAATTAATTTTATGAGTGAATCACTTTTCCATACAAAAAAAAATTGTTAAATTCGTACATGATTTTATACCCGTTACTGTGGCCTAAGGCCTTAATAACGCGTTTGGTTTTTAGATTTCCGATGGACCGTTTAAGCTGGCGTGTCCACCGCCAAACGTCGCGAAAAAATGTCATCTGCCGGCGGCCATGTTTTTGTTGTTTTTCTGTATTTTTTTAGGCTCTCACTATTTCTGTTTAAAAAAATGTGTTCTTTTTCACCGCCCGTTTCCCACAAAAAAAATGGAATTTTGCCATTTTTTATCGGGCCTCTAGATAGATGTAGCCCCTTGATCGAGAAATCAAGATGCCTGATGGAAAAAAATAAGAAAATCAGTTGGGCAAACGAGAAATACAACATTGAAAACTAAAACAAAGAAAGGCGATGAGTCACTCACTCGGTCTTTGTGGCGGGGCTGGTGCCCAGGGATCGATGGGCTGGGACGTGCTCGCCGTTGGTACGCTCCAAGGATCGCTGTTTGTCTGCAATTAAATTACGCATTCGTTATTTCTCGACCATCAACTAAAAATCCATTCGACACGAGCGAAATATTCGAATAAGCAACGTGTACAAGGGACTAAAACAGTTGTTCGAAAGAAAATAATGATAAAAAAGGATAATGTAGCTTGTTTTTTTAATCTTTAGAATGGTAACTCGACCATCGCTTTGTGTCTCTCGGCCGAGATCTGCAACTTCCGTCCCAATAGAAAATTCGTAAATAGTGATACTATTAATATATATGTAAAAACACCTCAATAACGTCAGGATTAGTGTGAATGTCTGCGTGTTAGAGTCGCCATGTTTTGTTCGTAAATTGCGTGTATCCAAAGCTCGGGGACCTGAGATTTGACGGAAGAAAAAAAAAACATTCAACGCCGGGTATATAAAAAATGGGAGCTCCGTTGAACGTACCTCGGGTTCGTAATAGCGAGATAAATCCAGCGACTTTGCCATGCAAAAATCAACGACACACGAGTTTTAAAGCTATCAAGAACATGCAGTGACAAAACGAAACGTAATGAATAATAATCGACGTGTACAAGGTCGAATGAAGGTGACGTTAGATGACAAAGATGACGAAGAGGCACGTTGACGAGGATGATTGAGTGTACCTGAGGTCTCGGGGGTGGCGGAGCTATCGGTACTCCCCAAGGATCGAGCTGAGCCGCAGCCCCGCTCGGTTCGCCCAAATTCACGTCCAACAAATCGAGCATGTGACTCTGCTTCTCGCTCGGTGGCGCTCTGAAATGAAACATCGTTGATAACTCGATCGTTGCGCCTTCGACACTGAGTCGCGGTCGGGAGGTCGTCGAGAGATTCGACACGCAGGAACGTTAGAAGAAGACGAAGAGGAGGCGGAAGAAGGAGATGAAGGGAAAGACGAGGAAGAAATTGGAGGAGTAGAGGGAGAAGATGGAAGCCGAGGAAGAAGACGAAGGAGGAGAAAAAGCTGAAGAAGCTGAAGATGAAGAAGGGAAAGAAAAAGATGAAAACGGAGCAGGAGACGAGGTGAAGAAAGAAGGTGAAGAAGAAGAAGAAGACAGACGAGGAAGAGAGAGAATGAGACGAGAAAGGAGAACGTAAAGAGCAAGAGAAGAATAAATAAATCACACAAAGAAGAGGTGGACGAGAGGAAAGGGAAGGGGAAGAAAAAGGAGGAGCGAAACGAGGAGTAGAGAAGGAAGAAGAAAAAGACGACAGGGAGCAAAGCAAATGGAAGGAGAAAAAGAAGAGGCGGAGCATAGCAGTTGGGCGCCACAGAGGAGAAAGAAGAAAAAAACAGAAGAGAAGAAGAAAAAGAAGAAGCGAAACGAGAAGAAGTAGCGAAGGAAGAAGTGGAAGAAAAAGAAGAGAGGGAAAAAGGAAACGACGAAGAATCGGGAGGAGAAATAGAGAAACGAGAAAAAGAAGAGGAAAAAGAAAGAACGGGAGAAGGAAAAAAAGAAACAAAAGCAGAGGACAGAGAATATCAAAAAGGGGAACAAGGAAAAGAGGAAAAGCTTTATTCTCCTCTTCCCCTTCTTCTCTTTTCTTCTTCCTCTTCTCTTCCGCTCGCCTTTCGCCCCAAACGGGACAGCACAAGACAAATTTGGCTCTTCGATCACTCACTTGAAATCCTGTTGACTCTGACTCAGGGCCAACTGCAATCTTACGTCGTCGCTTCGCCGTCTCTGTTCCTCTTGCTCGGCCTCCTCCCGCGACATTGCCAGTGCCAATTGCAGCTGCAACTCCTCTTCGCCCAGTGTCTGGGGTCTGGCAGTTTCTAGTTCGGCTAAGCATTAATATTTACATTGCGCAAACAAGTTTTTTCGGATAAAAAATTAACATAACGCCCCCGCGGAATCCCGGCTCGTCACAATCCCGCCAATGAACAATTCCCGCCTGTCACTGAACGGTGCACAAGCGTCCATTCGCGTTTGACGCATCGGCGTGCACGCGCTTGGCACGCACGTTCGATCGACCTGTCAGTAGTCAGTGTGTACTTCGTAGATATGAGGATATTGGCTTCCGCTCGCTGATCGGAATCCACTCAGGGGAGGAAAATATGGCTGGGAAAATTGCGGCTCATTGAAGAATGTAAGAAGGTTGTGCGATGTCCCTTGTGGAGTTGTCTTGATCACTGGAGTTTAGAATTAGCGAGGAAACGCAAGTTGCGAGGAAACGTCGAGCGTGAGAAATTAAGGCCGTAGCAAGTAATTGTGTACTGTGTCGGTCAGTCTCTAAAAGCCTTAAGGGGAGGTAACTGAGTGAACGGAAAAAAACAGGTAAACGTCGGGAATTTTTATCTCAAAAACTAATGTTTCGATTGGATCCGGGGTTTTTTTAAATTGGACAATATGTACATTGAGGCATGTTTAGGAATTTTTTAAAATAAATTCGTTGACTGGAAGCGATTCAAACGCGATTATCTCGAAACACGGTTTTCAAAGTCGGTGCCAGATGTATCTCGAAAACGGCTTGTCCGATTTTGTCCAAATTTGGGTACAATATTCTTCGATAGTTTTTCTCGTTTGCCACGTAGGATTTTTTTTGAAATTTTCATTTTTGACGGAATTGCGACCGTTTTAATTTAACATTCGTTTTTCGTTCGCAATTTCCGACGATTTTGGATTGCATACACATTGCATTAAAAAAGCAATGGTTCGATCAAATGAAAAACCCCTACGTGGCGAACGAGACAAACTATCGAAGAATATTCCATCCAAATTTGGACAAAATCGGACAAGCCGTTTTCGAGATACATCTGGCACCGACTTTGAAAACTATGTTTCGAGATAATCGCGTTTGAATCGCTTCCAGTCAACGAATTTATTTTAAAAAAATCCTAAACATACCTCAATGTACATACTTTCCAATAAAAAAAAAACCCGGATACAATGGAAACATTAGTTTTTGAGATAAAAAATCCCGAAGTTTACCTGTTTTTCTCGCCGTTTTCTCAGGTACCTCCTCTTGAGGGATAACACCACTCTGGGATTTTGAAAAATCTTTTTTTTTGCTTAAAAAATACTTTGGTGTCATAAAAATAATGTGCAATTGGTCCTGTAGCGATTTTTTCTTCAAGGTTCAATTATTGATTTTGCCGCAGCGCCTTGGACTTCTTTCAGGCGCCTCGTACAACTTTAAACGCGTTGTTCTCGAAACCACTTTTTTCAAATTGGAAGGACGGATTACTCGAACACCTTTGCATGGATCGATTTGAAATGTTGATAGTAGCTTCACGATTACATTCTCTATGGGAGTACGTAGCCGTTTTTTGATTAAATGTAAACTTTTTTTTTTATAAACAATTTACTGCTTATTTTTTAGGCAAAAAATCGATTTATTTATTTTAAAGTGCGGCGTTTTTCAAAATTTGATTAATAATATATAGATTATATTTTTTTTTGTTTTTGTTCTAGGTCTTATACTTTATGAGAAAACCGTCCGCCCGTGAAGCTAATTGTAGAAAACACGTTTTTCAAGACGGGCTCTATCGCCGCCATTTCGTATAAAAATTACAATAACTTTTTTTTGATACTTTAATATGTGTTAAACAAACCCTCTCTAAAGAAATCATATTCCTTTTTTCATACTCCCAAAATAAATTGTCAAACTTTGACCTTATTTTCTGCCGCTAGTGGTGTTATCCGTTAAGGGGTTAGGCTACTCTGAAAATGTAAAAAAATCGTTCGTCGCTTCTGGCAACTCAAATTGAAGAGGAAGGTCCATTATGTGGTGCAGGAATCGTAGATTAAAGATAAACTTATGATTAAAACGAAAAAACTGCTAGTTTCCTAGTAAGCCTAATAGTTCATTTGATTGATTTATTGCAATCAATTGCAATAAAGATAATTGATAAGCGCGTTAATAATAATAACAATAATGAGAGAATTGATAAACGCGCTTTTCTCGAAATTATGTTTTTCAAAATGGTGTACAAGATTTCTCGACATCTAATGAACGGATTGACTTGAAATTTGGAACACTTATTCAGTGCAATACTGCTGTCATATGGAATTTTTTTGATCATTTTCGATTTTTTTTTGTATAAATACCGCCTTTTTCCATATGGCGACAGAATAGCAGCTAAGTCTTGACCGACGTTTTTCTCAACATTGTTTTTCATGATTTATTAACGATAATGTCATTTTTACTCGAAAAATCGACAAAAAAAGCATAAACTTTTTTTTGATGATTAAAACACGATAACAAAAAGAAGCTCGGACAAGTCGTAGCCAATATTATCTATTTTTTAAAAACTCGTTTCTTTGTTTCAGATCGACCGGGTGGCCAAAATCAAGTACACCGTTGAGCCCCTCACGTTTAAAGGTCCTTCACGAGATTGTTAATAACTTCTTTAATTATCAGCATTTTTTAATGAAATTTTGTACACAATTTCGTTTAATGTCCATACAAAAAAATCTTACTCATTCCTTCAATATTAATTTTTTTGCATAACCCTGATTTTTGGTTCGTCACTGTAGCCGAACCCCTTAATGCGTTTTTTAGAGGCACAAGTAAAACGTCAGTGCTCTGGACTTGTTCAAAATGGTCTTGTCTCATGTCACGTGCGACACTTTACACCGTTCTCCGAGTTACTTCACGACGAAAGTGTTACGTACGAGAGGAGGCTGAAAAGTTCTCGGCCGAGGTACCACGAGTCATCCTATTCCCTTGTAAGTGGCTCAGGCCGAGAACTTTTCAGCCCACCTCTCGACACGTGCGCAGTTCGAGTGTCGAAGGTGTGAAATTCGTCGGAGAATCGTAAATTAAAATGGTGCATTGTTTTTTTGTTTGTTATAAAAAAAAAAATTGGCACCGGGTTCCCCTTGTAGCATTCATGTCGGATGGCGAAGAAACAACTGAATATAAATAAATGATAAGAGAATTGATAATGGGATTATATCCTTACGTTTGGATTCGGGCTTGACTCGATGATACGGCTCCCAGTCCGGTGAACACAACTGCAACGATACTTTTATGAAATAATTTTCAACAATAATTTTTATTATTTGATGAATTTGATTTTTTTATTATTCAACGTTCAAAAAAGTCTCGCTCGATTTTGTTTCTCGGGAATAAGAAACTGTTTTTCATGCCAAACAGAGCTATATTTTGGAGAACAATTCAGAATAGGGAAATACTCACATCGCCCAGAGTTGTCATCGTGTCCAAGCCATCGCTCCCAAAACCGCTCACGGATTGAGCAAATCTCTCCTTCGCTTTTAGCGCCCGAGCTCTCTCGTTTCTCAATCTCTCGTCGTCTTTCAATAAGGCCACTAATTGCTTCGCTTTCTCTCTAACGTTAATTCCCTGGTCTTTCGGTCCTTCCATGTACTGAAAGTCTGTGCGTAGAACAATTAAATCCAATTCGCACAATTAGAAAACGCTAATTTACCGCCAGGCGGAGTACCTGACTGACGTAGCGCGTGTACAGTCGCATTGAAAAAATACGAGAGAAAAAGTTCTCTTCGTTTCCATGTAAGGCCAATTGTTTCATGTTTCATTTATATAAATACAAGGGGTAAATATCGAAAATACGAATTCTATCTCAAAAAGAGCCGAGATTTTTTTATCATTATTAATCTATATCGCTTTTTTTCAAAATTTGGATATATATATATATATATATAAATTATAAAAAATAGATATCTATTTTTTAATTTCAAATTAATTTCTTTTTAAATTTAGATAGGCAGATATTTATTATGATAAAAAAATATGTCGACTGAAAATGTTTACTTAGAATATTTAGCCTGTATGAACGCTTCTAGTATATTTACAAATTTTATTTTCAAAACGGGCCTAAGGCTTTTGACAAAACGGAATGTATTCGTCGTGTTTGTGCAAGAAAGAGATTTAGTTGGGTCTTGAATTTGGAACAAATCATTTGGGAAGCATAATAATTAACCAAATTAATTTCACGATGTTGATTTTTTGTATCGATGGATGCAATTGTTTTTTTTTCCTATGGCTTGTCTTATTCTTTTACGATTTGGGCTACGCGAATCACTGAAACGTTTTTTTTTTCTTGTACTGTCATTGAGGATTTACGTCCTTAGCTACGAAAAAATATTTTGAAGAACGAAATTAAAAATGAAAGACAAAATATTGAAAATTGATCAAGTTACATACGATTTAGTGAGAGCAGGTAGCGCAACGATTTACGTATGCTGAAACTTTCAATCGCGATTTTCTCGAAACGACTTTTGTCGATCTGGCCGAAATCATAACTGTAGCTATAATTGTCCGAATTTTAATATAAGTAGCTATCGTTTCATGTAGTCGTTTTAATTTAAATTTAGTATTTTTAAGCTCCCGAATATAAGTAAAAATTTCGCCAGAATTGCATTTTTTTTAACACTCGCCATTTTGTGAATTTTTTTCTCTCGAAAAAACGGCTACGTACGACGAGAACTATATTTATTTAGATTATAAAACGTATTTATTTTTATTATTCAGACCAACCATTGTCAAGTTATCGATCCGGCCGTTGGAAAAATTACACGAAATAAGTTCAATGTATGCTTAATAACATACCTTTTTTCCAAATCAGAAATAAATAATTTAGTGGACAAAACAAATTCGGAAAAATGACCTTATTTCGGCCCGTCACAGCGGTGTCCTCCCTCAACGTCATTTCATTTTTCCGAGCCTACAATTTATCAATAGTAATATAAATTTCTCTGTGATTCGTCTTACAGCATGGCATTGGAGTTCGCACTGCTGCATTGGACGGAACTATTTTTTAAATATGTTTATTCCATTGTGGATATTATACCAAATATTTTAGCGCAGATTCTGATTGCAGATTTTCACAGAATCATCTTAAAAAACAGTTTAGTCATTTTTGTAGCTAAAATCTGCCGAAATAAATTTGAGAGAGTCGAAAATATGATTCTTATTGCACTCCAATGTTGCAAGCTTTAATCACATTTCACATGAACTTTGACGACTTGGCGTCAGTATTGCAATCTTTAGAGATAACGTAGGAAAACATAAAATTTATGAATTTATACGAATATTTGAATATACGCTTAAAAAGTCAACATATACAAGTTTTTTCACATAAAATATGAATATTTATTTTTGCTCCGTCAGCCCCCCTCAAAAGAGCATCGTTCGATCTTCCAGGTATTGCAATAATGCACGAATGAAATACTAGCATGGTTGTTACGCATTGTTGACTCGAAAATTCTCTGACTTTTCCAGGTTTTGCAAATATTCCAGGGAGATTAGGATCAAATAAAGAGAATATATTTTTTTAAGATCAAATATATGAAAATGTTAAATATTGAAATAAAAAATAATATAAAAAGTGAAATTCGAGAAATAATCTAGACTCTGTCAATAAAAAAAGTGAAAATGTAAAGCAAATACAGAGCCTGTACTTTATTATAAACAGAAATTTTAATGTCGGTGCCAATTAATAAAAAATAAATATAAACACTTATTTACATTAATAATTGTGCGGTTGTGTATCGACAAATCGAAGGCAAATGTATAGAGCTTTAGAGTAAATTGGTTTTTTGTGTTTTAAATTTTCAACGTTTGGCACTGACCTAACTTTTTTTGTATACAGGGTGTCCTGTTATGAAAGGATAATCCTGCAACTGTCGATAGGTCGGATCATGTCCCACTACATGCTGGAATTTCAGTTTAGTAAAAGTCCCACGGTTTTCGAGATAAAAATCATTTGCTTTTGGTTTTTCGCATGCTACTTCTACAAATGATAACTTTTTTAACCCGCTTTTTGAAAAAATACTCTTGGTTATTGGTTTTATCTAGAAAAGTCTTCTTTTTAACCTTAAATGTTAAGGAAACTATACGAAGAAAGATCTTATGCAGAATTTTCATACAAACCATTTCGAACACCTGACATTGATAGCCTGCGGTTTAAAAAAATGTACTACGCATATAGTGCCAATTGCTTTAAAAAGTTGCTTAGTTATTGTCGATTCGTATCATTTGTACAAACGGCATGCGAAAAACCAAAAGCAGATTACTTTTAAAAAAAATAACATAAAGCCCAAAATCTCGAAAACCGTGGGACTTTTGCTAAACTGAAATTCCAGCATGTCCTACTATATTTTTCATATAGTAGGACATGATCTAATCTATCGACAGTTGCAAGATTATCCATTCATAACAGGACACCCTGTATAATGAAGAATAGTATAAATATAAAAAATATACAAAAATATTTATTTTTATACTTTTCAGTTTTTTAAATCAAGTTGTTTACTTTTCGTAATTGTTGAGAAAATTTAGAAAATTCCAGAGAAGTTTGAAAATTGCAGAGAGTTTTGAAAATCCCAGAGAACTTCAAAAAATTTCAGAGTATTTTGAAAAATTCCAGAGAATTTCGAAAATTTCAGAGAAGTTTGAAAATTGCAGAGAATTTTGAAAATTGCAGAGAATTTTGCAAATACCAGAGAATTTTGAAAATCCCAGGGAATTTTGAAAATTTCGGAGAATTTTGAAAATTTCGGAGAATTTTGAAAATTTCGGAGAATTTCGAAAATTTCCGAGAATTTTGAACATTTCAGAGAATTTTGAAAATTTAAGAGAATTTCGAAAATTTCTGAGAATTTTGAAAATTTCAGACAATTTTTCAAATACCAGAGAATTTCGAAAATTTCAGAGAATTTTGAAAATTCCAGAGAATTTCGAAAATTCCAGAGAATTTTGGAAATTTCAGAAAATTTTGAAAATTCCCTGTTCTCCATATGCGTAACAGCCATGACCAGTATCCAGATGTCCAAGAGTTACGTTACATGGGACATTTACGTGCGTTCTCGTTTCCAGTTGCGGAAGGAAAACGGTATTTTTAACGGGCCGGAGTCCCGGTAACTCCGTATGTTCGTATACCTTTGAGTGTCTGTATAGCGAAGATATTCTCCTTGCACTGTTGCGCAACTTTCTCCGTGCCCGTTTTAATGAGATACTCGAGTAGCATGAGGGCTTTGTACACGTGACGCCAATTTTTGCCATGATCGTTCAGTCGTTTCCAAATCATTTGCATGATCTCGGTGAAGGCCACGACGTTGTAAGTTAGATCGGCAATTTCCGCCATGAGGGTGCTACTCGGACCCCATGGGTCGTTGCTGGTAGCATTGCGCACCGCTTTCTGCGAATATTTATTGTGCAAGATTAATTTTAACGTTGGCGAGAAGAAAAAAACACGTACACTGCTGTCTGATCAAAGTGGAACAAAGTAATTTCTTTGCTTTTGCGCGCGTGTGTGTGTATGTGTATATTGTAAGAATTTACGATCGGCACGAAAAAACGATATAGATCTCGGCCAATAAGGTGCAAAAAGGCGTTCAAGGTACGATTTGAAAGATAAAAAATTTTTTTAATGAAAATTTTATTATAATGTGAAACTTCTTTTTTGTCGTAATCTGTAAAAAAAAATATGGAAGAACTTTCGAGTCATTTTCATAGCCTAAATCAGGCAAAAAGATTTTATTTTTGTTGCGTTCCAAAGATGCAAACGTCGAGATAATTTTTATTGTCTTATTCTCTATTACTTTATCCACTCAGCACGTGACCTGGAGCATGGTTGTTTTTTGTCACGATTTTCCTGCTCTCGCGTAAGTTGTGGGTAATTCTTTACGACCTTGAATTTCGCATCGTTGGGACCGGGTTAAAACTCCGAACTTTGAATGATCAGAATGCTCAAAACTCCGAAAGAATTTTACACGAAAGACCAAAACTCCGAATATCTGAACACCGTCAAAATAATTCGGCTATGAAAGTTTTAAAAGTTTCATAATTTTCAATAAATCGACGAATTATTTCAAATTTTTTGTTTATAAAGTAGTGATTTTACGTCCATTTTGAAATTTGTCTAGACAATGTTATACGTTCTGCATCATTTACAGTCAACTGTGTAAACTTTTGCTGGCATGATCTTGACACTTGTAATTTCGGAACATTAAAATTAGGAATTTTAAACCGGTCCCCATGTCAAGATCATGCTGGCGAAAGTCTACACAGTTGATTGTAAATGATGTAGAACGTATAACATTGTCTAGACAAATTTAAAAACTGACGCTAAATCAGTCCGTAAAAAAAAAATCTTGAAATAATTCGTCGATTTATTGAAAATTTTGAAACTTTTCAACCTTCCATAGCCGAATTATTTTGACGGTGATTTTGATTTGATTTTGATCTTCGGAGTTTTGGTCTTTCGTGTAAAATTCTTTCGGAGTTTTGATCTTTTAGGGTAGTATTCTTTCGGAGTTTCGAGCGTTCTGATCATTCAATGTTCAGAATTTCAACCCGGCCCCATCTTGAATTTCGG
Organism: Ophion slaviceki; assembly: GCA_944452715.1. Taxonomy (NCBI): domain Eukaryota; kingdom Metazoa; phylum Arthropoda; class Insecta; order Hymenoptera; family Ichneumonidae; genus Ophion; species Ophion slaviceki. The sequence continues at coordinate 12,444,769 of OX101786.1, read as the reverse complement.
AATTTTAAACCACCAGGGCATTCAAAGTTCGGAATTTCAAACCAGCCCCGCATCGTTGGGACGCAACGAGAATTCATTCTTTTCAATTGCTTGACATTTTTTGATGATGTTGAAGTTTGCATCGTTGGAATGCAACGAAATATTTTTTCAACTGAATTTTCCAAATATTCTTTAACAGATTTGAGCTATAGAAATCCTGCGATCATTTCTTTGGCTCCTTATTTAGCGATCTACAGCCCAAATCTACAAAATATTATCTTCGACACTAATAAAAATAAGCAAGTCAAAAAATATCATTGCATTTCAACGATGCAAACTTCAAGACCCTATTTTTTGGCCTTTTAGGCTGTGAAAATCACCCAAACGTTTTCACGTATTTTTGTTAAAGATTTACGATCTCAATTTGCATAAAAAAAAGGCTTTCAAAAATTATACAAATGAAGAAGAAAAATCATCGCTTTGCACCTATGCGAATTAAAACCCCATAAGTTTTCTGGTGTTGAAGTTCGCATCGTTGGAATGCAACGAAAATGAATTCTTTTTAATTACTGCAAAAAAAATGTGTGACTGATTTAAGTCGTGAAAATCGTTCAAACGTTTATATGCATTCTTATCAGAAGTTTACGACCTCAATTTTCAAAAAGGCTTTGGATAGCGATACAAATAAAAAAATAAGAAATAAAGAACGAAAATATCGTTGAGCTCCAACGATGCAAATTTCCACATCATGATTTCTTGGGAAATCGCGGTAGATGTATTTTCTTAAAGGGACTCGAAAGGGACGACAATTACCTCTAATTTGCCTGCAAACAATCTGTTTTTTTTTGCAAAGCCGTAATTTTGGAAATTTGCTGTAACTCAAAAAGTTAGTTTCAAATTAAATATGTGGAGGGATAATGTTACGGTTAAAAAAATCAAACCTTTGAACGCGTGAAGGAAAAAGGTTTAACAATTATTGTTTTCATGATTGTCTTTTTCTGTTTTTTATTTTTTTTGGCCGATAGTGTGCACTATTTTTTTTCTTTATAACGAAAATGACGTCTTGTTCTTCAATTAAATTTTTTATATTATATTATACATTTTCATCGATGCAGACGCAGTTTCCAAAACTCTAAACATAATCTCATTTTGCAAAATCAGGTGCACACTGCAGTAAATTCGCAAAGAAACGACGTCATCCCACGCGAATCGTACGTGAGTATTAATAAATCAAATATTATCGAAAGATCGTATTTGTTTTCTTTTTCGTCCACCTCGTAAATTTCCTTACCTGAGCATTGCTATAGTTGTGAGCGAGATTGACGATATCACGCCTGATGCCCGCCAGGTTAACTTGCATCACATCTTGTCCTTGTCGTCGCATCTACTCAGTTTTGGTGTACGTGAGTGAAACAAAAAATAAACGAGGTACACGACGATTACTCGAGTTTATCGGGAAACGAGCGAAAGAGTGAACGTAAAAAAAATAAGATTGAGGTTTGCATCGTTGAAATGCAATGAAAATTAATTTTTATTTTAATTTCACTAATTTCGTTTGGCCGATTCGGGCCTTAAGACTGACTCAAAGGGTTTTACGTATTCTTAGTAAAGATTTACGACTTCAATTTGGAGCATAACAAAAAAATTGGTTAACAATAAAATAAAAAAATAAAACGTAATTCTTTAGATAAGTGACTTTTCCGAAAAATGAGCCGAAAATTATTATTTTTGCTGTTTTCTTATTTATTGGGTTATGATGATATTCAGTCGGGGAAATCTGAAATTCACGCCCCCATAAAAATTTATAGGGTTTTGAAGTTCGCGGAAACACGTTATAAAGTAGGGCATTTTTTGAATATTCCGACGCTTATATTGGGTTTGTTTGGGTTTTTGAAAAATTCGAAATTATTGTTAACCCTTTTTCGGTCTTAAAAAATTGTTAATGAAAAATGTCAGCTTCCCCTGACTAAATATCATAATTTATAAGACAATAAATGAGAAAATAGCGAAAAAAAATGTTAGGCTCATTTTTCGGAAAAATCACTTATCCAAAGAATAACCAAATTAGTAGAGATTTACGACCTCAATTTGCAACAAAACAAAAAAATTGGTTAATGATAAAATAAAAAATAAGAAGTAATTTAGATAAGTGACTATTCCGAAAAGTGAGCCCAAAATTATTCTTTTTGCTGTTTTCTCATTTATTGGGTTATGAATGATGATATTCAGTCGAGAAAAGCTGAAATTCACACCCCTACAAAAACTTATAGGGTTTTGAAGCTCGCTCAAACACGTCATAAAGTAGAGCATTTTTTGAATATTCCGACGCCTATATTAGGTTTGTTTGGGTTTTTAAAAAATTCGAAATTATTTCTAACGATTTTTCCGCTCTTAAGAAATTGTTAATAAAAAATGTCAGCTTCCCCTGACTAAATATCATAATTTATAACACAATAAATGAGAAAATAGCGAAAAAAAATGTCAGGCTTATTTTTCGGAAAAGTCACTTATCTAAAGAATTACCAAACAAAGAATAATAAAATCGTTGCATTCCAACGGTGAAAACTTCAACGTTGTAAAAAAATGACATCGAATGTAACTTAATTTTTTTTACAAATTTCATTTCTTCATTATTTTTATCATCGAAAGTCTTCCCGCATATTACGGTCCCTAATCTCTAATAAATATATACAAAATCGGCGAAAAATTAGCAATGAAAATGAATTAATTTTCGTCGCGTTCCAACGTTGCAATCGTCATTAAAAAAATCATGTTCAGCCTCGATACTCACGTTAGGGATTTATTTTTGTTTAGTATTTGGACTTGTCAAACTCGTGCAACTTTTATACGGCTATCTTTCACGAGTATTGAGGAGAAGAAAAATTAAAAGAAGGCATGTCTCATTGAACGTTGAGACGATAATCATCGAGACGTAAAATTGTACACACTATCTTATCATAGTTGAGATGTCTCGAGATAATTCACTGGCCACGTGACGAGAAATTTTACCGATCGAAAGAGCGTAGGCATCGTCTTTTTAAATTGCCACCACCCCCCATTATTTTCGCCCCAATTATTTTTGGCCCCTGTACGAAGTATTCCGAAAAAAGAAAATAATCCCTGGTCTAGAATATTGATGAGTCGCGTGGCCGCGGTCGAGACTAACTACTGGACTGGTTTTTCGTCCCCCACGAGAAACCTTAAGAACGCCTTCTCGATAAGCCGAACGTGAAATGTTGCACAATAGAGCAAAAAAGAGGAAAAAAGAAACGACCGAAGGCAGAATTTCGTACGATAAATTGGTACGGCGTCATGGGTGAGGAGCCCAAGGAACAATAATCTTCAGGGACGTGGAAGAAATATTCAGTGTCGATATTGATACGTTTTGTCCATTCTGTGGGTCGCTTATTGGGGTCACTGCTGCACGGATTGATTGCACCGAATCGTGCAGGGAAAACAATCGCGAGGCGATACACTTTCGTGTCGTCACTGAACGACTCTCCGATGTATTTTTCCTCCCACGGACGAACCATCATTGTGGTCTTGAAGTTTGCAGCGTTGGAACTCAACGAACATTCTTTTTCCTATTTTTATTTTACAAAATATTTTTTTTTCGTATTTAAATTTTAGAATGATAAATTCGATAAAATAAAACCCGAGAAATAATGAGAATAGAAAAAGACATTTCGTTGCATTCCAACGGTGCGAACTTCAAGACCATCGATCCTTCAATACGATGTTGACGTTTGCCTCGTTGGAATGCAACGAAAGTTGTTTTTTATTTTTTGTTATTTCCTCGTTTCCATCATTCGAATTTTTTCTTGCACATTTCGGCTGAAAATCTCTAAAAAGGATCCTAAAAAGCGTTTGGCTGACTTTGGACGGCTAAATGTGCCAAAAAATTGGGCTACGGAACTTTCGTTGCGTTCCAACGATGCAAACTTCAATATCATCGTTCGATGATGCCTGTCGATTTTCTCGGGGACACAAAAGTCTCGAAAGAACAAGAGTATTTTGTTTGGGTTCTCTCGATGAGATGAGAATTAATAATTGCTTGATAGTTCTTCTCGGGAGCGCATGTGAAATTTATTAAGGACCATTTTTTTTATGTTGAAGTTTGCCTCGTTGGAATGCAAGGAAAATTCAGTAGCCCGACTTTTTTTTGCAAATCTGGACTACGTAAATCAGTAAACTATTTTTAGGACCCTTAAAAAAATTTACAGCCCGAATTTGCAGGCCACAATTTTGGATGGTGACTAAAAATGAAGAAATGTAAAGAAAATATTAAACTTTCGTTGCATGCCGACGATGCGAACTTCAACATCGTATTTTTTTTGCTCGATTCGGGCGAGGACAATCATGGGGACGTGTTTTAGAGTATTTGCCAGGGATCTACAACGGATCTTTAACCGCGATATAGTCGTGCATTCGGACAGAGCGGTTATGGGCATGGTGTTGATGTCTGCATAGTTGGAATGCAACGAAAGTTTTTTCTTACATTTTAATTTCCTTATTTTTATTATTGTAGAAGAACCTTTTTTTATGGATTTATATTGTAGTTTGCTGAATAAGTATTTTTAAAAATGGTTGAGAGATGTTTGTAGGCAAAATCTGCCAAAAGAAATCGAAGGAATTCAGAAAGATTCATTTTCATTGCATTCCAACGATGCAAACTTCAAATGGTGTTGAAGTTCGCATCGTTGAAATACAACGAAATTTTTTCTTTATTTTCTTATTTATTTATTTTTACTATTTTCTAAAATCTTTTTTTGCATCTTTTGGTTACAAGTTTTAAGGATTTTCAAAAATGTTTCAGCGACTTTCGCAGCCTTAAGGGATAACACCACTCTAGGATTTTGGAAAAATCGTTTTTTTTGGCTCAAAAAATACTTTGGGGTCATAAAGACAATATGCAATTGGTCCTGTAGCGAAAACATTTTTTTTAAAGGTTCAATAATCGATTTTGCCGCAGCGCCTCGTACAACTTTGAACGCGTTTTTCTCGAAACCACTTTTTTCGAACTGGGAGGACCGATGACTCAAACCTTTGCATGGATCGATTTTAAATTTTGTAGTAGCTTCACAATTACATTCTCTATGGGAGTACATAGCCGTTTTTTGATTAAATGTAAACTTAATTTTTTTTATAAACAATTTGCTGCTTATTTTTTGGGCAAAAAATCGATTCATTTCTTTCAGTGTGCAATTTTTAAAAAATTTATATAGCTAATAACATAGCTAATAATATATAGATCATAATTTTTTTGGTTTTTGTTCGAGGTCTTATACTTTACGAGAAAACCGTCCTCCCGTGAAGCTATTTGTAAAAAACACGTTTTTCAAGATGGGCTCTGTCGCTGCTATTTTGTATGAAAATTATAATTTTTTTTTATACTTAAATATGTGTTGAAAAAACCCTCTTAAAAGAAATTCTATTCCTTTTTTCATACTCCCAAAATAAATTGTCAAAGTTAGGCCTTATTTTCTGCCGCTAGAGTGGTGTTATCCCGTAATGGGCTTAATGAAAATACGGGAATACGAAAGAAATATATTTTCGTTGGATTCCAACGATGCAAACTTCAGTACCATAACTTCAACCTTATCTGTGGGCAACACTCTTCGGGGTGTCTGAGGAGCTGGAATAAGCGAAGTGACAATTGTGGGCTAAAATCAGAAGGGCCAGGGTCGTCAATGCTCGCAAGGGTATACAAAGCAACAATGAAAAAAGATTAGTCAAGATATCTTCTACCTTGACATTTTTAACGTCCTTGGAACGCAACATACGTTTTTTAAAACATTTTCCTTATTTCCAATGGTGATATATATCCTTTGGTAGATTGATATTGTAGATCGCTGGATAAGGATCTTAAAAAATGATCGAGATTGATTTTGTAGGCAAAGCTGGCAAAAAGAACTAAACTCAGAAACATTAAATTTCATAGCATTCCAAAGATGGAAACTGCAACCTCATCCTGACGCCCGACATTCGTGACTTTTTTTTAAATTTCGCATATCTGAAATGACAACTGATAAAATTCCTGGGTAATTGCGTTTCATCGTAAGCGACGACGTTAAAGCTTGCAACATTGGGATGCAACGACTTTTTTTCTCCTTCATTTTTCATTTGCTTGTTTTTATCGTTATTCTCATTTCTAACGAGAATACCCAAAAACGCTTCAGTGATTTTTACAGCCTAAATCGGCAAAACATTATTTTAATTGCATAAAATTGAATTTTGTGTAATTAAAAAGATATTAATTTCCGTTGCGTTCCAACGATGCAAACTTTAACGCCGTCATAAGCGATCCAATGTCAATTTTGCAACTTTGCCATTCTCTGTCTTTGCTCTGTCATAGTTGTAAGAATTACTCTAAATATTCTGATTCTTTATTCGCTATACGAATAGCAGCAAAACCTGACTCTTTCCCATACTACAAATATACCCCTTCCCATTTCAATATTTCTATATTTCCCATATAGAAAATGTTCCCGGTTCCATTCGACTTCCACCAACGCGGAAGATATTTTCACCCGAGCCAAAATGCTCACAAGATTTACATTCAGTACAAACTTCAGAAATCGCAAACCAAGTTCCTTATGACGTTGAAGTTCGCATAGTTGGAATGCATCAATTTTGGTCCTCAATTTTCCATTTCTTTATTTTTATCATCGTCGAAAGTCTTTTTTTCGAAAATTGAGGTCGCAAATCTCTAATATGTAAAAACGATTGAACGATTTTACAGCCTGAATCGGCGAACAACAATGTGAGCAATTGAAAAGATAGTTGAAAAAATAAATTCGTTGAACTCGAACGATGCAAATTTCAACCCCATAGTTCCTTTCGATATCGTCACAATTTCACCCACCCTTAAACTCGAATTCTCGTGAAATTTGAGAATTTTCGTCTGTACCAAGCTGTTCCACGCTCCAGCGCACGACTACGAAGTGCAGGAGCGACTTGGCGATGATAGAGAGTCGCAACACGGAGATGAGTTCGCTTTGCGCGTAGAGGGAAAAACAGCTGCCCTGCGATAAGGCTTCCCCGGCGGGTTTAGCCACGTGTTACGTATGGAATACCAGCCCTGAACGTATTGATTCCACACGCAGTGTCTGTATAGCCAAAGTGGCTCTTCCGCGCAATTTGCCAAAGAAATATCAGGAATCGTTCCTCCTACAGCCGAACTATCGACTTTTTTTCATCAATCTTTGAGAAGCTGAGAATAGAAAAAAAAGTAAAAAGCTCCCTTATTGGGTAGAAAAAAATGATTTTCTATTTTTCAAAAGCGGAAACTCTGCTCCTCTCCGGTGGAATTAGAACCTGAAAACCTCCAGGAAAATGGTGTTGAAGTTTGCATCGTGTGAATGCAACGAAAATTATGTTTTACATTTTATTTTCCATATTTTTATTATTATAGGCGATCTCTTTTTATAGTTTTATCATGTAGATCGCTAAATGAGTATCTTAAAAAGCAGTTAAAGGACTTTTGTCGGCAAAATTTACCAAAAGAAACTAAATTCGTTGCAGTCCAACGCTGCAAACTTCAGCATCGTTCCAGGAAAAGGACCCGGTTCCGATCCTTCATAGTCCATTCGCTTGGAACCGAAGCAGCTTGGTGTAAAAATTGTCAAAGGCCTTCTACGCACTGCGCAACCGCAGCAGGCCCAAAGGAGCCCCGGCAAATCCAAACCAATCCGAATCGTCCAAAGTTCTTTCTGGATCGCGTTGAAGTTTGCATAGTTGGAACGCAAAGAAAATTCTTTATTTTTTCATTTCTTTACCTTTATTACTATCTAAACCCTTTTTTTTCCCAGTTTAGGGTAGGGACTCAAATAGGAATCTTCAAAAATCTTCTAGTGATTTCTGTAGCCTAAATGGGTAAAAACAAATAGGGTAATACGAAGAAAGGAAATAAAATTTGTTGCATCGCAACGATGCAAACTTCAACGCGGTCTTTCTGGAAAACTTGGGTTTGTCCTGTTTTTTTTCGAGGCTTTCAATGTGCTCTTTTATCGGTTTATCGCAAAAGCGCTTTCGCCCAAACGTTGCTGTAGAACTTCGATATAGGACGCTTCCCGCGGAGCCCAAACAAACCCAAATAAACCCAAACAAATGCGATTGTTCCAATGAAGAAAGCTCAATTTGGTGTGATAAGTTCGTGATAAAAAATTGGGGGAATTCCGGCGCACATTTCACCCAAGCAGACCCAAACAAGTCCGATCCTCATATTGCTCCGTTATTGACCATCCATTGCAGATCTTCATATAAAAACTACCGAGTAACATCGACACCTCAAAACTCGAATGCAAACGCCTTACGGCTGACGATTGACGCCCGGAGAATGTCCTCGGGCGATCTAGCGTTCCGGCTGAGCATATCACGAGGAAAAAATTCGCGCCGGAGCGCCTCAATTACTCGGAAACGATAAAAAAGCGTTAATGCCATACGTCGGATACCAGAGATGACGTTTCGCCTGTGTACACAGCTCGCGAACGTCACAACGTTGAAAAAAACAAGGAAAAAAGAGCTCGTATATCGATACAGTTATACGTGCCTACACGAAGGTGCACGAATGTCGAAAAGTGGAAAACAAAGATCGCTCGTAGAGTAAAATTCCATTTTTCGGAGTAAATCGCTGGTTACGGAGAAAAAAAGAAAAATTCTCGTCCGGAGTATCGAAGTGCAGCATTCGAGATGGGCAGATGATTCTCTTTTTTTTTTTGGTTCTATCTCTCCTCGTCCTAGTCACGATTGCATGGAATATCCCTCTGTGACGTGCAACGTATCTCCCGTTTGTTTTTGTCGTTTTCACGAATTTTCGCGACGATAATGGTGAATTTGGCCGATTCGGGGACACTCACCTTTGGCTGGTACGCGAATAATTTGACAGTCCGAATCGATTACGATCGAGAGAAAACGTGATCTCTTTCTCTTTTTTTTTGTTGTTTCGTTATATAGAAAATATAATACACGAGCGCAATTGTGACAAGCCCATTCACGCAAACACTGACCAATTTAACAGCGACACAAAATCAAGATGGCGGACGAACGTTTCCTGTGGCCGCGAGAGGGGCCGCGCGATCTCGAGGATTTTCTTGTATGCATATAGTGGGTGTAGCGCGGGGTCGCACGTGCAGCGACATCTACCGGCGAACGCCCGAAGTCTTTGGGGGCGAGGATTCTCTGGAGATCAGGTGGTAGGTACGATCGTCAACGACTGTCGGCGGGTATCGTTTCCTTCCGGGTACGTGAAAAAGCGACCGAGTTCATTTTGGAAGCTATTTTGATATTAATTCTGGACGTGTGTAATTTTGTTTTATATAAAAAGCTTTGGAAGAAAAAACTGTCGCTTTGGGCACCGCTTATGTTCGATGGTACAGGTTGGAACGTTATTTTGAAGGAAAACTGTAATTTTCCTTACCATACGTCGGTAAAATAACAACCGTTATTATTCTGCAGAACCGCGGGATTTATGAAGTAAGATAACTATTACGAATTGCGGAAGACGAGATTTACTTCTAATCTCGTAAAGCTGCTAAAGAATGGAGAGATTCTTCGCTGCGAGGGCAAGCCTCGAATGGCTTTTCCCAAAACGACCCAACGGAGTACGTCAATTATAAATTCGTGGCAATATATACCGAATCATTTTTTTTACAGTTTTCGATTAAACTTACCCCTTTTTGGGAAACTAAATAAATAGCAAAAAGGAATAAATTGTAATTTGCCGAATTGTTAATATACACAAATTCATAGTAACTTAGTAAACTTTTGAAACAAATGGGGAAGTGATTGGAAATAAAATAATTCTAAAGCACACTGCTCGGAGGATTTTTATTAAATTTCCATGAATTGTCGGGGAAATTATCTAATTATAGAATTGTACAATTTTTGATGATTTTATTCAGATTTATCGCGAATTTAATCGTAAAGAAATCAAGATACAAATAAATAAATAAGGAACACGACCAAATAACGTTATAATTCATGCAGATAGTGTCAAATAGAAATTATTATCTATTATTAATTGTTAATTATTCATTCTTAATTTGAAATAATTAATTATTAATACAATTATCAATACTAATAATTAATATATTATCTTTTAATATATATGTATATATATACAGGGTGTATATATATATATATATATGTATATATATATATATATATATATATATACACCTATGTGTATATATATATATATATATGTATAATATAAATATATATGTATATATATACAGGGTGAGGCACATAAACTGTTACAGGGCAATAGCACTCAAACTATTGATCATATCCAAAAATGTTTCAGACAAAAGTTTCAGTGTTCGAGAAAGCCGTCATACTGGACCATCCTATTTTTTTTATCGGTGGCGGCGCTGAAGCTACGTCAAGGTCAACTCCACTTTTTTAAATGGAATGGTACATTTTTTCTTCAACCATCTCGTGGAGCACCTCAAGCCGCATAAAAACATCAGGGCGTTAAAGTCGTTCAAGGTCATTCAAGGTCATTCAAGGTCAGTGTCGAAGATACAAATCTAAATATCTCGGATTACTACCAAATATTTGGTAGTGATCCGAGACATTTAGTTTTGTATTTCATTTTAATAGGTGATTTGAATAGGAATATTAGAATTTTTTTTCGAACAAGCCTACTTCCTCCTCCACACTATATCATTATTTATAATATAAATAATTATGTTTATCATTTATTTTTAGAATATTACTTAATAAATAAAATCGAAAAACTTTTTTTTTTGACAAATCCACTTCCTTCTCTATAATATATTATATAACAATTTATAAAATATATATTCATGTTTATTATTTATAATTACATATAATAGAAATATGCATAAATATATTATGATATACTTGTTAAATTATCCTTGCCCGATTCGCCGGTGCACCCCCCCCCCCCCCCCCCCAACACACAACGGCCAGTAAATTTTGCATCCCAGATAAATGCAATGATCCCAACACATTTAAATCGATATCTCACACGTCGCAGCTCCAAACGTCCTGCAGAGTCTAAACCCTTTACAGGTTGAAAAAAAATCATTCGCCCATTCCATCAAGGCTCCAATCAAGGCCCCGAGGTCTGAAGAGTCATAACTGCCACCCTTGACAGGTTTAATTATATCGCGAGACAAGACCTCGCAAGGGCTCAATTATGTAGCACCTTCATTAGGAGGGCTGGCGATGGAAATAATAGTACGTTGCATTGAAGAGTTAATCTGAGCTACCTAAAGTTGCCCGCTGCGGCAAGATTGTTCGCAAAAACATTTATTTTCCTATACACACCCTTTTGTTTCAGTGTGAGAATTTTTCGAAGGGTTTCCGCCGAACCCGTCACTCATTTCGCTTTGATCAATAATATAAAAGTGCGGCGTCGACTTCATCCCCGCGCGTCCCTTCTTATCTCATACATTTTTAACCCTTGTTTCAAAGTAGTCGCGCTACGGCGGAGCCGCGTTGGTGGAGTAGCGGCGCGAAAGGGACGAAAGGGTGCGAGCTCAAAGCAAGAGCAATTTCTAACAAGCCTCTTGTTCGGCCTCGGGCGAGAGTACTCTGCATTTCAATAATCCAACGCTGCTCGATTCGTCTTAATCTTAGATACACTCTCCCTTTTTATTTTCCCTCTCGCTTCTGTCTCTCTTCCTCCCTTCGGCCCTCTCTCGTCGTTATAAAGATTCTCGTTTCACATATTTCTCGTCGTTATCCCGCGAGGCACGCAGTGGAAAATTAAAAGAAACGATCACAAAGAAAAGCAAAGCGAATAAAATGTATCGAGGTATAACGCATACGCGAAGGGCGGAAAGGGCCGTTCGCGAACGAGAGAAAAGACGGAATGAAAAATACCAAGAGCGAGACACGCGCGAGAGGTCGGAAAGGTCGTGAAGAGAGGCGAAAAAAAAGAAAATTGCACAAAAGTCGCCGGTGGGAGGAGAAAGAGAATAATAAGAATGCATTTATATCTATATGTAAATATATATGGGATATTCCAGGCCATTCTACCTAGCCCGTGACCTCGACCATTATTTATTCTCCTGTTTTTTTTTTGTAAAATTGTACTCCATGAAAGGAGTGTGAACACCAATTTTTAGATTTTTATCTCTTCTCTTTCAAAAGTTATAATTTTCCAAAAACGTCGATTTCAAAAGATTTGGAAACTTTTAAACGCTGATAGCTCCTGAACTAATTGAGATATTGACAAATACCCATATATAACTTTTTTTCACTTTGAAGCATACTTTCCTTAAAAAATATAACGAAATTTTCAATAAAAAATGTCAACGTTTTTTTTGCTTTCAAAGTGAGAACTATTTTTTTAAAGATAAATAACATTTTTCATTTTTTTCGAAAAATTCTCTAAAATAGAGTCACCCATTCTATGATTTTTAAGACTAGTCTCATCATGGGCCCATTTTTCCTTCTATTTTTTTTCGAATTAATAATATTTTTTTGAGAAGATTTTTATCATTTTAATCTCCAACAATGCCAATAATGATTTTGTGATTTCCAATTCCGCTTCGATAGACCTGAAACGGTGTATTTTTAATTTGTGCTGAATTTAACGAAAAAAAAATTTTGAATACATTTTTTTTTTCGTTACATTCAGCATTTATATGTATATACACACACACACATACGTGTGTGTACATATACTGGTAGGTCTGTGTGCACGTTCAGAAAAAGATGGACAGGGTTGAAGGGGCATGAGGATTGAGTGGAGGAAACAAGAGGGCGAAAAGTGGAAAGAAAGGAAGAGAACGTCAAGGGGGGCAAGGAAAAAGACTCAGCTAGCTTTGGAATAATGCTCAACAAGCCGTCTTAAAGGCTCGAGCGAAAGAATGAGATAGAAAGAGACGCCATTTTGAGTCAATACTTGAAAGACTTTGCTCATTAAGAATATTTTACGTTGCTGAATTTGGTGTCTTTGGTGCACTCGTGTTGCCGGAGCAACGACGGAGTGAGGACGCAAAGAGAAAGAAAACGACAGGGTGAAAGAGGGGTTGGAATCGTGGGGGTGAGTCGAGAATACAAGGAGAGAGGAGCATCGAGAGAAAGAGAAAAAACATCCCCTAGCGAGCGCGTTCTTTTCTTCTTTCCGTCTTGGATGCTGCTTTTCCTTCGCTTCCCTTTTTTCCCTCTTCCTTTTTCCCTTTGCGAGGCTGCTACTCACCCCTCCGAGGAATTCCTTGTCGCACTTCCTTTTCCTTCTCGCTCCCCGTTGCCATTTTTTCCCTTTCATCCCCATCCGCGTAATGCCCCGCGGGCATCCACGAGGAGACTCGCCTCTCTCGCGAAACTTCTTCCACCATCCCCCACAACGACACCACCCCCTGTCGATGTACGAACCAACGAGGATGGAAGTTATTTACCCTCGGACTCTTTCTCGCTCGACACCCTCCATTGCCGGAGCTGCGGAGGGTTGCCCATGGGTCGCCATCATTTTTTTCAACGACACACACACACACACACACACACACACACACACACACACACACACACACACACACACACACACACACACACACACACACACACACACACACACACACACACACACACACACACACACACACACACACACACACACACACACACACACACACACACACACACACACACACACACACACACACACACACACACACACACACACACACACACACACACACACACACACACACGAACGTGCCTTTGGCAGCACCCGCGAGGATCAACCCCCGGGAAAGAGACTCCAGAGGCTACGTGCCCGAAGACCAGCAATCGTCGAGTGATCCCCTTAAGGGGTCGTCTCACTTTAGACGCTGAAAAAGCTATTTTCATGAATTTTTTTGATAGGTTTATATTATCGATATTGATATAAAAGTTGTTACACTTAATAAATACACTTTCGAAATACATTTTAAAAAATTATTTATTTATTTAAGTCACTATTTATAGACGAAAATGGTAGTTAAAAAAATTGTAAGTCTGCGCTGTTGATGAAATCCCGGAGATGGATCAGCCGAAACAAAAAAAAAAGTCAAACTGTTTTAGATTCAGTTTCTCAATGGCTGTAGCGCATATTATACGATTTTTGATATGTGCTAAAATAACTAAATGGCGGACATTTTTCGAAAAAAACGGTTTTTTCACCGTTTTTGGCAACAAAAAAATAGTAAATATCAAAATTTTAAAAGATACATTTCTTTTTAAATACGCGGTTAAATAGTAAAAATAAAAATTTAACATTTTTTAGAAAAATAGTAAATATCAAAATAAAAAGAAATCAATTTTTTTTAAATATGTGGTGAAAGTTTCATAAGGATCGATTCAGTAGTTTCGAAGATTTCAACAAACCATCAAAAAACGTTGTTTCGATAAAAACGCGTTTAAAGTTTGTTTGGGTTACATAAATACATTAAAAAATTCAAATGTATTTCGAACGTGTATTTATTAAGTGTTCAACTTTTATATCAATATCTATAATATAAACCTATCAAAAATATGCATGAAAATAGCATTTTTTAGCGTCTAAAGTGAGAAGACCCCTTAAACATCTTGGGGAACCTCCACGAGGACACACTCGCACCTCCAACCATCTCTGCACCTCGCACACACATTTTTGCGTTTCGGAGGATTGATCAAATTCGCGGTCCAATCGAGATCTCCCAGAGTCTTCAAAAGAGGTCGCTTTGGACTCGAATTTAAGAAAAGGCGATTTGGAAATTTAAGTGGAGGCGCTCCTTCGTTTTTATGTCGGCCTCGAATGGCCGAAAATTTTCTGCTGTGCGATTTTACGTCAATTTAAATGGTCTGATGAAGGCTAAAAAAATGGACGTTCCCCGTGCAGAAATTTGTTGGCGAGTCCTCTATAGCCTATAGGGATTCAGTAGGGACGTTGCGCGTGAGGCGTCCATATTGGAATCCACGTGGATTCCGCGCTATATCCCGATTGACGTCGTTTGAGATTTTTTATTCGAAATTCGCAATCGGAATTTACTGGATCTCCTAATAAATATCCTTTCGTGATCCCGTGCACAAATTTGTTGGGGAGTCCCAAGATGTAACCAGATCTCTTTAGGGGTTCGGTTGGGGCACCGCACATAGGTAGTCCTCATTGGGATCCAATTGGATTCTGCACTGTTCCACAATGAACGCCGTTTGAAAATCCTTACCACGTTTGAATCGAAAGTAGAGAAAAAACTCGGCGGGTTGAAACATAACCTGCATGCTTCTTGAGCGTCGACGTGGGTGGTGATTAGGGTGGCACAAATTTGAGCTCTGTTTTTTTTTCCTTTTTCTTACCATCGAATTATCTTCATTAAGGCGTACCCCCACTTGTAGCGCAAAAAAGGCCTTTTTCATGAATTAAAAAAAAAAAACTACAAAACTTTTTTAATCGATCAATATACCATCTTAAAGAACATACCTTGAAGAACTTTCAGTAATTTTTTTATTGAAAAATATTACATTGTTTAGTGGCAAATGGCCGTCAACGAAATAATGTTTTTATCAACACGGTTTGCGGTGACCAACATTGCGGCGAAGTGGATCATCTGAAAAAAAAATGCGGCTGGATTTAGTCAAATATAAGTATAAACTAGCTTTTAATCGAAGGATTTTAAAAAATATTCATTTTTCACAAAATGGCGGACAGTCAAAGTTAATGGTTCGATTTTAACGAAAAAAATCGAACGATTAAAGACTCCATTTTTATGTATTAAATAAGCCTGCAAAATTTCAAGAAGATCGGTTCATTAGTGTTCGAGTAATCTTGGTCACCGACTTCAGAAATGCCATTTTGAGAAAAACGCGTTTAAAGTTTCAATTTCAGTTTACACGAAGAAAATATTTTTTTTTGTAAACTTACATAGAGTCATCTATTCCGGGTCCATACAGAAGTATGGGCCCGGATACTTATACTTAAAAAAAATGCAATAAAAAAATCGATTTTTTCCAAATCGCAAGTGGGGGTAACCCCTTAAAGAAGAAAAAAAATTGTCGCCGAAGCTGCGAGTGGTCAAAAAATATTTAGAGGTCACTCAAGCCTCCCAAAAACTTAAATTTTCAGTAAAACATCGATTTTTTTTCGTCCACTTCTCTTCCATGAATTTTAAACTTTACAATTTTTAAATTAACCTCGCGAAAGCTCTGGCCGGCCAATGAATATTTAGTGGCCGCTCAAGGTGTTCGAAATTTACCATTTCCGCCAAAAAATAAATCTCGCATGCACTATAATTCCTTGTAGCATAAAAACAAAATAAACAGCGAAGTGTTACATTTTCGGAATAATTTATCATAAAAATTTGTAACAAACATCAATTAGACGATATGTGTTATTATGTATTATTGTGTATTATTGTATTATGGCGTCGCTCGTCACAGAGTACAGCTACGATTGGTCCGCAGTTTGACTAACGAGACCAACCCTGGGACGCATTACGATGCGCGGAAAACAGCTGTCATTTCAGTTTTACGAATAAAACGACCTATAATTTTCTTTACGGACAAGAGTTTCAACGAATTATTTTATAAGGAACAAAGATTATAATTCTTGGGTTAGAAGTGTGAGGTAAATTTGAAAAATCTCTTTCTAAAGAAAGTAGCATTAATTGTTGTGAACATTTTACAAAGCGTCAAATTTATGAGTGAAAAGAGTAAAAAAATTGGCGAAAATTGGTCATTTCAAAGCTCTTGAGCGACCACTAAATATTCATTGGCCGGCTAGACCTTTCGCGAGATGAATTTAAAAATTTAAAAAACGTCAAATTCATGGGTGAGAAGTGGACGAAAAAAAACGATTTTTCAATTAAAATTTGAACTTTTGGGGAGCTTGAGCGACTTCTAAATATTTTTTGACCGCTCGTAGCTTTCGTGACAATTGTTTATTCTTTAAAGAAGATAATTGGATGGTGAGAATTAGGAAAAAAATAGAGCTCAAATTTGTGCCACCCTAGTGGTGATGTTATGTCAAAGTGCAGTAAAATAAATAAGAACGATAATTACAGTGGATTTTCAGTAATGTGATTCAAATCGATTTTTAAGATGTACTTTTTCAAAGATTTTGACTTTTTTTCAGGTATTCCTCTTAGGAACCAGAGTATTTAACAATGAACTGATTTTCGTCTATAATCAAGTAAAAATACATCCCAGTAGGGTAGAGCCACAAAAGAGTGCGCGCTACCAAAGAGTACGCAGTGCTTTTAAGGGGAGATATACACCTAGATGGTCGAAAAAATCGATTTAGAAGTTATGAACATTCCCTCGACCGTAGAAGACCTACACTATAGGCCTGGTATCGATGATTCCATGTAAGTTGACAAATTTCATGATTTATTCATTCCTAAATTTTCAAACGCGTTTTTCTCAAAAGCACGTTTTTCAAATCGGTACCCAAAATTTCTCGAAAACCAATTAACCGATTGCCTTGAGGTTTTTTGTGGTTATTCTATACACCATTATCTAGTACTTGTCATAGGATTTTTTTTTCGTTACTTAGTTTTTGTTTTATAGGCAAAATAATGACTAATTTTTGGCCCAAAAATCACTATGTTCAAACGTCCACCATTTTGTCATAAATCGATATTTTCAAAATCGGCTATGACAAATACTAGATTGTAGTATTTAATTTAATAATCTTTTTGGTTTTTTTTTTTCAGATGATTTTTGAAGAAACGCCAGTGGGTACCGTATACGCAGATGTTTTTACGACGCTCCAACGATCATACAATATCCTTGTATATTTTTGATATTTTTAAATAAAGAAAATTAAACATATTTTTGAATGTATATACTTTTCGATAATTAAAACCCCAATCCGAAATTTCAAAGTTTTCCTTGAAGAAATTCACAAAAATGACCTTTTTTCCGGCTCCTAGGTGTATATCTCCCCTTAATTGTTTGATTTTTTCTTTCGTTGGCAACACGACTTAATCTGCCAGTGACACATGTCATGTCAAGGTGTTAGAGAATAACTCGCTTCGTTAAGGCATTTATTTCCAATTTTATGACTAATAATAGATTTTTGATGCGTTTGATCTTATTGTTTAACAATTTTGAACGCATTTTTGTAAGGTTTGCGATTAATTTGCACCCAACGAATGTTATTATACTTGAAATTTGTGATCCAAATTTTGTTTTTATTGGTAGGTTATGTTGCCGTTTTGCTTGTTTACGAAAATTATAGTGACCATAGATTAAAAACACGTATTTCGTAAGAGTACGCACCCAAAAAGTGCGCACTCTTACCACTATTCCTTACCACTACTGCGCTCTCATGCGCACTCTTAGCTTCTATGAAAGGTTCTTACTGCGTACTCTTTGCAACACAGCACCCTGAGAGTGCGTACGAGACGAGCTCTAAGTTTAAGCCTTTTAAAAATATTTTTCGAGATTGTTACTTAAGATTTATATTTAAAATAATGTTCCTAAATTACAAAAGCTTAATTTAAATAACGAGTACAAACTGTATTATCAAAATTGATTTTTATAGAAATAAAAGATTATAAAGTGCGTACTCTTTAATGGCTTTACCCTATACTGGTAAAATTTCAAGCCAAGTTACCGAACTTTGAACGTAAAATGACGACTCTAAAATCGTCTCATTTATACGACACTTTATGGAGATGACACGCTGGCCACATTTCTATTTAATAATTTATACAGTACCTAAATAAGTTCAGATACTTGATACAAACTGCTCACGCGTGTAAAAACATCTAGAGATTCCGTAACGACAATAAAAACAAGGGGTCATCGAATGTTTAAAGAAAATATTAATGATAAAACTTACAAGGAAAGGTTGAGAGATCGATCTCTCCGATTTCGATGAAATTTGGCATGCTTGTAGAATGGGTAAAAATAGGCGACACGTATTTTTCTTTATCTGCGGAACCCGATTTTTAAGGGTTGAAACGCACCCTCGAAAATAGGGGTGTTTTTTGTTTTTCGTGATAACGTTATCGTTCTCATCTCTAATGTATAGTACACGAAAAAAATAAACATTGTTGCAATTTGGCATTTTTTATATCTCGTACCGTTAAAACGTTATCGACGAAAAACGAAAAACACTCTAATTTTCGAGGGTGCGTTTCAGCCCTTAAAAAACGGGTTCCGCAGATATAAAAAAAATACGTGTCGCCTGTTTTTACCCATTCTACGAGCATGCCAAATTTCGTCGAAATCGGAGAGATCGACCTCGCAACCTTTCCTTGTTACAAAAATGTGACTAGCAGAAGAATTTCCCTAGCCGCGAGTCTTCAGAGAAAATGTAAAAATGTCTAAATCTACTAAATTTGCGCGAAATTTTTTATTGCATTTTATGGTTAGGTATAATAATTAAATGTGACTTATTTTCATTAAACGTTATTATAATTTATCAATGATTCAGAAGGGCCCTCCTCATGCCCCTACTAAATACGGCCCTCCACGGAAGGAATACCTTGACAAAAGATTTATACTTTTGTAAGATCCCCTCATTTTGTGTATCTGTATATTTTATTCGGGGAATTCAACGTACATAATGCGATTCATCTAAACTCTTTTTGGATTCTGTTCGATAATGTGGGAATCCTTTAGGATACAAATTCCAATGTACGAGCGTGACGTTTTATTATAGGGACTAGTATGGGAATCCAATTGGATATCCACGACAATTTCTGCACGGGTATTCGATTTTACATTTACAACAGTTTTTAAATTCTATTACCAGATTTTTAAAATGAATTGTTTGCCATTCGGGCAATTCCAAATTTTGGACAATTTTGCTGTAACGATCTTTCTACGATATGATTTAAAAACATTTTTATAGTGGGTCTTGGGCAGTCAAAAAAAATCTTAAAAATTTGAGAATCTCTGAAAAGTTATATTGACCCCTTCTTTTCGATTGTTGAGTTGAAATAAAAATACTACTTGCCCACCGACAGATGTGGACAGGCGATTGATAAGCTTCAGCGATCTCCCATTTTAGCCAGCATTGGTTTGAGCCAACACTCGGATGGGTGACCGCTCAGGCTCCCGTAGAAACTGGAAATAGTGAACTAACAAGAGGGGAGTAAAGGAAAAGGAAATGGCGACGCAAAAACTCACAAAGACATAGGAAAGAACATCGGAAAGAAAAAAATTGACATGTAAAAAAATATTTACAAAAACAAGCTTTTATTTAATGTACTAAAAAGTAGAAAATCATTTTTTTTTACCAAGTCACCTATATGTGACTATGAATAAAAGCTCGGGGCACTCAAATTTTCAAATGTTTAATAAATTTGATCAATTCAGTTTTATTAATCGTATTTAATTCGGCACAACAGTAATTACAGAAATTATTGTCGCACTTTTATACTCAGTTTCAGGATTTTTATTTAAGAATTCTAAGGTCGTTTTACAGTAAATTTAATACAGTTGATGTGTTAACGTGTTATTTATGTAAATTAAAGATTATACATCTAAATTTTGAGTGCCTCGAGCTTTTATTTATAGTCACATATAAGTGATTGGTAAAAAAATGATTTTCTACTTTTTAGTACATTGAATAAAAGCTTGTTTTTTTTAAATATTTTTTTTACACATAAATTACTTTCTATTGTTTAGGCTATGATCGATTTTACTACTTAGTTGTTACTAGTAGTTTACTAGTTTACAAGTTTGTACGTCAGGATCATGGCTTGTAGAAAATAACAACGACTGTAATTGGGATTGAACTTACGACTAATTGGTGCATATAAACTTGCCACATACAAACACAGTCGGCTACGAATTTGTTTGTATGAGTTAGTGAGATTTTATATAGATGATTAGATATTGCTAATTTCACCTAAAAAGTTGAAAATAATATGGAATTTTTTTTGTATTTCTTTAACTTGGCTCACGGATTATCACCTTTTAGATGCATGTTTGCAAAATTTCAGAGCTCCTAGTAGTCGGGAAGTGGGTGAAATATCGATTTTCCGTTTTGCATCTCACCGAAAGTCAAGTTAAAAAATAAAAGCTTGTAAAAAAACGATTCAATCCATTGTTTTCTAAGCCTCGTATCTCAGGATGATCGATCGAATAAAAAGGAGTATTAATTTTATCCTCTTAAAAACAAAATGACTTCCAAACAATTCGTAGTAACAGAATTTTTTTTGCTCAACGTTTTCATCGCGACAAAATGATAGTCCAGTCAGTAAAAACAGTTTGTAAAAAAACAAGTAAAAAAGAAAATAATGAATCCGCAAATAATCTTCCAGTTTTTTCTCATAAGAAAGGTACGTAATGTTTATTTTCCATAAAGTCCCAAAGGTCTCTTCGCGCGTGTAATTTCCTCAATGTGGAATAAAAAAAAAGATTTCTTTATTTTTTGCAATTTCCATTCCGGCGTTTTACATTTTTATTAAATTTCTTGTAATTATCGATCGAAAGTTCTTAGGTACGTGGCTGGCAATTTTCCTCCGGGCCACCTCATTGAGTCATCCAGAATCCACTCAGTCCTTGCATGCCCTTCCCGCGTCTATCCCTTCATAAAACTGCCACAACCAATCGGCCATCGTAATCACATCGTTCTATCAACTCTCGAGATAGGGACCATCGCGTTTCTCCCTTTTTTTCTCCTCTTTTTCGTTCATTTTTTCCGCCGCCCTCTCTCCTGTACTTAATTTCTACCCAATTCCCGGTGCTTTTAGCATTTCAATTTATGCGCGCCGCGCGATTCGTCGCTGACATTCGACGGTCGTATGGACTCTCGATGCGAACATCCAGGAGACGTTTTTATTTTTTTTCCTTTTTTTTTCCTTCAAGGCACCAATTTATTTATTTTTCCGTGTAAAAAGAGTCACTCTAATTTTCGACTCTGAGAGCTCGAGGAATATGTAAAAATGGAGCGGACCGGAGTACCTTTGTGTGTCTGAAAATTATTTCGGGTTCACGAAAATCTCGTGAATTAATTTTCTCAAATTTCTGTAAGTATTATGGAGTTTCCATATCTTTGGGACGTCCACGAGGACTGGAAAGATCGATTCTGGACGATTGCAATTAGTAATCGAATTTTCATTCGGAATCGAAAAGATACTTGCAACCTCCATAAACTCACCCCCACCTTCCGTCATAATTGACATTTTTTTTCGAAATTAAAACTGGGATTTATTAACACTAATTTATAAAAATAACTTCTATTGTATTATGTCAGTATGAGTGATGAAAAATTGGTAGAAATAAATTATAGACGGATTATTAGAGGGCAACCCAAACAAACCCGAACAAAAAAAGAACACATATTATTACTTATATTATATTTATATTAATTATTGCATATTATTACAGTGAAATTTCAGTTATACGTTTTTCAAGGAATACATCAAATATGAAGTATAAGTGAGAATAACGTAGAAGTGAAATACAGTATGTAACTGAAACTCTTTAACATTCGAAAATGGCGATTGGTGCATAATTCCCGATGTTTTTCAATAGCAGTACCTCGATTGAGTTAATGTTTGGTTTTCTAATTGAAAATTTTATTGGTAACAATTGAGTAATGAGCCAACTCAAGTTTTCGAAATTCCCGTTTGAACTTTTTTTAAATGCAAGTATGTAACACTAAGCTTTGACGTTTTAGACTAGTAAATAACAGACGGGTTCGTATTGATAAGAGATATGTAATCACAGTACGTGCACTTCGTTGAGGTCAGAAACATCAAAACATCAAAATATCGAAACATCAAAACATCAAAACGCAGTCACGTGAAATTTTCTCCGGCGAGAGAATATTACGTGTGATTAACGTATAACTGAGAAAAACGTATAAGTGCAAAACGTATAAATGACGTTTCACTGTATATTGATATTTAAATAGTATAAAAAATAAAAAAATGCTATTCAAACAATATCGGAAATATATTTAAATATTAATATAATACAATAATAAACTATAATATTTGAAAATTGATATTTACATAATATATCAAAATAAACAATAGAAATTTGATATTTAAATATAAAAAATCGTATCGTATTTTGAAAAATTGGTTCACATGTACATTGGGTCATATTGAGTTTTCAACACGAAGAGTATTTATAAAAGACATTTTTTTT
Source organism: Ophion slaviceki (assembly GCA_944452715.1). Taxonomy (NCBI): domain Eukaryota; kingdom Metazoa; phylum Arthropoda; class Insecta; order Hymenoptera; family Ichneumonidae; genus Ophion; species Ophion slaviceki. The sequence continues at coordinate 12,421,738 of OX101786.1, read as the reverse complement.
CTATGCAATTTAGTACATGTTCATATTTACATCAATAGAAAAGAAAACAAATACATGGATAGTGATTAAAACCAATGAAACTGGTTTACATTCAGAATTTACTGAAGAGCGCCCTTACCGATGCTAAAGGGTTTTGAATACCCGTTTTGTAGATTCCGAAGAGCGTTCCCCAAGACCACCGATATTTCGGAAAAAAGAAAACGAACAACTTCCAATCTATTAAACGACGAGCAGCGTGTATCTCTTCGCTTGTAAACAATTTTAATCTCCCGTGTGATACCTGGTTTTTATGCTGTACCAATTTATATACCAAGGTTATCACGAAAAACGCTTTTTCTATAAATAAATGAAAAAAAAAACATTTTCCATATAGTTTTCTGTGCATTTTGATAATCATCCATAACCACCGCACCAGAACAATATAAATAAATAAATGATTAAAGTCACTGATACTATTTTACATGAAGCATTTACTGACGAGCTTTCTTACAAGTGCTAAATGCCTTCAGGCGTCACCGGGCACGAAAAGGACAATTGCCTTTTCTGAGCTTCTACTTGACGGATCCGAATGAAACAAAGTGCATACAAATTCTGGAAGCTTTCATTTTAACATACCAAGTGCTCAGGCAAAAAGCTCCAGCTGTTTTCACGCCACCTTTCTTTCGAGCAGACGGACAGACAACTTTTAAAAAATGATGCGTATTGTCTCGGCATTGAATTCCAACCCCACCACGTTACTTTTGCCTGAAGAAAAAACAATGTACACCCGACACTACAATTTTTATAAAATTAGTTATATATATATATATATATATATATATATATATATATATATATATATATATATATATATATATATATATATATATATATAACTAATTGATAATAGTTAATAATATAATAAAAAATTACAATGATATTAAAGTAACATGATTATAATATAATATCATCGTAATGTATGCATATAAATTATGTATTATATATATATATATATGTAAAATAATACATAATTTATATGCATACATTACGATGATATTATATTATAATCATATTACTTTAATATCATTGTAATTTTTTATTATATTATTAACTATTATCAATTAGTTCTATTGTTTCACACCTACCCCCCTTTAGGGCGTTTACACAAAAGATCCCCCCCCCCTACATATATGTTTCCCCTTAAAACATTTTCTTTTTCCTCAACTCCACTATCGTTTTGCTCTTCGTTTCCTCATTCACAATTTTTCCAATTAATTTCTCGGAGTGCTCAATAAATATACACAGTCAAGTCGCAGGCTCCTCTTTCAGAACTATCTGTATCTCCCTGTTGATTTGTTCTCCTTCTTTGTTTTCTATCCATTTTTCCAGGTTTTCTACTATTTCTTTTTGATTTTCTCCTTAACTTATTTCCACCTCATTTCCTTCTTTCCCCACATTTTCACGTCATAATCTCGCCCAAGTTTCTTTTGTTCCTCCTCCTGATATATTTGAATCCTCCCAATACTTTTCTGTCTCTATGCTGTTCTTCCTGCCTTTGTATTGAGGGCGATACGTCGATTTTTCAACTTCGTTCCAATCCTGTTGGATTTCTTGGTCGACTTTTGCTTTCGTGCCTCTTTTTAGTATTTCTCCGATATCGTCGTGTTTGCCATCGCTACCATATATTTTCCTCTCCTACTTCCTCCATTGCATTTTTGGCTGGCACTCCCTATTTTGTTGGGTTCCTATTTAGCACTCCTCTCGTTTCTTTTTTAAGGCCGGAGCCTGAATTGGAGGTCCGAAAAATCGTTTTTTTTAGATTGCTTAAATCGATAGATAAACTTTCTAAGTATATATTTACAAAGTTACAGAGGCCAATTGTAAATATTTTCGAAGATACAAGGCCAAAAGCAGAGAAGCGATTGATATTTGATATTGATACTTCCTCCTATTGAAAACTTTGAAGCGCGTTTTCTTCAGTTTTCATTTTCACGATTTTTCCGAATTGGCGGTCGTGATGGCAAAAAAACTAAACGACCTATCAAATGAAACCAACTTTTTTTTTCTTCAGTATGAAAATCTCTTCCAAGTGAATTAAAAATGTCGTTGAAAAAGTGTTTTTAAATCATTTGTGTAGCACGTTAAAATGTTTTTTTTAAACACATTTTTTTTTCAAACTTGAGAAAAGTTATTTCACAATTTTTTCAGCTTTTTTTCTTAAGGGGTTACCCTCACTTGCGATTTTGAAAAAAATCGATTTTTTTTATTGCATTTTTTTGAAGTATAAGTATCTGAGAATATTTCCTGAAAATTTCAAGTCGATCCGAACAAAATTGACTGAGATATGAGCGTTGAAAGAGAAGATTCCATTGTGAAATTGAAACTTTAAACGC